>OY292419.1:20000-570000 GCA_958496245.1 Perizoma flavofasciatum | reverse complement strand
TCAGGTATTTATTATACATCTACGAGTAAAAATATAATATTTACCCAAGAGAGGTAATTATTTAGTGTAGCTGCGACGGTTGTAACTTAATAATAAAAACTTTATTTAATAACAAACTTAGAAAACAATTGTATGCACAAAGGTTATATTAACGGACTTAAAAAAAATAAACTAAAAAAAATTGCTTAGTAGGTAACACAATGATGTGTTACCTACTAAGCATGTGTTACCTACTTCGTTAATTTTCTCACAGGGTGAGATGAAAAGTAGAGATTACCCACTCGGCCGCAAGATATTTTTAACCTACTTCGGATCCTGAGTGCAGCGAATAACTTTAGAATCCCTCTGAATGAAAATATCTTGCGGACGAATGGGTAATCTCTACTTTTCATCTCCCTCTATGAGAAAATTAAATAAGAAGTCACTCTTGAAACTGTTTTCCCGGGATTTAGTGGATTGTGTATCACATTTTTTGCGTCCAATATAACACTTTCAAGTGTTAGTGCTATGCTTTTAGTAAAAACTAAGTATATATTTTTTTACTATACCAATTCGTGAAAAGAGTAAGATGCGGCCTTTTTTTAATGAATGCAGCGTTTTTGGCGCTTCGTGCGACGGCGCCGCCCGCCCCTCTCACCGACGATCTCTCTCACCGAGATGGAATGGAAATATAATGCCTCGAAAGTACATTCAGGCTTTGACCGATTTCCATTTTAATTTATTTATTTGAGAAAAATGGGTACAAGCAGTAGATAATGCAGTTACAGTAGGTCCAGCCATGATCTGCTTTACAGCATGCAAAATTTAATATAAGTATAAAATTTATACCTTAAATTGAATTTAATTTTTTTGATTTAATCTAAGTCTAAATAGTCGTGCATTCTATTATACAACCAGGCTAGCTTATGACACAATATTTTATGTACTTAATAGGAAGAAAAAAAAATGTATATAATTATGGAATGACAAATTCTTAAAAT
The DNA here is from genome assembly GCA_958496245.1 of Perizoma flavofasciatum. Taxonomy (NCBI): domain Eukaryota; kingdom Metazoa; phylum Arthropoda; class Insecta; order Lepidoptera; family Geometridae; genus Perizoma; species Perizoma flavofasciatum. The sequence continues at coordinate 569,020 of OY292419.1, read as the reverse complement.
TATCTAAAATTTGTCAAAAAGATATTCATTTACACTGTAGTAGGTACGCCTTTTGTAATAAAAGTTTCTTTAGTATTAATTTGAATAAAACTTAAGCCGCCCCGCCAACTTGCGCGGGCATTCACTAGGAAACCGGCATGCCCTAGAACCATGCATTCGAAGGCATGCCCCTACAGATAGAATTCTAATAAGCGGCGACGAACTTGCATCCTGTCACATGGACTTAATACTTGGTATTCTCTAAGATCTGTGTACTGAGTATGGGTTCTGAGGATGATTTTTTGTTTGTTTGTTAGTAGCAGTTCACCTAACAAGCGTGCCCGGAAGCAAGCGATTGCTGCGGAGAGTGACGACAACTATGATGATGAAGAGGATATCATCAAGGAGGTGCATCGAGACGAGGAGTATGGTAAATATTCTTATTGCACACACTTTTACTGCAAAACACCAATCTTGTTTTTCAGAGCTTGACCAGGTCCAATTAAGAGAGATGTTTTAAATAGGTTGTTTATTTCAAGTTGGACCATAGAAAACTAGACTTTTGAATCCAGATTTTGAAGATATTTTATTATTGCATAGCAGACAAGGTCTAAAATCCAATGTCAAGATAAAGCTGATACGCTATTTGACGTTTCTACAAGTAATTTTTTTGCAACATGTTATATAACTGGACGTTTTTTCCATTGGCCAAATAAAAAAAAAAACACTTTTTTCTCAGTGTACCCCTCTCTGGAGATGTCGTCTGATGATGATGAGGATTGGTCGTCGAGTCGGCGACGGCGGAACAGCAGGAACCGCATCGAGAAGGGGAAAGGTGACAAGTAAGTTACAACTTATGTAATATAATACAAGTTTATGTAAATCTTGTTAAGCAATTCGGAACACTTTATATTTGATCGAGGTTACTTTAAGTAAAAAGGAATACTATCTTCTAAGGCAAATTCGCGACGCTTGAAGAGAGGTAATAGTGGTTCCATACCTAATCAACTATCGGCCTGTGTCTATTCTCCCAGCTCTTGGTAAAGTATTACGTTAAAAAAACTTCGACGACTACTAATCTAGTTGGTTTTGTTAACGATATCAAGCTCTCGGTGACGGTGAAGAAGTGCAAGCAGTATACACAGATTATAGCAAGGCGTTTGATTTGATCGATCACACCTTGCTCATAATGAAAATTTCAAAGATGGGTATACGGTTGTTTACTTCGATAGTGCGAGCTATACCTGCAGAATCGATCACATCTTGTACAAATACATGGGTACACATCTCAATCTAAGGAGATACCAACTGGTGTTCCCTGAGGATCTCACCTAGGACCACTGTTTTATATTATGTTCATTGATGATCTTGCTCATGCATTTCATTTAATTTATTCTTTCATAATTATAATTGTAAACACCTAAAATTAAAATGTTAAAATATCAACAAGTTACCGCCTCACGGATTCGGCACTGGAGCAGAAGAGATCCAGGTAATGATGCTTTTTTGATCAAAGTCAAAGTCAAAGTCAAAATTCATTTATTCAATAAAATCACAAGGACCACTTTGAAACGTCGGTTTTTATCTAGGTGCCTGTTCCTCCGCGACCAAGCCAGGAAAGAAAGGCAAGAAAACAAGGCTGGTTATTCTTTTTAATGATCCTTTTACAAAACAATAGGTTCGAGTTGGAGCATTTTCAATCCCAAGAGTTTTTGTCATCTAAATAATCAGATATTTTATAGTATGCCTTTTTATAAAGCTTTTGTTTAATTACGTTTTTAAATTTGTTAATTGATAATTTTTGTATATCTCTTGGGAGTTTGTTATAAACTCCCAAGAGATATACAAAAATTATCTCAAATTATGTAACTGATAGTTCATTGAACTGATTGCCAACTCGCCAAAGAAATGTATTCTGTCTATAGTTGGTTCCTACCACAGGAATATTTATAACTAGGTTAAATCCTAGTCCCTTTAGGGGAGCGTTAAGATTCATTTTACCATGGTTAGGACAATTGACGTGGTGGCTAGTAATTGTAAACAATAATGATATATCACTTATTTCGCGTCGCTTGCTGAGCAGAATGAGATGGGATTTATTGCAAAGTGCTAAATAATTATTAAAGTCATAAGGGATTTTCAAACGGAAGCATAGATAATTAATGAATTTAATTTGGATACGCTCAATCCTTTCTACGTAGGGATAATGTCTAGGATTCCAAATTTGGGAAGTATATTTAAGTATGCTGCGGAAAAACGTGCAGTATACGATTTTAAACGTTTTCGCTCTATTAAAGCTTGCAGAACTTCTCATAATAAAGTCATAAGTAGTCTTTGATTCTTGGCATGCCACTCTATAAGGTCATCGATGAAAGCAATAAAAAAGAGCGGTTCAAGATGTGACCCTTGGAGCACTCCTGAAGTAATAACATGGCAAGCAATGATGTAACACCTTTTATTGCCACAAGTTGACTTCTTCTATGCAGATAGAATTCGATCTATCACAACAGGCTACCGTGAATTCCGGACGAAAGTTACTTAATATACAATCTTTAATAATTAACCTTATGAAAGGCCTAGGAGAGATCAGTATAGATACTGTCAACCTGCGAAGTTTCGGTTTATGATTAAATATATAATCGGTTTATAATCTTATGATTAAAAAGGTTAGGATTAGGAGGGTTTCGCTTGTCTCGTTCTTGACGAAGCAGAAGTCGCTGCTTTTATGATGTAATTTAGATGGGCTCGCTTCGGTCCTCCTTATGTTTCTGCCTCGTTAAGCGGGTGGGGCTCGCACATTATGTTTCTGTTTGGTTAGGTGTGAATCCTTTCACACTGCAATCAGGAAGAGCTCCTTTCGTTCACCCTTTACGTTTTTCTGCCACGGTAAGGATCGCTGCGAAGGAGGTGCGAGTGGCGCCGCGCTGAGGAGCCGGCTGCGCGTGCGCGCCCTTCGCGTTCCGGCTCTGATGACGGTGCGTGTGTTTGTGTTGCAGAGACGAGTCGTGGTCCCCGCGCGCGCGGCTCGGGAGACTCGTGCCGCGGCTACGCGGCCCCGCGCGCGCCAACGTGCGCAGAGAGTGCGTGCGCGCCGCGCTGCACGCCGCCGCGCACGCGCCGCCGCCCGCACCGCACGCACCTCACATCACCTCCGCACAGGTACAGCATACATCACTAGCAGCGCAGCGCAGCGCAGCGCAGCGCGGCTAGTGCCGGCCCCGCGCGCGCCAACGTGCGCAGAGAGTGCGTGCGCGCCGCGCTGCACGCCGCCGCGCACGCGCCGCCGCCCGCACCGCACGCACCTCACATCACCTCCGCACAGGTACAGCATACATCACTAGCAGCGCAGCGCAGCGCAGCGCGGCTAGTGCCGGCCCCGCGCGCGCCAACGTGCGCAGAGAGTGCGTGCGCGCCGCGCTGCACGCCGCCGCGCACGCGCCGCCGCCCGCACCGCACGCACCTCACATCACCTCCGCACAGGTACAGCATACATCACTAGCAGCGCAGCGCAGCGCAGCGCGGCTAGTGCCGGCCCCGCGCGCGCCAACGTGCGCAGAGAGTGCGTGCGCGCCGCGCTGCACGCCGCCGCGCACGCGCCGCCGCCCGCACCGCACGCACCTCACATCACCTCCGCACAGGTACAGCATACATCACTAGCAGCGCAGCGCAGCGCAGCGCGGCTAGTGCCGGCCCCGCGCGCGCCAACGTGCGCAGAGAGTGCGTGCGCGCCGCGCTGCACGCCGCCGCGCACGCGCCGCCGCCCGCACCGCACGCACCTCACATCACCTCCGCACAGGTACAGCATACATCACTAGCAGCGCAGCGCAGCGCAGCGCAGCGCGGCTAGTGCCGGCCCCGCGCGCGCCAACGTGCGCAGAGAGTGCGTGCGCGCCGCGCTGCACGCCGCCGCGCACGCGCCGCCGCCCGCACCGCACGCACCTCACATCACCTCCGCACAGGTACAGCATACATCACTAGCAGCGCAGCGCGGCTAGTGCCGGCCCCGCGCGCGCCAACGTGCGCAGAGAGTGCGTGCGCGCCGCGCTGCACGCCGCCGCGCACGCGCCGCCGCCCGCACCGCACGCACCTCACATCACCTCCGCACAGGTACAGCATACATCACTAGCAGCGCAGCGCAGCGCAGCGCGGCTAGTGCCGGCCCCGCGCGCGCCAACGTGCGCAGAGAGTGCGTGCGCGCCGCGCTGCACGCCGCCGCGCACGCGCCGCCGCCCGCACCGCACGCACCTCACATCACCTCCGCACAGGTACAGCATACATCACTAGCAGCGCAGCGCAGCGCAGCGCAGCGCGGCTAGTGCCGGCCCCGCGCGCGCCAACGTGCGCAGAGAGTGCGTGCGCGCCGCGCTGCACGCCGCCGCGCACGCGCCGCCGCCCGCACCGCACGCACCTCACATCACCTCCGCACAGGTACAGCATACATCACTAGCAGCGCAGCGCAGCGCAGCGCGGCTAGTGCCGGCCCCGCGCGCGCCAACGTGCGCAGAGAGTGCGTGCGCGCCGCGCTGCACGCCGCCGCGCACGCGCCGCCGCCCGCACCGCACGCACCTCACATCACCTCCGCACAGGTACAGCATACATCACTAGCAGCGCAGCGCAGCGCAGCGCGGCTAGTGCCGGCCCCGCGCGCGCCAACGTGCGCAGAGAGTGCGTGCGCGCCGCGCTGCACGCCGCCGCGCACGCGCCGCCGCCCGCACCGCACGCACCTCACATCACCTCCGCACAGGTACAGCATACATCACTAGCAGCGCAGCGCAGCGCAGCGCGGCTAGTGCCGGCCCCGCGCGCGCCAACGTGCGCAGAGAGTGCGTGCGCGCCGCGCTGCACGCCGCCGCGCACGCGCCGCCGCCCGCACCGCACGCACCTCACATCACCTCCGCACAGGTACAGCATACATCACTAGCAGCGCAGCGCAGCGCAGCGCGGCTAGTGCCGGCCCCGCGCGCGCCAACGTGCGCAGAGAGTGCGTGCGCGCCGCGCTGCACGCCGCCGCGCACGCGCCGCCGCCCGCACCGCACGCACCTCACATCACCTCCGCACAGGTACAGCATACATCACTAGCAGCGCAGCGCAGCGCAGCGCGGCTAGTGCCGGCCCCGCGCGCGCCAACGTGCGCAGAGAGTGCGTGCGCGCCGCGCTGCACGCCGCCGCGCACGCGCCGCCGCCCGCACCGCACGCACCTCACATCACCTCCGCACAGGTACAGCATACATCACTAGCAGCGCAGCGCAGCGCAGCGCGGCTAGTGCCGGCCCCGCGCGCGCCAACGTGCGCAGAGAGTGCGTGCGCGCCGCGCTGCACGCCGCCGCGCACGCGCCGCCGCCCGCACCGCACGCACCTCACATCACCTCCGCACAGGTACAGCATACATCACTAGCAGCGCAGCGCAGCGCAGCGCGGCTAGTGCCGGCCCCGCGCGCGCCAACGTGCGCAGAGAGTGCGTGCGCGCCGCGCTGCACGCCGCCGCGCACGCGCCGCCGCCCGCACCGCACGCACCTCACATCACCTCCGCACAGGTACAGCATACATCACTAGCAGCGCAGCGCAGCGCAGCGCGGCTAGTGCCGGCCCCGCGCGCGCCAACGTGCGCAGAGAGTGCGTGCGCGCCGCGCTGCACGCCGCCGCGCACGCGCCGCCGCCCGCACCGCACGCACCTCACATCACCTCCGCACAGGTACAGCATACATCACTAGCAGCGCAGCGCAGCGCAGCGCGGCTAGTGCCGGCCCCGCGCGCGCCAACGTGCGCAGAGAGTGCGTGCGCGCCGCGCTGCACGCCGCCGCGCACGCGCCGCCGCCCGCACCGCACGCACCTCACATCACCTCCGCACAGGTACAGCATACATCACTAGCAGCGCAGCGCAGCGCAGCGCGGCTAGTGCCGGCCCCGCGCGCGCCAACGTGCGCAGAGAGTGCGTGCGCGCCGCGCTGCACGCCGCCGCGCACGCGCCGCCGCCCGCACCGCACGCACCTCACATCACCTCCGCACAGGTACAGCATACATCACTAGCAGCGCAGCGCAGCGCAGCGCGGCTAGTGCCGGCCCCGCGCGCGCCAACGTGCGCAGAGAGTGCGTGCGCGCCGCGCTGCACGCCGCCGCGCACGCGCCGCCGCCCGCACCGCACGCACCTCACATCACCTCCGCACAGGTACAGCATACATCACTAGCAGCGCAGCGCAGCGCAGCGCGGCTAGTGCCGGCCCCGCGCGCGCCAACGTGCGCAGAGAGTGCGTGCGCGCCGCGCTGCACGCCGCCGCGCACGCGCCGCCGCCCGCACCGCACGCACCTCACATCACCTCCGCACAGGTACAGCATACATCACTAGCAGCGCAGCGCAGCGCAGCGCAGCGCGGCTAGTGCCGGCCCCGCGCGCGCCAACGTGCGCAGAGAGTGCGTGCGCGCCGCGCTGCACGCCGCCGCGCACGCGCCGCCGCCCGCACCGCACGCACCTCACATCACCTCCGCACAGGTACAGCATACATCACTAGCAGCGCAGCGCGCACGCTGATGGTGGTGCACACCGTGGCTAGCCGCATCACCTCCCCGAGGTCTCTCCCCCTGGCTTTGACCAGGGTGTCATCCGCGTAACACGCCACTCGCATATTTGCGGGAAGCGTGCCGCGGAGGACCCAGTCGCAGCCTATGTTCCACAGGAGCGGTCCCAGCACCGACCCCTGTGGAACCCCGCGGACGACGCGACGGTGTCTCAAGCCGTCGCGTCCTTCCACCAGGACCTCGCGGTCCTGGTGGTAGTCCGCCAACAGCCTCCGCAGATACAGAGGAACTCCATGATAGAGGAGCACCTCCCGTATCGTGCAGTGCGGCAGGCTGTTGAAGGCGTTGGCTATGTCAAGCGAGACAGCCAACGCCTTGTCCCCCTCGTGGACCGCCTCTTGCGTCCACCCCATGAGCCAGAGCAGGGCGTCTATTGTAGGCCGTCCTCTTGCCGCGTAGGCGGCCGACGGCAACCTCCATCTCCACCTCTGACACGAGGGGGACGGAGGCCGGGGCCAACTCCTCGGGAAGGAAGGACGGCGCTGTTATTGTGGGCGGGGTGTGGCGGGGGTCGATGTCGGGAAAGAGCCAACACCCTGCCCAAAAGCTCCGGCTCAGGGGACTCCGCGATCGGGGGCGTCTGGCCCCGGAACTATTTCCGGGCTGCCCTGTAAGGACGCCCCCATGGGTCCCTGTCGAGGCCCTCCAGAGCCTCGTCCCAGGCTTTTTTCTTTGCCTGGCCGACGGCCAGCTGCAGCTCCCGCTTAGCCTCGTGGTAGGAGCTGTACAGCCGGCAGCTGCCAGCTCCTCGGCTGACAGCTGCTCGTCGGTCCGGCCGTGACGCCGCCTCCTCCAACTGATCTGTACTCGAGTCCTTAGACCGCGCTCCGACCCGAGTGCCCGAGTGCCCGAGTGCCCGAGTGCTCGAGTTTCGAGCCAAAATACTAGATTGGTGACGAATGTGCCGTTCACAAATGCGTATTCCGCCACAGATTAGGACTCATATGTAAACGCGGTCCCATATTGATTAAGCTTTATTATGTGTATAGATAAAAAGGTTTTGAATAGGTTAATGTTCGGCTAGTAATCGGTTGTTTTATTTAAAAATAAATAATAAATAAATAATGCTGGACATATTCACACAGCATCATTTAGCCCCAAAGTAAGCAGAGCTTGTGTTATGGGAACTACATGATTGATATACTACGTATATACATTTTTTTTTGTAAATACATACATATTATACATAGAAAACACCCAGACCCGAGACAAATATTTGCAGATACAAACATTTGTCCCACGGCGGGAATAGAACCCGCAACCTTCTGCGTCTCAGGCGGGCCTTCGCCCACTGCGCCACAGAGGTTGTCTAAAAATCCATTAAGAAGACCCATTAGGATTCAACCTACCATCTGTTCTTAAAATCGAAAAACTGGCAGTTTAGCTACTACCTAGCGTTTGCGAAAGAACCTGACTACGGCGAAACCTTTCTACCCCGCGTGGTCCGGTTCGGTTCCGTCCTTCAAGGACCTTTAGATACCAAATATCCAGTGACATGTTAACTTTGTTTCTTGAAATGTAATATTGATTTTTTTTTTCTTATTTTTCAGAACGCGAAACGAGCAGTATTGGCGACGAAGAGCAAACGGCCGCCGCCGCCTGTGCACAGTACGCCAAATAAACAGAGTAAGTACATTATTTACGCGACCACAGCAAAGCAAACGAACTATTTATTTAATTATTTACTCTATAGGAAAACTAATAGCGTACTACTTATAAATAAATTAATTTTCCAAATTCGTTTCTTAGTGTACCCCTACACCTTAAGAGGAATATACCCTCCAAGTTTCATGATTCTAGGACTTATGGTTTAAGCTGTGCGTTGATCCGCCAGAAAGTAACGGAACAGTTTTATATATATTGATCATGCGAACAAAGCAGGGGGCAGATACAATTTAGATTTTTAGATTTAGTTTCTAGTAACAATTTGTTTTGATTTCAGATTTAAGACTGAAAAAAGGTATGAAGACCGCTAAGCAGCGATTAGGTAAAATCCTTAAAATACACAAAATGATGCATTAACTTAATGTATACAATTAGTACTGTATCTGGCCCATACTCAAAACACCACCTTACCGGCCATTAAAAGGTTCCCAAACTAAAGATATTTTTCGAGACTGGAACTATTTAATCAAATTTAACTATGTTTGGTATATCTAAGCGCGGATGTATGTGTATATCTTGGAACGGACACAACGTTATATATTTTATATGTAGTGTGTATAGCACGGACCAATAACTGTTTTATATATATTTCAGGTCACGTCTCTATGTATGTATAGTTGTAATGAGGTGCATATTTGAATTAATCATAAGTCACTCCTGTCATTAGAAACATCTTCCATCTTCATGGGTATCGGGCACTACGAGTTACATGGTACCGCAGAGACCTGGAAAAGTTTCAAATAAAAATAACTAAATAATTAATAAAATCGTGATAGAACGGGTAAAAAATGATAGCAGATCTGCTCATTTATCGGACACACTAAAGCTGAATGAAAGATCATAAAAAAAACAAGCTTTGCTTGATTCTTCTAGAACGACTAGTGCGAGATATCGGCGTAAATTTATATATTTAAATTGACGTAGTTTATAATTTAACGTTTCTACAAGATTCCTGGGATTCCAATGAATAAAAATCCAATGAATTTGACTCTCGACCTAAATATGATTCAAGTATGCACCTAAGAAATCACATAATATTAACATTTCCACAGGAATTGCCTTATACCTATCCAGTGATAATTTAGTAGTAATTCACTTATCACAAAAACACTATCGACTAATTTGTTACTTTATAGGTTAGTTTTGCAATAACTACATACAAATTTTCAAAATCTAATCTGCAGATAAGATACTACGACAGTAGCTGACTTTTTTTTCTTTTTTTTTTTAATTCTTGGCTGCACTAGCTGTCCTAGAATATGCATACTGTCCGAAAGGTTTGTTCGAAAACTTTTCTAAATTAAAATATTTTCACCGAAAAAATTATTTGGTCAAAATGCACAAAGTTAAAACACCGGCTAATTCATAAGAGTTATTTCAAGTACTTTCTCAAAAAATTGGAAACAAGACTATTTGCAAAGTTTATTTACTTTCATGGGCATCATGCGATGGATGAAATATTGATTATTGCAATTAGGCTATCTGTTTCTATCAGCGGATTGATATTAGCGATTAACCAGTGGACACAAAATACTAACCATTCTCATATTTGAAAATGCTCGGCATCAGAATATAAAGAGATTAAGAAAAAAATATATTGAACACTCTCTAAAACGATATTGTTTTACTTGAATAAGTGAGTTCATTTGTGGCAAGTGGGATTAGTTCTCTGACGTTAACTACGTAGATGGCGCTATTTAACGCAAGGATTTGTGGGGGCTTTTGCTTGGAACGTTGGCTATGGTTGAGCCAACATGTGGATATGCGGCATTATATCTGCATGTTATTTTAAACCAGCCATCCTTTCAGAACCATCTTTAAATAGATTACCAAGTTTAAGAAAAATTTAGTTGAAGAATGAAGAATTAATCTAGAAAAACTCTATCTGTTTGGGTTGGGGTCCATTGGTTGAATTGCTAATTTCAAAAGTCAATAGTCAAGCTTATTTATAAAAGTCACTTCCTTCAAAAGTAATTACATAATTAAAATTTAATAAATTTCTACTAAAATTATTATTAGATCATAGATATATTTTTATAATTTACCGGCTTGAAATTGTACGGAATGCATTGAATTTGAACTATTTATTTTTGCATTTTTTTAAAATGCAAAATTCCTTCGATAGTCCACATAAAATAAGTAAACATTATAAAAATTTGTTAAATAGAGAGTGGTAAGATAAGGGGATTCTCGAGGAAATTAAGTTTTTCTTTTTTAATAAATAAATAGAACGTTTTGTTCTAAAGGAAACATTATGATTTTGAATTGAAAAAATATAGTTTTTTTAAATGTCACCAAAAATTTTATGATGTTGCTTTAATTTTCACCCAAATTTAACTAATGTTTCTTTAATGTTCCAACGAAACTTTCTACTACAAAATAAAAGGATTTTCCTTGAGAATCCCATTATCTTGCCGCGCTCTGTATTATTACGGATTTAAATTTGACACTTGGCTTATAAAAATTGCTGTTTCACAGTCAGATCTGATTATTAAGTTCGTGTTATATTTTGGGTAAAATTAGTTTTGTAAGTGTAGACTTAAATTATTGTTTTTGACATATAATTCGTATTTTTCATATATTAGACATATTCACGTGAACTTTTTTGTATAAACTCCACCGATCGATTGAAATGTAAATAAGAAAAAAAATATACTTATAAAAATTTCAAAAATATCGCTTTTGCTATGCATTACGTAGCATAATCTTTTTGTTATGTTTTTTTTAGTGATTATAGAATGTAAGAGTGTTTTTAAATGTTATTTTTGTGTCAACTGTTTAGAGATCATTTGTTTTCTCAGAGTAGTGATGACATACCTATAGAGCGCGTATAGGTATATAGCCTTGTGTTAAGGGCCGGTACTCACCTAAGCGGAGAGAAGAGATGTGTAAAATCAACCTACAAAAATGTAGTAATTCGACGCATCACGTAATTTAAGCGTCATTGTTTTTTTTTAACACATCTCTTCGCTCCATTTAAGTGGAAACCCTAGGGCTGGATTGTTTCACCCAGCTTCAGGGCCGGTTTTCATCGATAAATGTAACCAATCATTAGTGTGCTAAACGATATTATTGAATCGAACCCGTACCTCTTGTGTCGCAGCTAGCTCCTCGCTCGCCGCGCCACCGAGGTCGTTAAGTTTTCATTAAATTCAAAGGCGGCTCTATAGCTAGTTAAAACTCGGAGATATTTTATAGGTTTTGGTAATTGTAATAAAACTGCATTAAATATTCAGATTATAGTGTATCCTTTTATTTTTACTGCCCTTACAATTTCATAACATATAGGTAACTTATTTTTCTATATTATTATTTAATAATGTTTGGTGCAGTTTTAACACAATCTTCACAAACAATAACTTGCATATTTTGTATGTGAGAATTCTACAAAAAATAAATATTTTTTATTTGCTGAATAGCCATTCTTTTATCCTTTTTTTAAACTGACTTTCAAAGCGGAGGAAATTCGGAGAATGAATCAGATGCTAGGTAGGTACTTATTGAAAGGTTTCTTTGTTAATCGGGGCCATCCCCGGTGTGGTACCGTAAATATCAAATTAGTAGATTCTGACCATTACCACAGACCAATTTTTATTTTAACTGGTCTGTTTAATTACATAGGGCGTACTCTGTTTCCGGAGCTGGACAGATAAATAAATAAATAATAATGCTGGACATTTTTCACACAGCGTCATCTAGCCCCCAACTAAGCAGAGCTTGTATTATGGGAACTACATGACTGATATACTACTAATATACTTTTTTTTGTAAATACATACATATTATACATAGAAAAACACCCAGACCCGGAACAAATATTTGCAGATCTTACAAACATTCGTCCCGTGACAGGAATCGAACCCGCAACCTTCTGCGTCTCAGGCGGACCTTCGCCCACTGCGCCACAGAGGTCGTCAAGATACATAAACAATATTTAAAAAACAATTACAATATTTGAAAATATAACTCTTTGGCTGTCACTTGAAAATAGTTTGCGTCATCTAGCTGTCACTTGAAAATAGTTTGCGTCATCTAGCTGTCACTTGAAAATAGTTTGCGTCATCTAGCTGTCACTTGAAAATAGTTTGCGTCATCTAGCTGTCACTTGAAAATAGTTTGCGTCATCTAGCTGTCACTTGAAAATAGTTTGGGTCATCTAGCTGTCACTTGAAATTAGTTTGCGTCATCTAGCTGTCACTTGAAAATAGTTTGCGTCATCTAGCTGTCACTTGAAAATAGTTTGCGTCATCTAGCTGTCACTTGAAAATAGTTTGCGTCATCTAGCTGTCACTTGTTTATATACTTGTGAGCTTTAAACTGGAATCGCTTCATGGCGGATTGTTCAAGACTACTTTTTTACAATTTCTATGCAGTGAACTATGAATTGTGGTATATCATTTGAAAGGTAATTTTGTTAGCTGTCAAGCTAACTTCTTATATCATCTTCTTGATATCAAGAAGATTTATATTTCCTACCTAAATTTAGGGATTTATTGCAATAGATCGAAGTTGTGGACGTCTAAATGGATAGGCAGTAATATGAAAAATTATTTTTTTATTTACAATATTTATGTTAAACTCCCTCAATATTTTGTGTGATCAGGGAGGGGGGCGGGGGCTGGCCCTAATTACCGCCTGTAAACGGTTTTTCATTGACTTAATGAGTTACTGATGGAATCCTGTGGGATTTCCTGCCACTCTTGGAGCTGGATATCTTCCTCGTATCCGCCGTTTCAGCTCATCCCACATAAGCTCGATTAAGGGCTGGCCAGTCACTGCAGCGGTGTGGCAGCTGGCATTATCATGCATTATCAGGAAATCTGCAGTTAGTCCGCCTCCCCGACCGCCACCAGGTATGAAAATTAGCTCCGTTTTTACATCAATAGAAATCCCCGCCTACATCATACAAGACCCACCCCCGTATGCCACTGTTTCCGCAAAACAGCCGGTCAGGTGTCGATTTCGTAGAGAAGTGGTGACAATAAATCGATCATCTCTTAACGTAGTGCATCGCTGTCGTCCAGATCCTGGTCTCCGGTCGAAGTTCCCAGTCTCCCTGAATCTCTTGTACACCTTGGAGACACAGGACTTGCTAAGGTGAAGCTGTCTAGCGATACTACGCTGAGACAAACTTTGCTGAATTATGCAGACGATTAGAGCGGCTTCTGTGGCTGTGGTTTCCATTTTTCTTAAGTTTAACTGTTCCCAGTAAAGTAAAACATTGGACTGATGACCTATTTTCATAAACGGACACTTTTTATAGTTCAGGACTTCCAAACAATTGGTGTTTTGTTTGAAAAATTGATGTTTTTTTCTTTTTACGTTCCATAACACAAGGTGAATACTTATTGGTTATGATATCAAAAGAATTTGATAGCTAACAAAATTACCTTTCAAATGATATATCACAATCCCTAGTTCCTTGTACAGAAATTGTAAAAAATTGTCTTGATTAACTCGCGATGAAACGATTCCAGTTTAGAGCTTGCTAGTGTAGATTGTGGAGTCATTTAAAAATTGCGTGGATGGATTTGACTCGTTAAAATTTTAGTAGGATAATTCACAGATAAAAAAAAATATATGAAAAAGTGCATTAACGCTAACGGAGAATATATTGAGAAACAATAAATACATTTTTGACAATTCATAGTATATTTTTTTCTTAATAATCCCGCAATTTTTAGTGTGCCCCGTATCAGTCGTATCGTATCAGTCGAAAATGAAACCCCGATCGAAGCGTTATATCAAGTTCACCATTAATCTGACATTAAAGCCTAATCTGCCAGATTAACAGTGAACTTGATAGAATAGATCATTAATAGACTCGCAGTGTATTCATGAGGAATTGAAAACAAGATTAGGTAGATAAAGGCAGTAAAGATAATTCGAAAGTAGGTAATTATTATTTATTAAAGTACCTATATTGTAGGTACTCAGATTAATCTGTTTGTTTCCTGCATCCGCTGAAAGGTATGCTTTGGTCTATGTAACCTATTACATAGACCAAAGCATAGCCTATTACATAGACCTAGGTGAATGAATGCAAATACCTATATTTGCATTAATTCACCTAGGTACGAAATATTATTATTTACCACTACAAAGCAGGAAGTCGGTATTGTATATAACTGCCTACATATAGTTTAGGCTCTTTTATCTAAAGACATTTAAAAAAGGTAAATCAAATCTAGTGTTATGCCCTCAATCAGTGCCGGATTAGCCACGTAGCAAGGATCAGCAAATTATGCAACGGACCTCGTGCTTTTGGAGGGCCTCTCAAAAAAAAACTTGTAGAAGTTCCCGGCAATTGGGTTATTATTACCGTTGTCACAGATATAATACTGCCCACGGCTTCGCCCGAAAACTTGAACTAAGCAAATATTATAAATATGATATCCTACTGCAGTTTCATTTTGTTAACCTACTTACTGCGAAGTTTTTTTTTACAGTTTAGTCGCACCTACCTACGCCATATTTTAGTGTTTCAATCAGTATTCAAAAGTAAACATCAAAGTGATATTCTATAATACTTTTATTATAAACTAGCCACTGCCCATAGCTTCGCCCGCGTGGTACCCGGATACAAAGTAGCCTATGTGTTATTCTGATGTAAAAGCAATATTACTGTAATGTTTCATCAAAATCCGTTCAGTAGTTTTTGCGTGAAAGTGTAACAAACATCCTCACAAACTTTCGCAGTTATAATAGTATTAGGACAAGCCGTTGTCCTCCGATCTTTGGGCCCGGGGTCAGTAGGAAGTCTTAAGTATATATATTTTGTTATATATAAATTCGATAAAAGGGGTTCAGTTTTGAATAATTTGTGAATGTCTGATTATGAAAATAAGTTCCGGTTTGAAATCAAAGCCAGAACATTTAATTTTTTTATCAAAATGTTGATACGTGTATTTTAACTAATTTGGGGATGCTGAGAGGTTCATTTTGAAATAATAGGTGGCTTTTTTTCAATATATTGACAAAGGTAGGTATCGTTTTTGGTTTCCATCGTTAGTTTTTTCAAAAATATCGTCATGCAGTATCCCTAAGTTAGTCAAAAACGATACGTATATGAAAATAAAAAGAAAAGGCCAAATGCGAGTCGGGCCACGCGCTGTGCAAGGTTCCGTAGTTTCCCGTCACAATATGCGGTAAGTGTATGTTTTACACAACTTACAACTTCATTTAAGTAATTTTCAACGGAATTTGTATGAAATTTTCCTTTCTACTTCTCCAAGTTACTAAACTAACTACATTTAATAAGTAAGTCGACTATTACTCGTTAACTTACCCTACTTAGCTGTGAGAGTTTTCTTTTTAACTTAATTACTTTTAATACTGCCGTGAATTTTTTCACATATCCCTAAAACAACCGTTTAACTGGCAGAGGTGGGGAAGGGGCACTTGACTAAAAAAAACTGGCACTCGGATCCCTGGATCAAAAAATGGTTTTCACACAATTTTTCATTTTTGAAAGATCTATCCAACGACACTTCCGTGTGATTAATATATATACCCATGTCAAATTACAGCTTTCTAGTACTAAGGGCCTCTGAGCTAAGCCGCGTACAGACAGACGGACGGACATGGCGAAACTATAAGGGTTCTTTGTTGACTACGGAACCCTAAAAACTTTAAAAGGCTCTATTCAACTTAGCTCCAGGGTTTCATGACGTTCCTCTTTCCGCCTCCTTGAGCTTTACTAGTATACTGGATGTTTAAATTTCTGACATTGAGTGTCATAACCATAACCGTCTCGTTCCCATCCGTATGAATAAAATTACTAAAATACCATTTTTGATTTAGCTTCATCTTCGTCATCGTCTCTCTTCTTGAAACATCCGTAATTAAAGTAGTCTTCTATCTCTTGCAACGTTCGGTCTTTCGTTTCCGGTAGCACAAAGTATAGAATTACCAGCGATACACCCATAACAGCTCCATACACAGCAAAGGTCCCATACACTTTCAGATTGAGTAACAGAAGCGGCGTCAATTGAAGCCCGAGCATTACACATAGGGACATGACAATACCTGTCATCGCGGACCCAGCAGCCCTGTGAGCCAACGGATATATCTCCCCTAGTAATGCTAGCGGTATCGGCGTGCAACCTAGATTAGCCAGAATAAAGTACAGCACGAATAACACCATAGGCAACATGTGCTCCTTTGGAATAAAGTCTCTCGAAGCCAAAAAAAGGTAAGTACACACGCTCATCAGAACACAGAATGCTGCGGCCCCAGTTGAAAACAAAAGAGTACGACGCTTTGCCATCCTCACTAATATAGATGAAGACACGGTGCTGGTGACAATGATCAGGTCCAGGGATAATGTGTAGTAAAAGGAGTACGTGCTATTCCCTGTCACTTCTCCGATGATCAGCATCGCGTAAGCTGGAAGAATGTGTCTGCCACACGTCTCCAGTAACAGAGCGCCGAGGATACAAATAATGAGCGGCTTCATAAAATCTTTTTTAGCGAATTTCTTGAAGAACTCCACGACTTTGTCTGAAAAACTTAGCTCTTTACGCCTGTGAGATCTTTCCATCTGAGCTTTCATCAGTTCCTCGAGTTCTATGTACGTTTCTTCCGTTTTACCCCTCAAACTGTAGAAGGATGTCTCGCATTTTTGGAACTGTTGTCTGCTTGCAAGCCATGCGGGGCTTTCCGGCCACGTTAAGATAATCAGTATAGAGACTACATGTGGGACGGTTGCCACGAGGGCGATGTTTCTCCAGGTCATGTAATTCGCCAGGAGATGGACGATCATGCCTCCTAAAGATACGGAAGCAGTTTTCAGATTGAGGAACATCCCTCGGTACTTCGGGCTGGAGTATTCTCCGATCGCGATGGCTCCTAAGGATACGGTGGCTCCAGCTGTGATCCCCCCTAGGACTCTGCCTGTCATGATGGTGGGGATATCAGTGGCGAAGTAAATGAGCAACCAGCCCATTGTCCCTGGTATTACAACAAGGGCATGGGCTATTCTTCTGCCGAAAATGTCCATTAGGACTGATGACATCAAAAAGCCGGGAATACCTGCGACGCCTACTGACGATGCTGTGAACAAAACACAGAACATTCCAAAATATAAAAAAACAGTCTTTCACTGTACCTTCCTATTTTTCTGACGAGAAATTGGAAACAGGGACATTGTGGACTAGATTATAACCAGTGAGATAAATCCTAATGACTTCTAAACACTATTCTGCCAATCCTATCGGTACCAAACATCCATACCTACCTTATAGTCGAAAGCATGGATGTTTGTTGCTAATAATTTTGGTAACGACTAAACCAATTTGGATAGAATAGGTAGGTTAGTTTTTAATTGATACAATATACATTTTGGCCAGGCCATTTATCAGGGTAAAAAGATATAGGTGAATATTACGTAAAGTATGCAAAGCTCAAACGTTGAATGAAAACATCGTGACGAAACTAGTTACTCGTAACATCATTAAGTATGATGTTACGAGTAACTAGTGAACAAGTAATAGAATCTAACGCCCGCAGGGTGCTTACGTTAAATGTTTCAAAAAGCGGCCATAGGCTAGCAATATGTCATATAGAAATCTTGCCGATAAGCAAATACGTGGCTAGGCTTGTGGCAAATACACTGCTTGGACGTGACTCTGACTATAGACAGTAACGTCATGATTGCGCGTAAAATCTCTCGTAATTAAGGATTTTCTCGATTTCTTAAAATATAAAACTCAATTTAAAAACGTCTAGGTACTCTTCAATATATAGCTTCACTAGCTAAGTAACTAATAGTTGTTTTTTTTTTATTGGAGTTTAAATTGTTTAAAACCGCGAAACGCTAATTTTAAAGTACTTTGCGATATTTTTTTTAGGATAAACTACTATAGTCTACTCTAACCATAAGTAGTATCTCCTATCATTTCAGAGTGGGGATTGTGGGATGTAAAATTCCATTGCCGATATAAGAACTAAGAGACACTTACCAATCCATGAGGCAGTGTTCAGGTCGGTGCGGATGGGTGAGTGAGGGTCGGAGAGCACCGGCAGCAGGCTGGTGGTGTAACTCAGCAGCATTCCTTGACCCACCATGTTTATCAGAACAGCCGACACGGTCCATGACTGAAAACAGAACATGGTTTATTTATTGATCCATTAGCACAGATCCAGCTCTTTCATCTAATCACTCTTGCGAAAAAAAATTCTGAGATCTATCAAATAACGTGAATCGATCGGCTAAGTAAATTTAATAATTCTCAAAATCATCTTTATTTTACCTACTATCGCAATAAATTAAAGAGCCTATGAATGTGATCCTTAATAAAAACTCGGCTTTTCGCTGTTCCTGTGTGATTTTTGAAATCATTTCTTAGAAAATAATATAAAGATTCATAATTTCATAGAGAGGTAATTTCATTTATTCATGCTTAATGTCCTACATACAATGGTTAAGCTTAGGTCTAGTGTAGCTCCAAGTAGGTTGGTAGGTACATCGGCCCTGATTATTATTTATTTAAAATTATTTTTGTAATTGCACTAGCGTTTCTTGGCGATCGTTGGATGTAGGTACCTATGTGTCAGTGCGTTTGTCAACAAGAAGAAAATGTTTTTATAAGTTGGGCCGCGATGTCTTTTCATATAGAATAACTACAAATAGGTACCTACCTATCTACAAATTTAGGTGAAGATGAGCGTAACTATATTCTTATGAGAATGCCATCAAATCAAAATAAATACCTTACTCCTTTGAAGATTAGTATTGAAATGGAGCAGAAAGGCCTTTGAATTAACAAAATAAGTTTTTCTTTAAAAACGTATTTTGTATACTAGTTAATTTATTTTCTCGCAATCGAAGTCAAAATATATTTTGTGCAAACCAACCGTAGGTTTCCGTAGGTGAACTTTAATCCAGCACCACAAAAAAAACCTACTTATCCCAACAAACTTTGTTTCGGTTTTCCAGTTTTTACCTTTCAGTCCAAGTACCTAGCACTTAAGCAATTGCCCTAGGTACCTACCTGTTTCACAAACGGAGACACCATATTTTAATTGAAGTTTAAGTTTCAAATTTTCAATCGTTTTATCTAACACGTTATCCGAAGATCACTACAGGACCACGTTTTCACAAGGCATGACCATGTTCTCATAACTAATCCTAGTTTGAAAAATATCCCCGTTTTTCCATCGTCAAAATAAGGTTACAGTCAGTCACTATTGTTTCATTTTATTCAAGCTGCAACCACTCTGATGTGACTGCGGATAGTTAATAGCGGCTAGAAGCCGTTTTTATGGCCTAAACGATACATTTCTATCTATTCTACTCATCAGATAAAACGTGTGCGCAAAACTTAATTAGGTAAACCTCACATAATCTTATTTGTTAAGGTTGATTTTCTATTTACTGATTTGATCAAGTTTCATGAATCCAGCACTAGATCACAGATATTATGATCCAGTGAAGTTCAATAGAATTGCGAAAATTATTTTTTTGGGTTACAAAATCAATATGCATGGTAGGTACTAGTCTCAGACGGTGAAGAAAAACATGATGAGGAACTAAACATGTTCTTTCACTATTGCTCACATGCCCTTTTCAGGGCCACCACCTCAACCAGATCAGAAGACTGCTCAGAGACTGACCTCGCATAGTGAACAAGAAAGTACTGGTGTCACCTAAGTATCAAGTGGATAGCTGGTGCGAGCAACTGGGTCCATAAAAACAAGCCTTATCAGTTCGAAGGGCAGGAGGTATTAATAGGCTTTCTAACAATAATCATTAGGTACCTACGGATAAGGAAACAGCCTTTAGTTATTCCGGGAAATGTAATTACCTTACCTAGCTAGTTGAAATGGTAATGAGCGGGCAGACCTGCATTTATCTACAGATTGTAAACCCTGTGTCCCCTTTAGAGATATCAGTTAGAAATGATGAGAATCGAAATGTTATCATTTAAATTGTTCAATGAAACATTCTAAATCAGTCAAAGTGTTGTCAAAACTGTACGTTGGTACTGATAAACATCTTTTTCTCCCAGGTTTGGGAAACAATGTGATTTCATTGCGTTTGTACGGCATCGTGCCACAAATAGGTATATCGTGGTCAGTGAATTATGGTGATCATTTACTAATTATATTAACAAGTAAATTATTGCAACCTCCTACGTGTTTGCTATCGACTATTTCAGCGCCTTCTATTAACTTGTGGCTAAGAACCATCCTTTAAGTTATACAAATCGATTGAAAACGGCATTCCAATCGGAAGCCGTTTGGTAACAGACAACCATACACAACAACCCCTTACGATAAACGCATGTACGAGCTTTTTACGTTGCTGGTAAAAAAGGTAACCACTAAAGGTACGACGCCGACGCAGTGGAAAGCCCTCTAACCATGGACAAATTAAAGTCATCCATGGCCCCACCCGATGGACCGATGGTAGGTATCTTAAAGATTATAGAGAATAGACGGATGAAGGCGACTCTAGTCTAGACCCATTTAATTCCTGTAGCTGACTAAGATGTAATTAATCTTACTTCACTCAAAAACTCGTGGGCTCATTTTGCCATGATAGATTTGTAAGGAGAACGGATCCAACACGTAATTTATTTCTATGAAAATCACACGTTCTTAGTTGCGTAAGGCGCATGGTATATAGGCACTCAAATGTCGGTAATTATTTTGGACAGGTACTTAAATAGGTACCTATAAGTTCTATCAATAGAAAGAACAATATAACTATTATGAATGTTTTAGAAGAGTAGGTAGGTAATTGCGAAAATAGTGAGAAAAATGCGTTTTTATCACATTTTTGTGAGCAATGATGTCCTAACTGCCACGGTCTTGTGCATGTTGTTCTAAACTTTAATTCAATAAAGTTGCGTTTAAAATTTGTGCTGCCAATAACGGGCTCAGTTTGGCTCACACATGAATGAAGAGACATTCTTGGAGGAAGAGCTTGCTCTGCTGACCCTTCTACTTTAGTGTTTCACTGTGTCATTTATTTGAATTTAAACAATAGATATTAGGAATAAGTAGAAGTGGGTACAAAGGGTAACTTGAATCAAATGTTTTGGGTCGAACGGAGCATAATACCTATTGGGTAGAAAAATCTTGGGTCGAACGCGGAAGCACTCATTTACGTGTATAATGCATCGATTTACTAAAGGTCGATGGTTTACCTACTGTTATCATTTTTTAGATAAATAGAGGTATGACATTCAATCACGAGATCTCTGACTTCGTTCTAGAATTCTAGATTATTACTTCTTATAATAATTTTATTCTGCTCTAGATGCAGTCAAAGTGAGTCACGGTCTGTATTGGTGGACCCCTTCTTTGCCAAATCGAAACAAATGCCGTAAGAGAGAAGTCAAAACAGTTGGAAGAGATTTACAAGAATGTTCCTTTCCTTCCACATAAAACGCCTATTTCCTCAGGTAGAATATAGGGATAATCATATTCCTACATAAGTAGGTACCTATCTATGTAACAGAATTGAGATGGCAAACAGAGAGAGATGGCAAACCGCCAGAATAATTTTAGTGTAGTTTACTCGATCTTGACTTTTGATAATGATTTTGTTATGCTCTCTTTGAACAGTCTAAAGAACTATCCACACAACGTCAAAGGTGCAAGAAGGCTTCGGTTACGCAAAAATTACGTCATTCTAGGGTCAATTTTGGGGGCAATCGTACACATATCTTGAATCACGCTATGTCGATGCTGTATTTAATAAGTGGGTCACACTAACGTGTTTTTTTTTCTTCTTTTATTCCCAGTACGTCCTATCAAAGTCCATTCAGAGACGTCCTGTGGTAATCGTGGACTGACCATTCTATCCAAAGCCTATTTAGGTTCTATTCTTTGTCTTTGTGTTGACTGTGAACTCTACGTCCCAGAAACGTCCAGTTAGACTCTGTCTTAGCAATGTATATTCAAGTTCAATTGTAAATCTTTACAATTACTGGAGTCACCTTTATAACAAAAAACAAACTAAATCAAAATAGTTTCAACCATTAACCACTTTCATTTATTAACCGGGGGTTAATAGATTAAAATGGCTCCGTCAGACTGGCACTATGTGTGATAGCATTTGCATTGTTATGTAAAAACCTCTTTATACTTTGCAATTTACCTCAAAGTGTGGTGGACAATGGGATGTACCTAATTCACTCTAATTAATAATTGATATTTTTTTGTCCTAAACATATTTTCGTCCAGTACCTATAGGTAATCAAGTAAGAAGTTAATTTTCATCTAAGTACCTACTTACCTATATATTTACGTCAGTTATCTATCGCAGATAGATATATATCTACATCTGCTTACCAACTGATTGGATTGTATTGGAGGACGGTTTTGGCCGTCGATAAACGTGCCGGCATTGGTTGTAAATACGTAATGTAAAGCAGTAGTCAGATTGTATAATAATTTGTACCTTTATTCTGTATAATACTAGAGACATAAATCGTAAGTGTGGCAATTTTTTTTAAACCTAAGTAGATGTGCAACAACCTAAGTATAGAGGTATAATTTTTGTAGCTTGACCATCTATCATCTAACTAAATTGCGTGCAAATGTCAAAGAGATATTTACACTCTACTGTCTATCATGAAGACGTCGCCTTATATTGGACGTAAGAAGCGAAATACCTACCGCCCGCTGAGTATCAATGTACCTAGCTAGCTAGTCTTAGTTGAATAGTTTGTGAGTGCAACACGTTATGAATGAATGAAAATACGCAGAAATGGGGAAACCGATGGGATGGATCACTCCTTTCAAAAAACAGGTGAGTTTTTTTTTTTTTTTTTTAAAACTCTTCTTACCTTACTAGATGGCGGTACTAAATATTAGAGTCCGCACCGCTTTACTACCGCGTTAACTCTGCACTTCTGTTTATAAATACTTATTTCAAACCTAACTATTTTATTTTAGAACTCAACCTATTGATAATGATGTCTAAGTTTGGATGTTTGTAGTTAATAATCTCCGTAACGGTTGAACCGATTTATATGAAATTTGGAACAGGTATAGTCCGTGACCTTATTAACATAATAGGCTATCTACTTGTTCTCCGGGACCTATTTTTCGGATGGTCACTATATCTATCTTTTTATGCGTTAGTTCCTCAAATGTCCGATACACAAGTTTCTAGTCACTGCTAGCTGACTAGAGTGGCAAACAAGCTTATGGCCCATTTGTTAGTAAGCGGTTACCTATCGACGTTTGCAACAAATGAGGTATTGTGGAAGTACTCCCCCACGAACTCTTTCACATATAGCTCTACTACTTCTTAAACTCTACCAATACTCAATACTCAATACATTTATTGCTTTCACATGGTAGGTACATAGATGGTGTTTATAGGTAGGTATCTCACATGAACCCTGTCTAAGGGTATAGCAAAAGATAGGTAGGCAGACCGAAGTTTTGTGTAAACAGAACTAACCAAAGTTTTGTTATTTTTTTAATGACTTTAATTTGCAATTAGGTATGTAGAAATCTAAGTAGGTCCACAACACACCTAGGTAGGTGAGAATAGGTACTTATGTCCAATGCCATCTTTTCGCTGAGGTAGATAGGTCTGCGTTATCTGTACTGTTTAGAATACACAGTGAATTAGATTTTTGGATTGGGTAGAACGGAGCATATGTTTTGGGTTGAACGGGTAACAATAATATTGGGTAGAAAAATTGTGGGTTGAACGGGGAAGCACTCTTTTCCTAGGTTAGGTTAGTAAATTAATTTGAAGTTACAGCAGGAAAGGTTTGAATTGTAAAAAGGTTGTCCAGTCCGTCTGTCCAGCTCTTGGCCTACACTTAGGAGGTCACCTAGTGTATAAAATTCTCATAACAATGTTGCAAATCTGAATCAGTCAAGTCATGTAGGTAAGTCAAAACGCTTTGCGATAAGATACGTGTTGGATAAAATATATTTCAACGACTACCGATAAATAACAGGAACTTCAAACTGTTGAAGAGAAAACACCTTGAAATTGGCAGGTAATATAGCATTGTATACATGAAGGCGAACATTGCTGCCACCTGATTAGAGACCGCTTGATTTGGGTGACGAAAAATAACAAAATTTTCGTCACCCGAAATTGTAATTTCTATTACCTACCTTACCAGTAACTATATGCCGTACAGACAGTACGGCATAGTTACTGGTAAGGAAGGCAACCCAGATTAATTTATGATTAACTAGCTTCTGCACACGGGTTCGCTCGTGTGGTAACCGATTAAAAATTAGCCCTGTATGTATGTGTTATTCTGTCTGGCAGTATTATTCTGTATAAAGAATATTGCCCAGTCTCCTTTCATCCAAATCGAACAAGCAGTTTTTGCAGAGATATATAATTGCAACAAACATCCATCTTTTCGTAATTATAATATTAAAATAAGGAAAGGATAATAGGAAGTAGGATACTTATCATTTAAAAAATAACGCTATAAAAAAGAAAAAAATTAAATTAAAATTTATGCGTTTTTTTATGTCATGCTAAATTACAGCGTGTGCTGTACGTGGGTGTACATACCAAGCTTCGCGGGTTCTATTCCCACTGAAGTTGGAATATATAAATATTTGTATGATATTATAATATTTTATTCTTTAAAATTGCAGTGTTTCGTGACTCTGGGCGTTTGCCTGAATATGTCCGGGCACGGGTTGGTGATGGGCTTTGCAGCAGTTCTGCTGCCACAGCTGAGGAAACCAGACACACTCATACAAATTGACGATTCTTCTGGATCCTGGATCGGTCAGTAACCTTCAGAAAGGGAGTTAACAGCCGTCAACCCTATAAGTCGAGTCGTCTTTCAAATCATATACATATATAAATTAACTATCTGTTCCACGACCGCCCTCGGCCTCCAACCGATCTAGAAGTTATTAGCACGGTTGGGCGATCCGTGCTATTACTTCTTTTGCTCTGCTCCTAAGAGTCATAGTGTAATGTTACACTATGACTTAGCCTTTAATCTTCCTCATGAAAAGGGCTATAAAAGAAAACAAATCCGACTGGTAATTCCAGAGATTAGCGCGTTCACATAAAAAAAACTCTTCAGCTTTATTATTATACTTAGATAAAGCACCAACAGACATATAATAACATGTAGTCTACTTTTTATCCGGGTACCACGCGGGCGAAGCCGTGGGCAGAAGCTAGTAAGCTATATTACTTTAAAGTTTCATCAAAATCCGTTCAGTAGTTTTTGCGTGAAAGAGTAACAAACATCCGTCCTCACAAACTTTCACGTTTATAATAGTGAGGATAGGGTTTTGTATACTCTTAAACCAATTAATGACCGTCCTGGCAAATATGTTTAGACGTACCCCTGGAGTACCCCCTACCTGGTAACCTCACGGATATTACCTATAACGGAGTATAGATCTGAGGATGTCCATCATCGGGATTGCAGACGTGAGCGTGGTTTTTTGTAATCTTTGAGTCGTTCGTCAACTCGGTCCGAAAATTAACTACTAATAAAACAAAATGATCTCTGTTATTCACTGAATTTTTATTCACACTAGCCTGTACCCGCGACTTCGTTCGCGATTGCCATCATCTTTAAAGTACCTACCTCCTTTCTAACAAAATAAGAATTCATGAAATCGGACTACGCGTTAATTAATTATAACTAAGTGCAAATTTTGAATTTGATCCCCTCTCCCAAGGGAACCGTGCTGAATTTCGGGATAATATAATAATAATAATAATAATAGTAATTTCAGCGGTATGCGCGGCCCAGATTCTGACAGACAGACAAACAAAAATGAAAAAAATAACATTTTTGGCTTTATCGATTAAAGAGTGCCCTCCAAATTTTTTTTCAAAATATCTTTAATGTACAGAATTTGACCTGTTATATTTTTATTATACTTAGTATAGATAATCTTTGTTCATCTATAATGGGTGGCAAAAAAGGAACCGGTGGCATGTCGAAAGATCTGATTCCAGCGTCAATCTTGGGCTTCGCGCTGGTGGCTGGTAACTTCATAGTGCCGACGATAATGGCGAACTACGGGCGGCGGACAGCCAACCTGATCAGCATCGTGCCGATGATCATCGGCTGGTTCTGCATCATCACAGCCAACAGCATACCCTCGCTACTTGTAGCCAGGTAATTAATTACAAGCTATTTAGAGTTCTGTACCCAAAGGCTGCTATCGAGACCATATCACTAAGTAAATAAGCATATGCCACTGTCCGTTTTGTCACAGAGGTGTAACATTTTAAAACCAAAACATCCAACATCCTGACCCTACACTAGAACTCACTGTGTCGTGGGTATTAGGAAATACGGGTAGGTACTTATAAACTAGGGTAAATTTCAGGGTTGTACCACACTGTCAACGAGACATTGACGAAACTTATCTACCTATAAGGGTGATTCCAGATTAACATTATAGAAAGCTTTGGTTATATAACTCGTCCACTTTGTTTAACATTACTACAAAACATTGTAACATACAACAAGACTGTAACATTAAAAAGTTTTAAAATATATTTGCACAAATTACATGGTAGTATAACAACTTGTTTTATTAACACATATCAAACGTGGAAGTTTGTGTTTGTTACTCTTTCACGCAAAAAGTACTAAACGGATTTTGATGAAACTTTACAGTAATATAGCTTATACATCAGAATAACATAGGCTACTTTTTATCCGGATACCACGCGGGCGAAGCCGTGGGCAGCTATTCTTCCATACTAATGAAACATGCTAAATAACAAAGTTATTTAGAACATATTATGTTACATAGTCTGGACTAACTTTTAGGATTCTGTTCTCCAGGTTTCAAAACCCTAAGAGGTTACTTGAATTTGACTTTTCCTCTTCAGGTTTCTCCAAGGAATTTCCATGGGCATGAGTGCGTCTCTGGGACCGGTTCTGATCGGGGAATATACCAGCCCCAACAACCGAGGAGCCTTCCTGACCACCATCTCACTTACCATAGCCGCCGGCGTGCTTACCGTGCATACCATGGGATCCTACCTGCCCTGGCAGGTAACGGCGCTGGTCTGCGCCTTCATAGCGTTCTTCGATCTCCTCATAGTCATCTACTCACCTGAGTCTCCGAGCTGGCTGGCAGACCAGGGCAGGTACGACACAACTCATGGATGTCATGTTAATCTATACACGTGTCACTTTGATATATTATTAATTTTAATAATGGGTCATTCAGTCACAATTGCTACTTAGCAGGACCTATGAATCCAACCACAATAATGAAATCTCAGTACAGGAGATGAAGGAAACGACCGTCGATATTCTGTTTTAAGTGATAGTTAAAATATCTGTAGCCCCCGATGTGTGTATAATTGGCCTGCGACAGCCAAACAAGCATGGCACAGTCTGTACTAGTTTTTATTTTCAGGTACGACGACAGCAGAAGAGTCTTCCGGTGGCTGAGAGGTGACGGAGAAGAGGAGGAACTCAAGCGAATGATAGAAGCGAGTGTCATCGTCAGAGAGGGGAAAGCTGACGCGAATCTATCGGAAACCTTCGTGAATAAGATTCGACGCAACCTGGCTTACTTCAGCGTGACAGTGCGCAAAAAAGAATTCTACAAACCAATTTTTATAATGATGCATATCTACACGCTCGGACAATGGGCCGGGGCCAACATCCTAGCTGCATACACCATAGATATCTTCCACCATGTGATCGGCAGTGATGTCAACATAGCTCTCCTAATCATAACATTAGACGCTCAGAGGATATTCTCTAACACCATTGCAGTGTTTGTTATAAAGAAGGTCAATAGAAGAACGATGCTTTTCAGCACTGTCGGGATAAATTTGCTGGCATTTTTAACCACAGCGGCTTATACGTACGCCAAGGGTAAGGGTATGCTGCCGTTTGACCATCCGATGATCGGGGTGCTGTTGATTCACATCCATATGTTCACAATCGCCACCGGCACAGTGCCGCTACCGTTCATAATCGCCGGGGAATTGTTCCCTCTAGAGTATAGAAGCTTAGCTGGAGGGATCAGCGTGCTGTTCCTATCCTCGAACCTGTTCATCACTGTCAAAACGGTTCCTCTGTTCTTCAGCACACTGGGCATCCACGGCGCTTACTGTATCTACGCTCTTGTTGTCGGCTACTGTTTAGTGATAGCATTCTTCTTTCTACCGGAGACTAAAGACAGAACGCTGCAGGATATAGAGGATGAGTTCAGAGGAAGACCTCTGACTCTTGAGGAGCTAAAGTCGACGCAATCTTTGACGTCCTACAAGCATCACAATAGGGATAGAAGATGCAGCAGTCCAGTGGTGTAGAGACGCTACGTCGTGCTACTGGGTTCTGTCTAGGTCACCACAACCTCAAACTAAGAACGAGTGTGGTAAAAGGATTCCGTGGGTCATAAAGCCTGTTACGAAGCGAGAAGACATAGTAACAGGCTGTTTCTACGTAAAAAAAACAGCTAAATAATGTGTAATTTACACTTACATTAATTACACATTATTATAGGAAAAATAAATAACTTATTTAATTTAAAATATCTGACATATTTTTTTTCATGCAACCTTTTCAGCAACAAATTACCCACCCTTCAGTGGGACTAACCTATACCCAGGACGAAAGGAACAAGTAAATGCGTTTGTAGTAAGAAGTTGATCGACTGTGTTATCATTAATGTCTGTTACCATTTTTTAACGAAACGGTTTAGCCGATTTAAATGCATACTAACGCGGTGGCGTGGCAGTGGCGGTGGCGGTGGCGGTCGGTACATTTTCATGAAATTTGACAACCAGTTGACATTTCCCTAACTTAACAATGACTCATACTAAACTAACATTTCCCTTTGACTGACACCGCGTCACTTTGACAGGGCTCTTAAGGGAAATTGCAAGTCTATAATAGGATATCGAAAAAATTCAGCGCTTGGAGCCAAAACATCCAGATAATTTCGAAAAATCCTGATTTTTTCACTGGTAAAAATTTTACGACCTCTGTGGCGCAATGGGTTAAGGCCCGCCTGAGACGCAGAAGGTTAGTGATTCGATGCTCGCCGCGGGACCAAGGTTTGAATGATCTGCAAATATTTGTCTCAGATCTGGGTGTTTAGATGTTTTCATGTATATGAATACAGAAAACATCTTTTTGTAAATATATACATAATACTATAAATAATACAAATATGTATGTATTTATAAAAAGATGATGCTGTGTGAAAAAATGTCCAGCATTATTATTATAATTAATATCGTTGCATAATTGGTATTGCCCGCGCGCACCAAGTGTCTTGGTGCGCGGTCGCAGGTCTAGTCGCTGCGCGACGCCGAGGTTGCATTTTTGGGATCTTATATGTAAAAAAATAACTTGTTATAAATTTTCTATAGCTCGTTTCTATAGGTAAAAGTAGGTAGGTACTACGTAGAAAGTTCAGGTTGAAGGCTATAGGCTGATGAGACTCCTATTGACATTTGCAACACCAGGACATCACTGATACGTCCCCTGACATAAGGACCAGTTGAAAAGTCTCGTGTGTTGTTTTTGTAATTTCACCGGCATCCAGACCCTTCCAACTGTAACACAGGAATGTGAGTATCTACATAAGTAGATACTCACATTCCTGTGTATATTTCTGTCTCCTATAAAGGAGACAGAAATATACAAGCTTGCAGGAGCCTATTATTATCTTTGATGTGAATAAAAGACGTATTTCGTAGTTTTAGGTAAGGTATGATATTCAATAAAATGTACTATGAACCATTTGCGTTCTCATATTATTTTATTTCTTACTGAGGTAGGGTCCCTAGTTTAGGGTTCCCACTTCCCAGGATTGGGATGGAGTAAGTGATGATCACTAAATCGTTGTCCTGGACGAAAGAACTGATAGTAAAAAGCACGTATGATTAGATTTTTAGATTTTTCTGGTGTCCCCCAGAAGACACGAAGATGTTCATCATCATAATCAATAGCCATTGGTGGATATAGGCCTCTCCTAAAGAGTGCAATGACGAACGATCTTGGTTTACACGGTGTTAGCCTACACCTCTCCATCCACCTAATTCCCGCAACCGTTCAGATGTCACCGGTCCAGCGGGTGGGGTGCCTCCTACTACAATTCGTCGAACTTTCATGTTCGCCATACGAAAACTATTTTCCCTAGTGGTTGTCGACTAAGAGAGCAGTTTGGCTTGCCAAGTTGAACATTTGTTTATAAAATCAGCGATCAGTCGAAGATCTTTGGTCTCTAGTCTCCACCAAAGAAGAAGTTATGCAACTCGAGTACGATTTGATCACTCATTCGAGTCATTTTACAGCGAGTCACTTGAACACTCGTCCCATTCGAGTCACCTGCCGCAATCCTTGAATGTATTAGTTATCTATTTTTAAATTTTATCACGCACGGACTATCGGGACTACTGGGACGACTGGGCAAAATAACGTGGGCACGTGAGGATCTGATGCTATTAGAGTGCCTGCAGGATAGATACCGTAAACTAGAGACTGTAAGCGTAGGTAACTATCGCTAATATCACAATTTAATTATTATCAACAAACTCAAAAAAGAAGTTTCCCAATTTGTCTGTATGTTTTTTGTGTGTAGTGTGTAGGTATGGTACGTGATATCTTCGCCAATGTTAACCGATTTTATTCCGATATTCTTTTTTTTTAATCTCGAGTCTTCTGAGAAACACAATCTGGGATATAACTTTTTAAACTATCATGGTTTTGAACATAATTTTTACTAAAAACCGGGATATTTACCATGATTTGTGAGTTTGAATGTTTCCCGATATTTCGGCACAGTTCAAACTCACAAATCATGGTAAATATCCCGGTTTTTAGTAAAAATTACAATCTGGGATTTTTCAACTCCAAAGTAAAAAGCTCCTTTCTTGATATGAGTGCTTCACCGCAGACTACAGCGTTGCTTTTTATATGAGACAAACTGAGGTCAGATGCGAATAATTAGTCTGCAGGGATCGCAATCGTGAACGAAGTCGCGGGTACAGCTAGTATACATATAACAATTGACTCACCGATTCGCCATGATTACCACCTTAAGATTCGCACAGGAAACGCATTTAGGTAATGCGCTTTTATTATGTTACTTGTATCTCCTGATAATAATGTTCAAGTACTTTCGAGTACTTACCTACCTACGAGTTTTGGGTCTAGTCAACAAACTCATTTTTCCCCATCACAATGTATGCTCTTTGAAGTTTCTCCTCGATTAGGAAGAGCTGAAACACAGTTGGTTGTACCCTCATCTACTCCTAGTTTTGATCTTTACGTTTACCAAGTACCTAACTAGTGGAACGCCGTGAGTGTTTTCTTATATAAATAAACTTCATCTTCCCGTTGCACCCCCGTAAGGGTTAATTATCGGCAAACCCTTTTACAGGTCTTTGCGAAGTATGGTGTAGGCTGCAATTATTTAATCTCTGGCTGTGCGTTAATCAATCAGCGGGTCACGAAACGATTGTCTATTTAGAAGTAGATTATCAGCGAGAAGAATACCTATTTCACCATCTCAGCGATACGAGGACTTCCAAGCAAAGGTAGCCTTCCTTCTGGCTACATAATAGAGTCATAATTTTCTGATAAAATTTAATGCATTCGACTTCATTGAACTCGAGAACTCATGGTAAGTTTCATGTATGAAAATTTGTAGCCGAAATTGATTTAGAAGTGAACACAATTAATTTCTATTTAACTTAATCACTTGCTATTTTCAAGCAATTCGAATTAAGATCCAACTGAATGAAGAATCAAAGACAAAACTAAGACATGGTTGGTACCTTATTCTTGTATGTTTGGTCGTGAGAATCAGCTTAAATTTAATTTACCTTCTTAATATTTCTATTGGTTATAGGTAAAGGTTTTTAATATAATACTATTACTATACAGTCAGTTCGACAGTTTTGTGTAAAACACATGAATTGAAAGATATATTTTTTTTGCGATTTTCTGTGTCAAATATTATGATTTTCAAAAATGGATATTTCCAAAACTGCATACAACTGAAACCTGGAAGTTTTACTCATGCATTTGGTTTAGTTTAAAATATCGGGTTTTGTGATAAAAATGGCATGTCACAAAATCAAGTCTCATACCGCACTGTGCGACGATACAAGGAATCCTAGTGTGGGATCAAGCCTATATTAATAAAGTCACGAACTGACTAAGCTAGAGCAGAAATGTTAAATTGGGTATTTAACATTTCTGCTCTAGCAGTTACAGCTTAATTAAGCAATTAGGATCTACCCGAAAATTCACACTGTATAAAAAAAGTATCCACAAATTATGAAAAGAAAATACTATAATATTTAGAAAATTACGCAATCATAACGGTAGGTTAAGCACCAAAAGATTCTCCCTTACAAATCATTTGTCGTCCTTCGTGCTTTTCGCTTCTCAATTTGCGATCGTTTTTAGGCCGACCATTGTTGAAAAATTCTTCAATCTCTTGCAAAGTCTTGTTTTTAGTTTCTGGTACCGTGAAGTACAAAAATAATAACGATAAAGCCGTACTCAGGGCTAGAACTGAAAATGCTCCATATATTTGTAAAGTTTGTAGCAAAAGAGGCATTATTTTAAGAGCAATCATTTGAAAAAACGATATGAGGTAGCCAGCAATGGATGTCCCTAGCGCTCTATGCTCCAACGGCAATATTTCTCCCATCAGCGCTAAGGGGACGGGCGTGCAGGCAAAATTTACAAACATAAAATAAAGTCCAAATAGAGACACAGGTATCGTAGGATAATCGTTTGGAATCAAATCTTTCGCCACGAGGTACAAATAGGAGCACGCGAAAGCTATCACGATACAAGAAACCAGACCCGTGCTAAACAATAGCTGTCGTAGTTTCATTACTTTAATTAAATACGAAGAAAATAAGGCGCTGATTGTAATCAACATGTCGGCTGCGAACGTGTAGAGAAACGTGTGCGAGTTGCTCCCGGTTATTTGTATCACGATCTGAGTGGCATACGCGGGGAAGATGTGCCGTCCGCTGCTTTCCAGTAAAATGGCGGCGAATATGAAGAGCAGCACAGGTTTCACGAAGTTTTTTTTCGTGAATTTGTTCGCGAACGCCATAATTTTTTCACAAAAGGTTCTTTTGATTGTTCTTCGACCGTCTTTTTGTGTTCTTATGAGTTCCTCAATCTCTCGTGTAGAATCTTCATTGATCCCTCTCAGCTGGTAGAAAGTATTTTCGCTTTCCTTGAATCGTCTCTTCTGCGCGAGCCAGGCGGGGCTCTCAGGCCACGTGAAAGTGATGACGAGCGCGAGAGCATATGGCGTCAAGCAAAGTATGGTGACAGTCTTCCAATGCATGTGGTAGCCCAGAACATGGGCCAGTAAGCTGCCGAGGTTCAGCCCAGCAGTCTTCATATTGAGGAACATGCCTCTGTACTGTGGGCTGCAGTACTCGCCAATGACGACGGCGCCGACGGTGCAGGTGCTTCCAGCGGTCATGCCGGCCAGCAGTCTCCCGCAGGTGAGGAAGGTGACGTCATTGGCGCTGAACATCAGCAGTGTCCCCGCGATGGCTGGCACGAGGCCTATGCCATAGGCGACTTTTCTCCCGAAGGTGGCCATGGAGACTGAAGCAAACATGTAGCCGAACATGTTACCGATGCTAATGGTAGCCACTGCAAATGGAACAAGAGATTCATTTAGGAGGAGTTGGTCACTATACCATGATTCATTTTTGCATAAATTTTGTCATCGTCTTTTGTAGCGCCCCCTAAGAGACTTTAGGCGATAAAACCTATCTACGAACCATCTCCGAAGTCGCACAAATCGAAAAATCGCTAAATTAAAAACGAAGTTTCTCTAGTTAAGTTTGGCTGAGGCTACGCTGGGGCTAGGACCGGCCATTGCTACTCTGGCTTTATAAATAAGAGGAAGCAGCTCTTGACTAAATATGCACCTAAGCTATAATCCTACTTTTATAAACGTGAAAGTTTGTGAGGATGGATGTTTGTTACTCTTTCACGCAAAAACTACTGAACGGATTTTAATGAAACTTTACAGTAATATAGCTTATACATCATAATAACACATAGGCTACTTTTTATATGGGTACTACGCGGGTGAAGCCGTGGGCAGAAGCTATTAAATTAATAAATCTATTTTAAACAAAATAGGATCTAATAGCGACACCACTCGCTTAATAGAATTTCACTTATAATCACCTAACCAGGAAAGAGTCTCCATGCTGACTTCGATGGTGGATCCTGGAGCCTGGAGGTCTTCCAAGAGGCAGGACGAGGAGCCCGTGATCATACCCTGGCCCAGCATGCTCAGCAGGATGGAGGAAACCAACCATGTCTGTAATAAACGAAGTCAGAAAAACGTAAAAAATGTAATGTGCTCTCAAACGGCGAAGGAAAACATCGTGAGGATACATTCATATTCTAGAATTGAACCAACTCTTCGAAGACATGTGATTATTATGCGCCATACTGGCATACCTACAATTTCATGACTGGATGCGTAAGTTGGGCACGTATTTACGCGGGTTGGCATACTTTAGATGCTTCACCTTCGAAAATTATCAAAAAAGTCCGTGACTTGATGGGTTGGTACTTACTTGTTTAGTGACCGGTGAACACATAACCGACCTCAAAAGGCGCTAAATATTATAGTTTCTGATTACACCTGCAAAGATGAAATAAACGTAACTTTTTTCAATTCTAAAGCCACTTAAAATGGGCCCCCAACGATGGAAGGCGGCATCGTGGTTGAACCAAATTAGGAAGGCAGGACGAGCTAGTTTAAAAAGGACAGCCTCCAGATAGTACCACAGATAGTACCTAGGAGGTAGGTATATATATAAATAGGTACCTACTTACATAAATTTAAAAATAGGTAGGTATAGTGTTATCATGTTTACCTGTCCCCACTCTACACATACCTCGACAAAATCCAGTAGTCAAATGCCTAAGATATAAGAATTTGTAATTTAATTCAATTAACTATTCATAGTAAGTTCGCTTCGTATTCATCGACTACGGACGGTATAGATAATGAAAGGTAAAAATAAAAAGCAGAATAAGGAGCGAAGGAGTAAGAAAAATGAAGCGGTTGACCGACCGCGGCGCACCAGCGAGGTGAAATTGAAATTGAAATAGTGCGAGAGCTGAAATTTTGCATACTCCTCTGGTTTGGGTGACAATGCATGGTTAACTAGGTGACATCGTTATTAATCCAATATGGCGGACTTCCAGATATGGCGGACCAATTATTTTTTGCACCCTTATGAAAGGTCTCTAATGAAAGGGTTTGCTGAGAAGAATACGAAAAAGATTTTGAAAAAGTTTTTTTTTTATATTAATTATTTTATTTTACTGCATTGTGTAGACAGTTAAAGGCGTCTGCATACAGCCACTTAAATGCTATCTATTTGTACCAAGCTCGATGAAAGAGATCCAAATTCAAATACGGCAAACAAAAAAGATTTGTCGTAGTCGTTATTGCCGGCGTGCTGGGTGCATCGGCAATGCACCTAGCACGCCGGCAATGGATTTCCGTACAACATTGCCAGCGCGTTTTTTGTTTCAAATTCAAAACTGATGCTGTGTACTTAAATATAAATCTTGTCCATTTTCGAAAGTTATGACAATGTTTCCGCGCATGGTTGACATGGCTTTTTCACGCTTTTGTTTGGGGGTGGGCCCCTCCCACCCCCTTGCATGGGATTTTGAATTGTAGATTTTTTATTAATCGACATGATAGAAGCAATCAGTCACACGTGTTCTGTTTAAAATAAGTTAAATTGGTTTGAATAATAGCTGTGGCGTGCATTGAAAAAAATGGCCGCTTTCGCCGTCAGCCCACCGCATCGCATCGCCCGCCCGCGCTATTACTTTGCTCGGCTCCTAAGGGTTGTAGCCTAATGTTAAATAGCCTCTTCCTCAAGAATTTGTCAATGAAAAAGCGATCGAGCGAATGCGTTTTTTACATTCGCTACTTAAGAACTACTTTTTACTCGGGGCAGTAGTTAGTATTATTTATATATTTTTGTAGACGACCTTTGTGGCGCAGTCGGCGAAGGCCCGCCTGAGACGCAGAAGGTTGCGGGTTCGATTTGCCGCGGGACAAATGTTTGCATCTGCAAATATTTGTCTCGGGATCTGGGTATTTTCTATGTATAATATGAAGTATAAACAAATAAAAAAATATGGTTATAAGTAGTATATCAGTCATGTATTTCCCATAACACAAGCTCTGCTTACTTTGGGACTAGACGATGCTGTGTGAAAATGTCCAGCATTATTTATTTATTTATTACAATAAGAAGATACAGCCCCGTAGTAGATAGACAAACAGACGGACGGGCGTAGACTTCGTCACGTGGGAAGCTTTGGGAACAAACCCCTAAAAAATACACTTGAAAGGATTAAACTTTCATTGAAAAATCTACAGATGAACAAATGGAGCGTCGACTTCAAATAAAAGTATACAGATGAAAGTATGTTTGGCGTTACAGTGCGCAGGACCCTGCAAGCGCTGCCGGTTTACTACCTTTTAATCTAGCTAGAAAAAAATACTTCTCGAGCAAAGCTCGGTCGTCTATAGTTTCGAGGTACGTTGCCTAAATGAAGTCGGTTTGAAATAAATTAGTTCTAGAGAAAGTAAGTACGTCGACCCGTACCTTATTTTTTATGTTAAACTGTAATTTTGCATAACTTATGTAAATATCTAGGTACATGTTTTAGGTATTCAGATAACAAAACAACAAATAGCGAATCATCTACCTACTTACAAAGTGCCAAGATATGCTTTCTTATCTGGCCAGAAACACCAAAGACATTTCTACGATACACTTCTCAAATTGAAAACGAAAAAATAAAACAAATACACATCATATTCATCAGACATTAAATGTCAAAAAACAGATTTCGAATAACAAGAAATTGATAGAAAGTCCAATAAGCAATTTTTTAACCCTTGAGAATAGTTTATATGAGTTATGGTCGAATAATGGTATATTTGTCTATGCTTGCCGTCCACCAAACGGGCTCCTAAAAGTGCCGCCAATGTTAAGTAGCTTAGAGGCAACGTTGGTGTAAACGGCTAAAGGATGTCGAGGAAGTTTTACGAAACGCTACTACCGTGCTTTATTCTCTTAGGGATGGAATTGATAAAGGCTAAGCATAGGTTCCGCTCTTTCGCCTCCACCCCCGACCGGCCGGCTAAGGCGTCGGGGCGGTGTCGTATGTTAGTTTGTTTATTTATGCCAAATCTTGCAAACTGAATTCGAACCACTTCCTCTTAATTTACGTAGTTGAATTTTTACATGTTGGTTCAGTTCCGATGACGATGCATTTTTCATGGTAAGCATGACCTGAATTGACATCCAGGATTAGCTCCAGATAAAGGAACTTTTCAATGGTCAACAGCACAGATAGGAAATTT
Organism: Perizoma flavofasciatum; assembly: GCA_958496245.1. Lineage (NCBI taxonomy): Eukaryota > Metazoa > Arthropoda > Insecta > Lepidoptera > Geometridae > Perizoma > Perizoma flavofasciatum. The sequence goes on along the minus strand of OY292419.1, from coordinate 531,430 downwards.
TGTGTACGCATTTTATTATGATTGATGTTTTAAGTTATACCATGACATGATTGCTGCACTCAGGGTTAAAAGCTTATTTTTGATTATTTTTTTGTACTATTAATTTATTATTATTATTAATCAAACAGCAATTCCTTATCTGAAGTCGGTTAAAAAGAAGTAATGTCATGCCTCACGGTCGAACGCACATTGTATGAGCATTTCATTAAATAAATCCTGAAAACTAAAGACGCAGGCACAAAGTACAATTCGCAGTAAATAAACCATTTTACTGTGATGAAGTTACATATGTTAGCTGGAACGGACAGTTTAACGTGGCTTCCGAAGCACGTAAGCGCTCATGAATGCTACTAGGTAACAATAACTCATTCAAGTATCGACAGTCTAGGATTATAATATTTGTGACTGTCCTGAAGTAGCTTGAGGCGATATAAGCTGAGCTGATTTGACATATTTGAAGGTTTTAATTTTTTTTTAGGTTAAATTTAAATTAAAAAAATAAGTTTTTTTATCCGCTACGCCAGGAGCGTATACGTATATTCGTTTACCAAAAGAGGATGTTTATTTGTCTGCTACAATTAATCTTCGAAACGGCTTATCGGATTGTAATACGTTTTTTTATAATCGATTTCTATGTCTTCAAGGATGATTTTTAGGTAGGTTGTATTGCCGCAAGTCACTAGGGGGCGCTGTAATTAATAATTGTAATACACATCAAGGAGTTTCTAATGTTGTAAAAATTATGTATTATTTATCTATAAGTTGTGGGTTGATACTAAAAAACTTTCAAACTGTAAAAAAACTACTTTGTTGAACTGAAACTAATTTATTTGAAAATAATTTCAGCTCAACGACAAGGAGATGTGCTGTTTTTGTTTTTGATGACAAAACAGACGGATAGACTTTTATCATAATCATAGCTTTATTTTATTTAGGTATATTGAGTCTGTAATAAATTATTTTTATGTAATAGGTATTTTTGTTTTTTTGATGCCGAGAATCATTTCGCTTACAAAGTATTTCAGCAGTATAGCTAATTTTATAATAACCTATATGATTTCCTTTAAATTCACAAGGCACATTTATTTGTACGTATTATTCTGGCTCCGACATTCCTGCTGTAGCCTAATCGACTATTATCAGTATCATCAACCGTCAGATCCACTGCTGGGCACATACAAATCTTGGCTTTACGTCAAGGCCAAATTGATGTCAGAAAAAGTAATTTTAATGACAATTTAATTAAAAGCTATTATCCAATGTATACGAGGTTTTAGCTGATCTGTTGAGATCTGTAGGTATCTTTACAGTAGCTTCTTAAGGCATAGTTCCTGTAATAAAAAATGTTTGAAAGCTGTGGAGTCGGTTTACGAATAGATTTTTCTTATTTAACACGTGAGTTACTCCTTCTTCAGTGGATATAAACCCTTTATATCATAATATATATGTGCCCCAAAAATGAAGTTATCTCACATATATAGGAAGCAACCTAAGTTGTTTGACTTCTAGAAATTTAACTATTTTTATAAAACATTTGCTAAAAATCATCTTATTTCAGTATATTTGTCTTAAGGCACAAGTTTGTCAAACAAACTGCTGATAATGATGTAGTTATCCTACAGGTTCTGGACATCAATTTTTGTAAAGAAGAGCTGTAAGTCTGATCTGATATTTCAAGGAATGTGAAACTTTAAGAGATTAGTAGTTCCCGAAACACGTTGTCTGTATAAAATCCTACTATTATTATAAACGCGACTGTGAGGATGGATGTTTGTTACTCTTACACGCAAAAACTGAACGGATCAAGATCCTCTACTGAACGGATCTTGATGAAACTTTACAGTAATATAGCTTATACATCAGAATAACACATACGCTACTTTTTATCCGGGCACCACGCGGGCGAAATCAATCATCATCAATTATGACGCGCGTTCATGTCTTTTGTATTGAAATATTCAAAGGGCTGGTTTACGCCTGTTCTTATTATTTCTGGGATCAAGATAATTATAGATAGGAACTCTATATGATAAAAAAATAAATGAATAAGAAAAATTACAGAAAACAAAAACTTTACAAAACTAAATGTACAATGTCTTTGATTTGACTAATAAGCATTTTCTAATTGAAAAATTAACTGTTTAATTACAACTTATGTTAAATGGGGTACAATCAAAACTTTAGAAGGGTTTAAGCATGTCAGACGATAACATGGTAGAAACAATCTTCATAAAATTTAAAATAGCATTCGACTGGCACTTCGTGTCAGTCGTGGCCTCCGACCTCCTTCTCGTGGCCTCTGTTCCCTTGTCCGGTTGGTACCCTATGGGTAAAAAATTCAAGTGTAATCCCAATCGGTTCAGCTGGTCACGGAGATATTGAGCTAGATACATCTCAACATCCAGTAACTTGGGATAAGATTTATTGGGTTTAAATGTGTAAAAAAATGCTAGAGTTTATATTGAATCATTCAAAAAATAGGTTATTTTCGAATTTATATTCTAGCATTTGAATATACCTAGTCTAAATGTTTCTAGCTTGAATAATGGCGACTCCACCGCACATCTAGGCCGATCCCAGCTAGGAGCGGCATCACGGATCACTTCCTCACTCCTCAACGAAAAGCCGTCGCAGCCACCGGTCGCAGCCAGTCGCAATATGTCCTTAGCAGAAGGCGCCTCGGACACGGAAACCAGACAAGAGGAACCAAGCACAGGAGCCAAAAAGAAGTCTACAGAGAAAAATAGACAGGTTAGTCGCATTATAATGCCAACTGATTGCAGTGCAGGGAGAGCTACACACGTGGAGTAGATATGGCTTTGGATCCCAAAACACAAATAATTGACTTTCAGACGAAAGTAAATCGTGTATAAATGTATGCAATACAGTGCGCGCGGCCAGTTGCAAGCCTAGGTAGACGAATAACTCGATAAGTCGGTAATTTAAAGCTAGCAAGGAAAAAATACTTTCCGAGCTCAATCTATGCTAACATAGATAAAGTAGTAGTTAGTGCTAGTAAAGTTTGTGAGTTTAGATTTAGAGGGTAATACTCATCCGATTTCCAAAAACTCTTTCACCAATATTTAGAATGAATCTTCAGAGTGGACATAGGCTGTATATTTTCCCTTTAAAATAAAAGGGTTTTTCGTGGAGACCAACTTCGCAACGTAAGTCGACGAAAAACCGGTCGAGCGTTTGTAAGATGCGTTTCTTATGAACGCTGCCTTTTATCCGGGTACCACGTGGGTGAAGCCGTGGGCAGTAGCTTGTTATCTATAATGTAAAGAAACGTTGCCTTCAAAAGAAATAATTAATCAATTTGCAAGCACTAAGCAAAATATCATCCACATAAATATAGGTTCTTATCGACAATTTCTCTAGTAATTTCTTTTAGATTTGGGACATTACAGGTGCCTTGCATTAAGTATTTAACAATTCATTCAAAGTCGATCTGTTTATCCAATCCATAATACCTACTGTTTTAACATTTACTAGAGACAAGCATTAGAATCTACAAATTTCACGTAAACAAAAATGTTATTTAAACTAAACTTATCACTCACAGAGCGTAACACGTAATCTACGAGTAGGTTGTGCGTAAAAGTTCACTACAGCGCAACTTAAAAAAAAAAATCTTTAAAATATTTCTTATTATATTTTTGTATATGTATATTTATTTTATTTGTCTTAAAAGTCACTATGCTTGTATTTTCATTGACTATACAACGCCGTCCTTTATTGTTCACATCAATTCCTGTCCATCCAAAAGTTGTCTGGAAGAGATCGCTATTCGCTATAAGACCACCTATTATTTTTCCACAACTCTGTTTGAATTTGTAAGCAACATATGTGGTGTACAATGAAGTGTTATCTATGTCTATCTATCTATCTTCCCAGCAAAAAGATGAACCTATAATTAAAGTTAAAATCATTTAATTGTTGTAATTAAATAATGCTGGTAGTAGATGAATCCATAGACTCCGCAACGAGTTAAAACAGTGTTTCTGCTTTACTGACTCACTCACTCACTGACAAACCATCACACATCCTAATAATTTGTAAGAAATTCCGAAAATCAACCCCAAATGAGTTTCTTTGGAAAAATCTCTAAATTTAGGTATCTTTATAAATAACCCCCCATGGGCCTTACATATTGTACCTAGATGGCTAGACGGGATTGGACTAACAATTACTGGATCCCAATTAACTTTTCAATTCACGAGTGGCATTGATCCGGCGACACTGACAATAAATTCTACCAAAACCGTCTCAAAATTGGTTCAATCGGTCAGTATCATTAACCAATTAAACCATAAATGGTTTTATAGTTCTGCGGTTAGTTTATAAGCGACAATTTGTCTGTCCACCCACTGTTCGAGATGTTGTGGTAATCTTGAAGCTTACTTACTCGTAGCTTAACTTGCCTGGTCCCACTTGTCGATTACCTGATTATTGATATGTCACTTATTATTTAGACTGTAGTCTAAATTTGGATGCATGACTGAGGGCCGTTACATTGAAAGCGATAAAACTTTAGACTTCATAACATACCATAAAAAAAAAAGTTTAAACTCCAATGATATTACGGCCTTAAGTGGCATAACAACTGACAGGTATCATTTTCTTCTGTGCCCTGCTTCTTCTTCGTTGTTTTATCACTGGTTCTTAGTCATCCTGCGTTAGGTCAGTGATCTAACCAGGCATGAGTGTATTGACCAATGTTCATAGATCCAGTGTGGTAAAAGGACTCAGTGGATCTCGTGTAAGCTCCTTTCATGCAAATGTCATACGTACATATTTTTCGTGGAAACATTCATTGGCGCATGACGGGAATTTAAACCCACGACCAAAGGATTGAAAGTCAAAGACGGGCCACTACACCACTAGGGTTAGACTACAGTGACGTATAAACTTCATCATCGCGAGTTTGGTTCCCTCTCTTATAAAACTCTGTTCATTTTAAACCGGAAATGAAGAAACAAAGGACGATTGAAGTGACATTTCTTGAGTACGCACCCAATGCTCGGTGGAGCGAAGCACAGAGAGCGCATATTTCATACATCATTAGCCATTGTTTTCTAACTAGGTTTTTGTTGAGAGGCCATCAATTGAAATATTCTTGACTCACCTTAGCTGAAGCTGATAATGCTTTACGGACCAGCTACCACCAAAGCGGAGCGGAGTTAGTTCACATATCTTAAAATGTTGTTGGTGTACATGGGTGTATATAGATGGCTCTGCTTAGTTTTGGGCTAGATGGAGCAGTGTGGAAAATGTCCAGCATTTTTTATCTAATACCTATTTATTGAGGACATTGTAATGAGCCCAATCACGATACCTCTTCTGTAAGTTGGTGAGGACTTGGGTATCCTGCAAATCCTTGGGTATCCTGGTTACCATGTTCTTGCAAAATCATTGAAGGAACAAAAATACAAAACGCGGTTACAAAAATGTACAAATACTTGGTACTTTTTTGCACTCGCGGACCATGTGAAATCTATAGCTACGCCCATGAGTGTATGTAACCGTTTTAACTAAAGTAAATACCAAATATAAATATTTCTCCCTACAATCGCATTTCAAGTCCGCTCATCTTTGGTAAATACCTGGCTAGCATTACAATGTAATTTGTCCAATTGCGTCCAGAACAGCGCGCGCGACTAAATAACTGTAATGTCTACAACTATGCGCTTTCATCTTCCACTTGCATCTTCCTGTGAGGTAAAGTGCATCAGTTGAACGACAGCTTACGACCTCTAGTGTATGCCAATCCGTATTTAAAGACGCAAATTGAAGATGCAAGCACATAGCTCATTGTACGTGCCGTTACGCTGGGGATGGAATGTTGTCGTTGTGGAGTGTATGACTCTATTTAACATTTCTAAAACATGTCAGATGTCAGACTCATACATGTGGAAGGAACAAATTCACACTATGATGAAGGGCGGAGAGAGCGAGAGTGACATATCTGACTCTGAGCAATTCCTGACGAAAGGCGCCTTTCTTCTCACTCCTTCCCACGGTCTCAGCATGGAGAAGGCTTCGGCGATTTGTGAGAAGATGGAGTTCAAAGGTGAGAACCAATCTTACATTCCATAGAAAACTCGCTTGACTATATCATTTCACTTGAAGATTGTCTGTGTGCGTATCGAGGGTTGCTTGGGTATTCAATTTTTGACCAGCATAACTGTTTTTATTGCTGGAGTTCACAGATAAAACTGTTGAATTTTGTTCAACTGTTTTAGTTCCTACAATAACTCTGTTTGCAATATTTCAATCTATGTCGTATCAATACGATATATATTACTGACATGACACAGTCAACTGTATGGTCTTGGGCTGACTGACAACAAATAAAGTGAGCAAAAGCACCTCAGTCAAACAAATAATGCAATGTATTATGTTTAATAACGTTTGTATACCGTCGACATTACAGGAACATGAGACTATTCAACTTTTTATTTACGGCAGGCAATGTATCAGCAATATCGTTGATGTTGCAAATAGGCATGATCCATGTGATTTTAATGAATAAAATGTTTTAACTTTGACTTAAACATCGTGCTGGAGTGGCGTAAGCCTAATAATTTCCAATTTTAAAAAATGCTGTTTTGCTCATCATACGTATGTTTATGACCTTCAAAGGCTGTTTCTCGCTGACGAAGACTGCCACTGGGATTCTTTTCAAGTTCTCCAGCGTTGACGACTATCAAATGGTGTTCAAGAAGGGCTTCCATAAAGTCACTGGGTCTCGCTTCTACAGAAAGGTAATTGGTAACTTGAATGATACAATAAAGATGAGCGTACTAGAGATGTGTAAAAAAATATAAATACTTTTCAACTTCGAGATGTCAGTTCTCTTGTTTGATTTTACACTTCTATCTCCGCCCACCTTTGTTGATAGATGGTAGGATGGTACGTTCTGATTTTTTGTTACGTGTCTAATAATTTTTCCACCGAAAACTAAAATAAATCTTTTCAGTTATCATCTGCTGCTTATTAAATCCTTTAAAGGTATGTCGCTGCTTCTCTTCGCCCTTCATTCACCCCTACTGTACTGACTTGATCATTATCTCCGTGTGCTTCTTGATCAAGCTTTTCAAATTATGTTTTTTCCCGTTCGTGCTAACCTACCCTTTTATATTAAAATTGAAATACCTACGTCTTTTGATGGTCGATGTTTGTGATGAAGAGCTAAGCTTCGAAACGTAATTAATTAGCCATATGATCGATTTATAATGATCTCCAACTACTTTAGTTTATTTTCTATATACATTACCAGTCCTTTAAAAAAATAAATCACTGAGCCATGGCCAATTTGTTGTGCTGCAACACACACAAACACAAACTTACCGACAATAAAATGTATATTGTATGTGTGTCTGTGGCAACGAATAAATTTTTATCGATCTATCTATCATCAAGAAGTCCATTGTAGGACATAGGCCCCCTCCAAGGAGTGACATGACGAACGATCGTGGGCCATATCCATTCACCAACCTTCACGATGTCATCGGTTCATCGGGTGGGGTGCCTGCCTAATACACTGTGCCGTTTACTAGTTCCTCACAATGTTTAAGGTTTCATAATTTTTTCAGATCGCAATCCCGTGCAGGCCGCAAAAGACTTTCACCATCTACGTGTACGACATTCCTGATGAGGTCCCGGAGGAAGATGTCCGTCACGCCTTGTACAAGTTCACGTCGGTCGTGGAGGTGGTCCGTTTGCATTTCTCCGGCTCGCCAAGAGACGGTAATACTGGTTCGTAAACTGACTTCATCAGACCCTCTCTGTCTGCAACACCAGCACCCTGGAAGATTGGAATCACTACGTGGCCGTGTCGAAGTTCGTAATTTGAATCAAACCTGATTTATCATAAAATTTACGGGAAGTTGGTGTTTTAAGACCGTTAGTCGTGGGATTGTTCGCTAGAGATCTTATGTCCAGCAGTGGACGTCTACAGGCTAAGTTCACTGCCGCTCATAGTCCCAAAGATATTATCTAACCCCCGACTTTCCGCAAACATGGTTCCATCGGCCTTACGAATAAAATATGAGAAAAGCTTCGAGTCTTACGAAAAGTACCATTACTTTTCATTTGACTCGAAAAGTAGTGGTAATTTTGTTAAGACGGAAATTTCAAAAACTTTCGCAGAATGGTGGCGGATTGTTGTGGACGTCTTTCTTGAAAATGATGAGGGTGGTGTTGCTCTCATTCGACTTTTATCACATCTTTCACCTCTATGAAGGGCAAAATTGCTAACCTCGTCTTTCCTGTTACAGGAACTTCTACTCCGAAGCCGGAGAAGTCGACATCCAGAGCGCTCACTACCATCGACGGCGAGCTGGTCTCCAGCATGGTGCCCAAAGAGGCCAGCAGCGTGATGCGCGTTACGCTCGCCAACATCGAGGAGGCAAACATACTTCTCCAGAACGGGCTTGACTTCTACGGTGCTACCTACTTCCCCACAGAGCTGGCCACACCCGCCCAGGCTGCAAAGCTCATAAAACCTAGCCGGTACGAGCAGACCTTTGGAAGTTACTGCCTTCTAGCAGTAATGCTCATAATGCTTTGTTCCGGCTCAAAGTGGCATAGTTAATGCAAGATGTTTCAGGCAGCTATTCTATATTTCACACCTAGGTGTGAAATATAGAATAGCACGCACAGGTGTACTGATCTAGATCAGTACACCTGTGCGTGCTAGTCCTGTTCTGTACTCCTTGGCTATTTTTTTATATTTTACCAATAAAAATTATAAATAATTATGAGGTACCTATGTCCATTCCAATATACAAGCAAAACGAGCGCGTCTAATCATTTGTTGTGTATTGTGATTTCCAGGGTCACGGGAGGCACCGTCTCCGCCAGGGTCCGCGATCTGCTGCCCGTCTTCGACCAGCAAGGCTTCACAAAGTTTGCCCCACCAGCCTCCCGTCTCGTCAAGCCAAGATCTAAATAAACTGGACATCAGCAGCAGACGTCGTGTCTTGAGTTTTGGTAGAAGAAGCGTTTAGTTATCCATCTAAGCTAATAGTAAACCTACTGAATACTACCTAAACGTGACGTCTGCTTATATAACAGAAGAAATTTGCAACAAAAGCGTGCATTCAATTCGAACAAAATCATCGTAACTTCATTAGAATCATCACTAATATTGAGACTTTCTCGCCTTGTGTCCAGTACCAATATGCATTTATATTTGTCAAGCAAGTCTTCTAGATCTTTGTGCTCCATTATGCTCCATCATGGACTGGTTGCCACTCAAGCGAAGAGGAGATGAGAGATGAAATCTACAATCTATATTTTGCTTAAGGACGTGATCTTTATGTTGGTTTTACTCATCTCCGCCACACTATTAGATCCTTGAGTATGAGACCGTTTAAGCGAAGATCTAATAATGATTTTACCATTGAGCAGTCTTTTAGCCTGCCAAATATAGACAACCTGTTAATTCTACAGTTCTTGGTTCAAAGTTTCTGAATTGAGCTACTGCGTAGCTTTTTTCATGAAAAATACAAGATATAAGTCGGCCAAAGTCGATTGTCATTTTAAAGCATGTAATTTTTAATTCATTTACCATATAAACTACCATGATAATAATCGTGCCATCTAATTTGATAGTTGTTTGTAATTTAATACAAGTAAATTATTGTTGTTACCAATTAAATTATTACCTACTTTTCAAATTGTTTTAATAATATACAGCTCCATAAAAAATCACATTTATTAAGCACCAATGTTGACTAATTAAATATCACAGAATACAATAATATGCTGTGTGGATTGTCCAGCATTATTATTATTATTATTATTAATAAACATTTCGCTTAGCGATACACCGGTAGGTACATACTACATTTACATTTTATGACTATCCATAGATACAGATCCACATTCATAAGTAGGTACCTAAACAGAAAATAATCTCATATGAGTATCTAAACAGCATGACACGTACATTACAAATTACATAACCTATCTTCATAGAACTGGTATCCACAAATGGGGAGAAAAAGAAAATTACTTTGTAAAAATAATCAATTAATTGATGCAACATTTTAAAATACAGCCCCTAAATCTTAGGACCAGCGATTTTACCATTCCTGAACCTATCCTCGATCTCTTGCAAGCTCTTTCCTTTTGTTTCTGGTAGAATAAAATACAAAGCAGCAGTACCAATAAAAGCTATTATCCCGTAAATAAAAAACGTAATCACCTCTCCTAAACTGTTCATCATACCCGGCGCAGTTTTGACGACGACAAAGAAAGATGTGAACGCCACCGCAGAGCTTATACCAGATCCCAAACCACGGAATCTGATGGGGAACACTTCACCGCACATAATCCACGGCAACGGTACCAGACCTATAGATATAGCAGCTATGTACATCAGCAAAAAATTCAAAGGCAACCAGACCATGTTCTCAGGCTTAAAATACATGAACATGGAAAGTCCAACCATGGAGATAGCGGTAAAAATTCCGCTGATCAAGCACAAGGGTCGTCTTCCGTACCTCTTGCAGACCACACAGGCGACGATAGACATGACTACCCTCAAGCCATCTATGATGAGCATGGCAAGGTAGTGGTTTATACCTATACCGACAGCTTTCTCCTGTATTTGTATTGAATAAAATGCGACTGCATTCACGCCAGAAAACTGGCATGTATTAAAGAATACTATCATTATTAACAGCGGCTTTATGAGCTCTGGGCTCATGAGATTGTATAGTTTTTGTCTCCATGTTAGAACTGCTTCGGAATCAGCTGCTTTCTTGTTGTCTAAGATGCTTTTCAACTCTGTCTTGGCTTCGTCTCCGTAGCCTCTCAACCAACAAAAGGCGTTAGCGCCATCTTCGACCCGGCCTTTGGAGATCAGCCAGGTAGGACTTTCAGGGACTATCGCAAGTAGAACTACAGATACAATAGGAAATAGACAACTGATAGTGGCTGTCCATTGCCAGGTCATAAATGTTCCTATAAGATGTGCCGCGAAAATCCCCATAGCGATGGCTAAGGATACAGCAGCTAGAAAGAATCCACGTAGCCGCGGTTCTGTTGTTTCGGCGATGTAGACCGGACCTAGGGGTCCCAGTAGACCAACGCAGATTCCAGTGAAGAATCGTCCTGCCAGCATCAAGGTGAGGTTCTCAGCACAGGCGATGAGCAGCCAGCCGAGGAGGAACAGGGTGCAAATAAAGTATTGAGAGTTCCTTCTGCCGAACTTTTCCATCATCCAACCGGATAGAAGACATCCTGGAGCCATAGGGAGGGCGGCCATTGAAGCTGGAAGATACAACAATTTGTTTGAATCGCTTGTTTGTGCGTATTACTAGTGATTATTTCTTGGTCACCCAAGCAGCGCAATCAGTAATGCTCGCATTGCTGTGTTCCGATTTGAAGGGAATGGATGCCTGTTATGTCTCAGGGTCGGCAACGTTACTGATACTATAACGCGTGTAAAAGCCCTTAGACCTTAGAGATTTACCAGGGTACCTCAACGTTATCTTCAATGAAAATAGATATAATCTGTGGTTAGATTCAGGGGTCTGTGGACACAGGATGGGGAGATGATTTATATGATTGTTGGTTAGAGTAATTTTTACAGGTGTTGATCATATAAAACTTTTGTCAGTTCGATTCACTTATTTTCATCAATTACAAAATTACCAACATTAAAGAACTTTGAAGCAAGAACTTTTATTATTTTTCGCCCAACTGAGCTGCCGGCTGCGAAAATACCTCCGGTGTTGCAAAAGTTACGGTAAACCGCTTACCAACAGGCGGGCCGTTTGCTTATTTGACACTTCAGTTGTATGAAATTAAATAAAACCTGCGTTGTGATACTGTGGCCCCGAAAAGGGCCGGACCTGATAAGTTACTTTTCTCTTACCAATAAAGGCTCTTTTTTTATTTAATACTTGGTTATTTGAAACATTTCGAGGCAACGTATTGAACATTTCACAAGTTGGTAAGTGATTGTTTTACAATCAAAAGAGCACAAAATAAATAGTCATTGGTCCATAATTAGGTAACTAGCAAGTACCTACCACCTACTGCTGTACATGATTGTATTGACCTTCGTATCCTACTTCCTCGTGAAAAAAAGAATAAAACATTAATGCTTGGAATAAGTACCTAGTAGGTACCTCATTTAAGTTTTTTGTTTGATTATAAAAAAACACAAAGAATATCATAAAATAAGAAATTAATATAATAATCCCCATTGTAGATATCCTCCGATCCACACTTAGTACGTAGACCCGTGAGGATACCAAGTAAGGATAGTTAGAAGCATGTCCAAACACTATATTTGGCACATGCCCACGTTTTGCATTGTAGTGAGCATTCCACGTGACGTGACAATGCTAACTACTATGCTTCGAACTTTTCTGTTCTAGGGCTTGCCGGTTTCCTCACGATGAGCCGTTTTGGCCTATTAGTGGGCGGTACCCCGATTACCGATCTGAAGTTTGTGGGTTCGAACCCGGCCGTGCATCAATAAATTTTGATTGAGAAAATATACACGTACTATAAACGGTGAAGGAAAAATCGCGAGAAAACCGCCAAAAAATTCGAAGGCATGTGCCATCAGTTAGTGTTCCAATAAGCGGCGATGGGCTTGCAACCTGTCACTTGGAAAGCTAACAACTTGCAAAAACACAAGCATGTGCCAAACGTAATGTTTGGATGTGCCTCTGACTACCGCCTACTTAGTATATTCAAAGACCTGAGTATGTATCAGAGGATGTCCATCATAGGGAATACAGAGCGTGTTTGTTTGTTTGTAAACATACCGATCCACGAGCCAGTGACGTCATCGTGCGGTATCGGGCCGGGCTGTGCTGCCAGCTGTGGCAGCAAGATGGCGGAGTACCCTGACGTGAGCCCGGCAGAGAACGTCAGAAGAATGCTGCCGGACGCTGCTAATGTCTGAAATAACAATAATACGGCTGTTGCACGACTGTTCATTCCACTTGAGGGTCATCCTAGATCGAGTAGATATCTAGAATACTAGAACATCAAGTACAATCGTGCAGTACATACTAAAAAACATGTTTTAAAACTTAAGTCTACTCTCGAAGACTGAAATGCGATGTTTACACCTTGATTTTCAAACGACGAATCGAACAAAATAAATTGAGCATTATTTTCACTTGAAGGACATCCTAGATCACAGATTCTCAAATGTTATTTTCCCACCACCCACTCTGAGTATAAAAAAATCTTAGCGTCCATCAAAGTTTTTAAACATAACAATCTATGCTTTCCCCTCTAGACCGCCTTAGCGCCACCAATATCTTCTAGCTGGATATAATTCCAGTACCTTCGCGCAGATTGCTCAGTCACAGTTTTATAGTTCTTTCTGAGTAGAGGGTAAGTACCTGGAAAAACCGAGTTTTAATACTTTACTTTACTTTCGAAAACTGAAATGGACGTTTAGGACTACGGCGACGACACGAATAAAGTAGATTTTTTTTAATTTTTTCAAAATATTCTTACGATATTTGGGCTATGTTTGAGGTCAACGTAACCTTCAACTCATCATAATATTGTCAGGACTAAGACCTTTGCGATTTGCGTATTCATACGTTATTTCGGAAAACATTATTCACTAAAAAACTGTCATTAGAATGAACATCCGCATCCATCCAACAAGCTCTTTAGTTTTCACCTAGGGCCTGTGTAGGGGTAGCTAGGAGTAGTCTGTGCCTTCAGTTTTCGTTTTATACGCAATAGAAAAGTGGGCTTGTGTTTCAACCAACCCCAGAAATAAGGGGATGGTCAGAGCAATAATCTATTTACCTGCTTCCAAACGGGAGAGAATCTAGCAACAGTTTTCGAATCACTCAGCAGAGAAGCTTCCTTGTAATCCTTATCAGCCAAGGAAGGTTCAGCGCCTGATTTAGAAATTTTAATGTTGTTGAGGTAGTTTGAAACCGGCCCTTTTTCATCAACCTTCTCCGTAGCATTTAGTTTTTCTTTGCCATTAAGACATTCACCATTTTGATCTGCGCCATTTTGTTCTGTGCTATTTTGATCTGCGTTACTTTGATTTGTGCTGTTTTGGTCTGCGTCATTTTGATCTATGCTTTTTTGGTCTGCTCTATTTTGAATTGCATTCTTTCCCGCAATTTCTTCAGGAGTTGTTTTATTTTCTGATATATTTTCTGTCTCATTCTTATTTGAATCTTTATCGTCTATTTTGATTCTTTCTGGATTCTCACTTGATTCTTCTTTACTACTGACGGTCATGTCTTTCTGAAAATTCAAATTAATCTATGAATTGTTATGTTTGGTCTCTGTTTATTTTGTAGTCAAAGAAAAGACTAAGAAGTTAAGTGAAGTAATGTGAAAGATCTACCTCACTTAACTTATTCCCCTTAGAAATATGTTATTTCTCACGTTTATATTAGGTATTTAAAGAACGGTGTATAGTGGGTTTAGAAAAGAAAAGCTCTGACTAATCTGTAGATAGTCTGATGTTATTTAGATAGCTAGCTGTTTCATCTGTATATTTTGTTTTAACCTACTTGTACATAGTTCTAATATTAATCTATATGAAGAGCTATCTGTATAAGTTCTATATAAAGAGATCTTCATCATCATTCTGTAGACATAGACCTGTTCCTCTGCTGGACAAAGGCGTCCCATAAAAAGACTTTATCTTATTCCTTCCACCGATTGGGGCCCTTCGTACATTTCATTATCCGATTCGTGATCGGTTACCATTCGAGAAACTTGAAAGTTTATTCGTTTATATTTAGAGAGTTTTGTTCTTAGGCAGCACGAACAATAGCCAACATTAACCGGACGACGACACTGTGTATAGTATTACTAGCTTTACATAAGGTACAGCATATATAATGGATGGTTGTAGTTACGCAAAGTAAATAAGTTCAAGGGAAAATTATAAGACAATGGTTGCATGAGCTGATTTAATAAGTCGCAGTACATCTATGGAAGATTTGAACCGCATTTATACCCGCTAACACTTATTATTTACCTATTCTTTATTGTACACACAAATTAACATTTTAAAAAGGCAGAATCATGTACAAAGACGATCTTAACACCAAAAAGAGTTTTCTTCCAGCAAACCTTGACATAGAGAGAGGACTAGTAAAGACTTATCTTACTAATATTTTTTCACAGAAACCTAACACTTTATTCGTCCATACGCATTAAACTGAGCGAGATCGGGCTGATCGGGGGCTTACGGACGGATAGACATAAAGACAGATATGACGTGAAGGTTACGTCTTTATAGTTGTCTGCCTGCTGTCAGGGTTCTGTTTTCGCTCCTAAAAAAACAGTCGTGGGATTCGTCCTATAGAAGGTACTGATTATGCAGTTGTAAAAGGCACAGTTGCTCTTAAATGAGTTAGTCCTTGAGTTAAATAAACTATTTAATTTTAGAGGACACGACACGATTCAACCGCCTCGTTAGGCTCTAAAAATGTTAAGTCTTTGTTTTTTTTTAACCTAAGGAGTCTGTAGGAGATTTCGCAGACTCTTGTCAAATTTCATACTTTGTTTTCCAAATTCTACAGCTGTCGATTCAATTGATATACATTTCATGTAAAAGTTTGTTTGTTTGTTGCAAAAACGGCTTTTCCATGTTTAATGCAATTTTTTGCAATCATTTTATTTAACTTCAAGCATGGTCGGTATTGCGGGGCACTGCAATACCGACATGATGGAATACACGTCGGGGGTTTTCACGTTTTGTAAAAATGTAAGTACTTAGGTACTTGTGTTCGAATTATTTCCAACACAAGTACCTAAGTACTAATCTTAATCGTGTCGGCTGAGATATTTAAACCTGCAATTGCAAAATAAACCGGTCCAAAGTGTCCGAGTTAAACACTAACATACTGACCTGATTCTCAACAGCTCGATTGAACTTCATACTACCTCTAAGTATTTCAGTATAATCAGTGATAATACTTGTAAATAAATAATACCAATAAAATGCACAAAAGTCACATGTAAACCTGAAAGCTCTCAAGAAGGTGGCATGGGTATAGGGAACTACCAGTAGGGGAAGGGGGCACCAAAGCGGGCACCTTAAGGTAAAGTTTAAAAAAAATGGGGTAGATACAAGAAGTATTGTACAAATCCAACTATAACCGGTGCTACATTTCATGTAGTTAAATGTAGCAGGAGCATTATTAATATAAATGTTGAAATTACAAAATGAAGAGAAAAATACAAAACCCTTAGTAAAACCCGCTTTGCCCGAGGGAGGGGTCTAAAGCGGGCATGTGCCTTGGGCAAAGCAGGCATATTCAAACAACTATGCAAAATGCAAAAAATATCAAAGACTCCCTTTAGGCTCCCCTACCTGGTACACAAGACCCAGGCCTGGAACAAATACCTAACATTTGTCCCACTCATTCGAACTCACACCACTTCTTACCGAGGTCCTGAAGTATCTGGATACTTAAAGTTCATAAGCTCGTGAGTCATGGCCAACTCTGGTGTTAGAGTTTAAGTTACGAGTTGAGTATGTTATCTTGTCTTAGAGGTGAGAGGTATTTTTAAGAGTAGTAGAGCTTCTGTGAAAGGGCTTATCTGGGGAAGTGCTACCAAAGTCAAAGTCAAAGTCATCGTGGGACTTTGGGATCGATGGATTGATCAGTCAATCGATCGATAGATCGATGGAAAGATAGATGGATCGATCGATGGACTACGGTAATCGCTTACCACCAGGTGTGGGCCGTTAGTTTGTTTAACTCTTCAGTAGTATAAAAAAAGGAAACACCCAACGAGTCTCACTCGAGTATATAGTCCTGATCCCACACTAGAATTCCCTGTGTCGTGGGTATCAGGAACTACGGGTATCACGGTAACACAACACCCAGGTGACATGACTTTAAAGCCTCTTTACATTACCCAGTAGCAAATAGCACGCAGTAGGTATGCTATTTGCCTCGGTGGGAAGCAATGTCTGTCTGATTGGAGTGTGATTTGTCTTTACATTATCAAAATTGACGCATGTGTTCTCAGATTGTAGCAATGCGATAAAATCATGATAAATTGCATTATGAGTGCTTTAACTTCACCATTTTCGTACAGCCATACCTTTTCAGGCATTTATGAGTCGAACAGAATTTGTTATTTTTGTTAGATTTAAGTGCCTACCTCTACTTTTAGTTATCGGCCTATTTATATTTATTTATTAACTCTTCATTGCACATTTTATAAAAAGTGAACAATACGCGGACTTAATGCTAAAGCATTTTCTACCAGCCCACCCAATTAGTAGTGATTAGCGGTAAGCGTGCTACAAATTTTTACTAATTTTAAATACAATATTATTTTATATATCCAATCACATTTACATAATATATATAATTATATATTTATATAGTTATATACATATTATACTCACTATCTTTTCATTGTTTATGCTAAATTAACATTTATTATATTCTTTTATACTCGGAAAATAGGCACGGATTTGCAGCATAAGTTTTTGCTCCCCGCGAGGTCTGTCCTTGAACCGAGTGAAGGGTTATATTATAACCTACTTACGTACCTACCTAAATCATGGGTAAGAGGTACCAATTAACAGCTTATTTATTTTTAACTTATTTCTCTTGATAATTTATAGTAATATGTAAGGTGTTTACTTTTAAATATTGGCTCGGCTTTTACCAAGGAATTAGACAAACCGGTTCAACTGGCGAGGTATTCTGATTTTGGGGCTGCCCAAATAACCAGGTTCCCAATAAACCCGGTATTTTTCGTGGTCGCATGGCTGCTATTCATTGATCTTGCCATGTAGTTATGCCATTAGACAATAGGCACTCGAAACCGGGTTCCGAATTAATAAAAACTTGGTACACATTTGTATAAATATTTTAGTAAGTATTGAAAATTAGTGTTGAATTCCGACTATATAAGAAAGGGAGCTACTTAGCTTTTTACTTAGTTATAAATGCGTATAAGGATATATACCTATATGGTTGGATGTTTTTTGTAAAATCGGTTCATCCGTAACCGAGATTTAACTCGGTTACAGATGAACCGATTTTGATGATATTTGGAACACATATTGTTAGTGACCTCTATAATAACACAAAGGCCTGGGTACCCGAAGTAACACGCGGGTGAGGTCGTGGGCAGAGCCTAGTCTACTATGAAAACTAAAGTCATCAATGTACTACATTGTAAAATATCTACATGGTAGGTATAGACATCCCCAGTTCATACAATCTCAGTAGGTTATCATTCAAATAGAAATACCTACTCTCAAACAAGAAGTAGGCGTACACATTATGCATGTAATTTTTGCAATAGCATTTTCATTATCAATTTCCTCCTTCAATTTATTAATTAGAATATTCTTTCATAATTTTGAAATGTGTCAGAAGATTAATGAAATTCGGTGTAAAACTAAATCCATAATACATATAAATAGAAGAGTAGAAACCTACTCCTGCTTTCATGTTATTAAAGTCGGTTTTATAAGCGTTTTACGCTATGGACCCGGTCAAGGGTAGTGGCGCTGGCGGTGGCGGTGGCGGAGACGAGCAAAGGGAAATAGTTGTTACATGGTTGTCAAAGTTTACGTGAGTGTAGCTATCTAGGTACTGACAAGCCACGCCAGTTTGTCCGGGACTTAATTTTATTCTGCTGCTAACATAATAAACTCAATTAATTAATACCTAATAATAATTGTTTACTTAATTACTTCACAAAACAATCATACCACAAACTTGTGTCAGTCAATAGTGATGTAACACCACAAACTACGGATAGCACAACAACACGGCCACCACTCTCTCCCACTATCTATACACTGACGCTAACTGAATATAATACCTACTGGATAAATTATTACTACGATATTACACAGAACAAATAATAGTTCTGAATTCAGTTGTTTCACACTAAATACATATTTTTTCAAACGCACATACTTAGTCCTAGGATTCCCTGTACCATGTAACCCTGTGTATAATATGTAATACCTTCGAACGAACCTGAAGATTTAAAGATACTTTCTAGGATCATGTTTTTTAGGACTTTGATTGATATTTTTTGCAATTGTTTCAATTTTAACATCGATACTTGTAAACTCTATTTGAGAATATAAGGTAAATGGGCTTGTCAGTAAGATTAAGATATTCTGAATTATAAGTTGCCTACTGAAAATTTACTCAGCGTGCTGAAAGTTGTCTACCTGTATCCTTTGTTTAATGTTAGAAAAGGACAGAGTTAGGTTAGGTTAGTCGATACAAAGTCCAATAGGAAGTTTCATCACCCATTTTTTCACCCTTAGGAGTGAACTCTTGAAGTATAAGTATACCCTCCCCATTGAAAAGAATCATTAAAATAATGATCAATATTGCTTAACATACTCGTACATACAAAGACACAGAACTACGAATTGAGAACCTTCTCCTTTTTTGAAGTCGGTTAAAAATATAACATTGCCGTTTACGCTTTCGTTTCAGCAAAATAAGCTTTAATTCATTTATTCGGAATCTAAAGTTTTTTGTATAGTTTACTGGAAAGACAATTTCAAGTGGCATAGGCCTGGTAACAGTACTATGTACTAAGTACAAGATACGTAAGTAGCGTACAATAAGTACGTCGACTATAAGTTCGATTCAATAAATGAAATGACATTGACAATGACATTTCTAACCGTTTTCTACAGATTAAGACGTAGTTATGAATATCTGGCAGTTACCTACCTTTCGGCATCGCTTTGCATATGCTAAATATCTAGTTAAGATTGATATGGACTTAGACCTTATGAAGGCATGTGAGTAGGTACTTATGTCTAAAGTCTGACTCGGAAGACAGCCCGTTTGTACCCAACCTTTACAGCTCTTAAGTTGGTGCTTAATAACTTGCCTGACTTAGGCATGTCTTTTTGCTTAAGCTTCTTTGACTTCAGTTTAGAGGTTACAAAAAAATCTACGCCTTTCTCTGATTATATTTCGCTAAATCGCAATGTAAGATTTTGTATCATTGTTTTTCTATTTCTGTACATATTATTATGAGATTAGGGGCCTAGGGGTACAAAATGGAACAGCCGTTATTTGCGATGTCCCAATTTGTCAATGTATTTTCTTGCTAATGTGTTGATGAAAAAATAGTAGGTATTCGACTAATATCTTTAATAGCTTTTAGTACCTTCAACACTCCAAAGCAAGGGAACTCCAAAAATAAAATAATTATTGATTTTCAAATGTCGCGAGTGGTGGATTTTACAATAATGACAATTGTTAACCTGATACAGAATTAAAATATATTTTTTTCGTACTTTTTCGTTTATATTTTAGTAGTGAAGCGCTCGTGGCATATATACTTTTTAATTTTCACCAAGTCACCATCTGGATGGCTTTGTAAGCCATGTTAGAGGTCTATGGGGAAACTCTGATACTAGAGTTGGCAACTCGCTCATCAAGACAACAAACTTTGATGTTTTTTTTTCAAAGCTGAAACCGTCTGTCGGTATCTTACTTTGTTCCTGTAGTTTTAGAGCATCTTTGCCCTTCTATCAGAATCATAGTGGAGCACGCACCGCATTACCAATCGCCAATATAAAAAAGCACGTAAATTATTGTTTTGTGGCATTTGGTTCCAGCAACAGAGATGACGCAAATTTGTATAAAAACAAAGAATACCAAATAATACTACGGATAATATAACTAGTGGTTATATTGCACGTTGAGTTTTCACCATAAAAACTAAATCTTCCCGATGTATCCTCTAGGAGTGGAATATGAGAAAATAATTTCTTAGGCACCCTATACACCAAAAGGAACCTCAGATTTTGGCTGTGCGTTAATTGTGATGCTGACAGTACGTCATGCAACAATTTATTAATGTAAATTCAAATTTGAAACGCATTTCAGAATCTTCAATGGTTTGATCAAAGTCTGGCATAGCCGGCATAGTATATATTATAGCAAAACTAAAATATTACAAGATTATGTTCATAGCTAATTTTTTGAAGAAAATTGGCATGAAACGTAGAATTTGGCTTGGTCGCGACAATCCAAGGCAGTCCTACATAATTATGCTTCCTCTTGGCAGAGACATACAATTATTGTCACGATCTAATTTTAAGGTGACGTTGCAATTTCTGTTTGCTTGGAAATGTAGTAGGTACCTTATTATCTATCGTTATCGCGCGCGTGACGAGGCCGTTCACATTTCCTATTCCTGTATTTATTTTTGTGAATAAGTTTATAACAAGTGATTGTTGTCAATTGTCGAGAGCTGCCTGGTGGGTGGGTTGTTAACGGAATAACTGGATGTTTTGACTCAAATTGCAATTAGCTATTGAAATAAACCTAATTGTTATGACGATGAAAAGATGGTTATAAAAATGAACAAAACTATTCACATAGATGCGAACTATGCGAACATTAGAATCATTTTTATGATTATAAAATGGATGGTCAAAGTAATCATTAACATCACTAGGATCATTTAGAATCGTCGACTTGGTTTAGTGAATTTAAATTTTATATTTAAGAGATATTATTCGATATTTTCTATTGAAGATTTTATAATTATTTTCGTTTATATATCTACGTTTTTCAATCTTAACATCCATATGTTAACCGTCAATTTTGTGTCGCTTTTGTTTCACGTGCGCAGGCATTCAGCACATGAAATGTTTATCCGACACTATTAAGTCATAATCTTTTTACATTCCGTGAGATGTTACATCAGCAAGTACCTAAGTAGATACATTTAATTATTATCATCACGTGATGATGTACCAATTAATTTGTCTTATATCTTATGTTTACATAGTTAACGGAGTCGCCATAGATAAATTTATAATGACTAGGAAGCACGCACCAAACAAAAATACTTTATTCACTTTATGTTTTTTATCTGATAGGTACTGTCGGGGAAGTAGCTCATGTGGTCTAATGACCTATTGAAGACAAAATAAAACTTTTATACAACATGTCTACGAAACATCCTATCTTCTTACATCATAAATTATATGGTATGAATGTTAAGATTGAAAAACGAATAAACGAAAATAATTATAAAATCTTCAATAGAAAATATCGAATTATTAAGAAGAAAAATAAACTCCAACTTAAACAAAAATATAACCAAGCGCAGTTTGTTACAGATTCTTTCATCTAGTGCTTCTAATTTGAAAAAGGTATTGTATTTAATTCGTATTATTAGACATAGGTTATCATGTGGGCAAAGCCATGGGTAGAAGCTAGTGTTCTACATTGTCACAAACAGCCAAAGTCTCGCAAAGAGTTAGAAAGACGGAATTCTGTTACGTGAACAGATACAAAACGAGGAAAGCCTTAAGGCACACGATTCGGAGACATCGTCCTAATTCCTAGCATTAGCAAATTGTGGTAGCAACGGACGTGCCTTAAGACTTAAATTTGTAAAATCTAAACATATGGCTACCTACCTTTTAATTTGTAAATCCTATCCTACTATATAATATAATAAATGCGAAAGTCTGTGTGTGTGAATGTTTGTTACCACGTATCTCCGTAACTACTAAACCGGTTTTGATGAAATTTGGAATGCAGATAGTTTAGATTCTGGAATAACACATAAGCTGTTCTTAAAATCAACCCCTAAGGGGGTTAAACAGGGTGGTAAGTTTATATGGAAAATGATATTCCTTGGTTTGATTCGCTCAAAACTTGGTACATATCAACTTTAAAATAAATAATGAAACACATATTTTTTCTTTTTTCAAAATTACTCTTAGGGTGTGTGCATTAAACTTTGTATGGAAAATTGTAATCCTTGGTTCGATTTTCTCAAAAGTTGGTGGACATAGTTTGAAGCCTGGAGACGCTACTTTTATTAACATACCACGCGGGCGAAGCCGCGAGTAGAAACTAATAATAAAAGATTTATACCGCGATTATGCTCTACACAGAGCTGAGATCTATTAGTTTTATTGTTGACAAAAAACCGTTTCAGAAAATCAATCTTCCTAGTTTTTTATAATACCCTTTTTTGTAAATGGAATTAAATGGATATATAAAAAAATCGTAGCACGGTAATTTCAGTCAGTATTTTATGAAAGCCACATCAAAAGCCCGAAGTGCTCCATGTCAACCAAGAGAGAGAGGCATATACAGCGACACTGTATCTGCCTCTAGATTTAAGTGGGTTAATTTTATAGTCTTACCAAACTGTCATAAAATACCGTTACATAACTTCATCTATCGTGATACCGTTTATCATCGTATTCTTCGGGGAAGTCTATAATATCCGCAGTGGACTTTTTCAATTATATGAATGAAACTGCAATTATTGTGTAGAGTAAAAAGTTTTCCTAAGTAGGTACCAAATAACCCTTATCCCTTATGGATCATCAGATCCATACTCAGTATGTAGATCTCAGAGGATATTAGAGGGTAGTCAGAGACACGTGTCCACATATTGTATTTGGCACATGTCCGCGTTTTGCATCGCATCTTATTGAAACACTAATCGAATGCACATGCCTTCGATTTATTATCAAAATATTTTAATTTTACCTAATATTATCAAAACTGTATCATCAGTTTGTCGGTTTCTGTCATACAAAGGTACTCGTAATATTCGTAGCTATAGAAGGACTAAGTTGCAGAAGTCTCTAAATACACTTAGCGGTACTTTTTAACTTATGTAGGTAGGTACTTACGTAGTTTTATTAATTTGGTACCGAAAAAGCCAGATAAAAAAATATAGACAGAAATACCATAAATTTAATTAGTCTAACTAAACCTAAGTTCAGAATTACTAAATAATAAATACACTCAGCGGCACAATTAACCGCCCACCTTGATTTTTTACGATTTTGGTTAAAAAAAAAATCGTGACAATACTTTTGAATGTTATTTTATAACGTAGGTATTTAGAAGTAAAATGAAAGATAATATTGTTTTTAATTATTACGTTTATTTATAAAAAAGTCTCAAAAACACTTTGACCGTAAATTAACAAATGTGATGAATGACTTAAAAATAAAAAAATCTGCTGATAAAATGAATTCTAATAGTGCGTATTTCCACCTCTAGCCCTCATGACTTCCATCAAACGGTTTGACATGCTGTCGATGACATCTTTGATCTGTTGTTGTGGAATGTTCTGCCACTCCTCAATCACGGATTGTTTTAATTCATCTATGGTGGTTGGAGCTGGTATGCGGCTTCGAACACGTCTTTTTAAATTGTCCCATATGTGTTCAATAGGATTTAAATCTGGACTCCGGGATGGCCATGGTAATTTTCTAATGCCGACGGTATCCAGGTACGCGGTAACAACTCTAGCAAGGTGGGGGCGAGCGTTGTCCTGCATTAATAAAAAATCTTCGCCAATAAATGGAGCAAATGGCATTACATGAGGTTCCAACACTTCTGTTATATACCTCTGAGCATTTATTCCACCTCTTTCTAAGATAACCAAGTCGGTGCGTGCTTCGTAAGTAATGCCGCCCCATATCATGATAGAGCCACCTTGGTAACCTACTGTTTTCACAACAGTACATGGTGCAAACCTTTCATTCTTGCGTCTGTATACACGCTGGCGACCATCAGGACCGTGCAAGCATATTCTTGTCTCGTCAGTAAACATAACATTCTTCCATTGTTCCATATTCCATTCGGCGTGCTCTCGGGAAAAACGAAGTCTGTCTCTCCGGTGGCCTACGAGTAATTGTGGCACTCGAGATGGTCGAAAAGCTCCAAGGGCATTCTCTCCTAGTCTTCTTCTCACTGTTCTTTCACTCACTTGAACATTGCGAACCTCACGAAGTTGGTTTCGTGCCTCAACAGCTGTAGTGAACCGATTTCTTAGAACATTGGTCACAAGAAATCGGTCGTCACGAGCGGAGGTGCATCTTTTTCGGCCCTGTCCTGGTCTTCGCTCATAAGAGCCAGTTTCCCGAAACCGTTTCACTGCATCCCTTAAGGTGGTACGTGCGACACCAAGCTTCCGCGCCACGTAACGCTGACTAAACCCTTCGTCGATAAGAGCGACGGCTCTCGCCACTGAATTAGCATCAAATGGCATGTTTGTGATGTCCAAACACTAGCTTTAAGTTACGAAACCAAAACAAACTCAAATTGTTTACTTTTAATGCCACTGGAGCAATGTAAGCAGTATGGCAACGATAACGATAATGAGACGAAGTTCGATATTTATCCTATTCACAACTTATGCGTATAAAAAACAAAGTTAAGTGGGTAGTTTGTAACTTTTTCGTCACTACATTTCTTTCACACTTGACTTATTTATGCCCCAATAACTTACAACTGCGATAACATAAAAATTTGCCACTTTAAAAGGGTGGGCGGTTAATTGTGCCGCTAAGTGTAGGTATACAATTAGTTAAGTTTTACGTCCAAAAGTTCCTAAGAATTAAAGTGGTTAAGTCCTAGTTATCAATAATAAATATAAATAAATAATAAATAAATAGTACTGGACATTTTTCACACAACATCATCTAGCCCCAAACAAAGCAGAGCTTGTATTATGGGAACTACATGACTGATATACTACTTATATACTTTTTTTTGTAAATACACACATATTATACATAGGAAAACACCCAGACCCGAGACAAATATTTGCAGATCTCACAAACATTTGTCCCGTAACAGGAATCGAACCCGCAACCTTCTGCGTCTCAGGCGGACCTTCGCCCACTTCACCCCCCAAATGCACTCGTAAGTCCATCACATAATTGAAAAAAAATAATAGTTTTAGGTATTAGAGGATTGCAATAAAATTTCTCGTTGAGCTTTTGTAATATACGAGTCTAATTTTCTTCTAGGTATAAAACTGGCAGTCCATGTTTTGTGTTTATAATTTGTTTTTCCTGAAACCCTCTATTATGATCCTATAATTTAATAGGATATAATTTATAAGGATGATTAGAATTTGTCCTTTCTGGTATAAAGGTATTATTTATTTTGGCTTACCAATAAATCGATGCACTCAAACGAACCTAGTAACCAGGTTTTACACTCTGACAACGTTAAGATCTTTGGCTCTTACACAGCACTGATAAAATAAATGAACGTCTTTAGACGTCAAATAATTAACACCCAATTAAACAAAATCATATCACATCACATTCAGACACTGAAAACAAAAGAGCACAATGTTTATTATTTTTTATTCGTAGTTCGCTGTAACAAGAAATACCTACAACGAAATTTTAAAAAACGGAATTTGAAACGAACGAGCGAATTGTCTACAGACTGTAATCATAGTGATGTGCCTGCATTAGACAATCACAACTTATCGATGTTATCGATAGGAAGTTTGTATCTAACATCTACAATTGCCCTTGAATAATGACGAAATAAGTACGATAAGAAAGTTCACACTTATCATAAGTACTTATTCGTTGATTTCCACTTGATCTTGATAAAAATAATTAGGTAGGTACCCTAACCAGATTGATTATCGATACAGGATAAAAATCATGTACATCAGGTGCCACAATAATCTAAGGTCTAAATCTTCAGAATCCTTTGCTATGCCGAAAGTTATTACTATAAATTTAAGTCAAATGATCTGTAATCATTTAAATTAAGATTATTGCATTAACGTCAAATAAATACGGTGTCGAGGAGCACAACTTTAACTAAGAATATCTCCTAAAAACATATTGTATTTATAAGACAATGTATAAGAAAGAAACAGGTACTAGTTAACAACGAATAAATCAAATATATTAGTTCAAATAGCAACTTACGTGAATATCTTGGCTCTGTACAGGCATATACCCGCCTGTACTATTGCGATTTGAAACGAGCTCAAGAAAGGTCTTATTTCCATAAACCATGATGAGCAGAGAGGATAATTACTATGTATTTTTGATTAGAAATCTTTGGAACCGTTGCACGCTACAACAAATCTCAGCTCATACTAACACGATAAAGAAAAATAGCAGAATTACTAAATAATAAAATGGCTAAGTGTGTGTTGAACCATTTGTCATATGGTTCCTAAGATCACCAAATAACTGATATTAACACTATTTATTCACATAATTTTGCCAAAGCGACTGATTTAAGTAAGCAATCCGGTATTGACGATATTTCATACAGATAAAGCCTTAAATTTCTGAAGGTGTGACAGTCATGACATAAAAAAAATATAAATCTAGCGGTTTTGTTAGACTAAAGAACCATAATATGTGCACATTATATTGGCTGACATTTATAAATTTATGGTAATGATATTCAGGTTTCTAATAACTAATCTAAAATTATTAGATAGAGATTGACAACAGTAGTTCTATCGATATTTTTCAATTTATATTGTTGGTCTCGGATAAATTTTAGAGATCAATGGAACTTTTCGACGACTGATCTATTTCTGAAACATTTAGAAGGCACGCTGCCAATAATATAATCGTAAAAGAATTGTAGAATTTACTCTGTACCTTCATTTTACACAAAGAATGAAATCCAGTTAATTATGTAGGTTAGTAAATATTTACTCAAACATTTAGTAAAAGTGTTATCAGATTAAAGACCTTTTGAAAACTTAACTTAAACTTTATTATAATACTACAAATATATGTTTTTCACATTAAAAGTATACATTTTATAAATCAGTATAAAATATTGATAATAGTATCATCGACATTTTGCAATTCATTCCATCGTAATTCGTCCCGCCCTGCGCCTCTCACCGTCGCGTCGCACTACGATCATCATTGCGCAATTCGCTTTCGCCTCACCGCACTCTTGCGCAGCTGTGCAGAGTTTAGAGGGTCAAGTAGGTATAGTAAACACTAGAATTCATTAACTCATTTTCAAAAACTAGGATCCAGGGTCTACGTATCACGTACCTTGTAAAGGAGTCTCTTATACGACGTACTCAATTTTTTCCAAGGTTTTTTTACTGCCACCATCTCAATCTGGACAAACATCTTCTTTTGGATTGCAGGAATCGAGTCGGTAGAGCCCGCTTCTTTTGCTACATAGGAAGTTAGGTATGACCTCCTACTAATTATCAGCATTATTTAGTTCAAATACCTAAACTACCTAACTAACTTACATGATATAAGTTAGTTAGGTACAGAAAAATACGGGGAATTAATTCTGAAATTAATGTTGAGCAGAGTGTCTCAACGTGCGTGGAAAAGGATGGTCTGGCTCTGGGTAAAGAAATTAAATACAGTTGCACGTATCACAATAGATATATTATTGCGTAGCGAAGAAATACATTTGATATTGATATAGATTGCTGTTATAATTAAGGATTCGAGAAATATGCGCTTAACTTATGATGACAACATTGCAACAAGGGGATCTTGTGAAAACCAACAGACAGAGACAATCAGTTACATTATAGAGAGCGGAAGCTGTCAGTCACAGGAAAACCAAAGACAATAGTCTACATTTTAACACTTAAACTGCAGGCCTATTCACGTCCCGGATGTTGTATTGGTGTACTAAGGAATCACATTCACGGAACAATTCGTTATTCCAACACCTACCTACTTATATTTTTTGCATATTATTTATATTTTTCATTTCACGTTTTGATAAAAAATATTTTTTAGGTAAAGTTTAGACTTTGTCGTCAACAAAGTTTTAGTAAATAGTTTTTAAAAGTGTCGGTAATTCGCGTATGATGCCTCTGGTATTGCAAGCCTCCATAAGCTATGAGCCGTAAGCTTGTTTTTAGGATAAAAAAGGATACAAGGTTTTCATAGACTTAGTTGGATATAAAATGTGGTTTCAATATAGGAATCAGAGAAAGTGTATATTATGTAGGTGAGAGTACCTAGAGTAGAGACTCTAGGTACGTATGCCTGCGGGACACCTTGAACACTCTAGACTAGTTCACACTAGTTAGGTAGGTACACTGAATGCTCCGATCGAAAGTTCAGTTCTTAAAAGCGCCTACAGTTCGTTATTAGCAAAGACCGTGGAAAGATATTTTAAATTTTATATTTGAAATAATGTTTGGCTTGTTAGGTACTTATAACCGAATTTATATGATCTCTATTATCTAATCAAGATTTAACGCTGGCCTTCACTCAGCATTGTGAAATTATTTTGTAATTTTCGATAGTGGTGAAAATTGCGAATATGATTCAAATTCACAATTGGTTCCATTTTTATCAGATTATGTACTTTACAACTTCTGCAAAATATAAGTAGATTAACTAGGTTGTTAGTTTCAAAGTGCACTTCCGTACTTACTCTCAAGAGTTGAAAAATATTGGAAAATAAAATTCATATTATAACGTGTGATAAAATTGAACATGGAGTGTAGTAGAAAAAGTAGAGTGACGCCATTGTTAAAACAAGTAAGTTTTGTTTTTTGGATTCCAGTTAATATTAATTTAATGACCTACTTCTACGTAGGTGCCAAGCTTTATTCCGAATCTTTGTATCAATAGGTACCTCATTCACTGACGGATTTCAAAGAAATGCTTTACTTGCCTAAAAGCGAAACTTGACGTTTATTTTACATAGCCACATACATTACATGAGCACATAAATATTATACTAACTCTCTCAAACCATAAAAATAAAGTTAAATTACTCTACATTTATTTATGCAACTTTGTACAAGTTGTTATACCTATACAAAAAATACAGATGAAACAGCTAGGTATCTTAATCTTAAGACCGTTGCAACGATCAATAGATTGGTCATTTGATTCAGATCTCTACCAGACAGCAGATCCCTAAAATACTTACTAGCAACATTGCCACGTAGATATTATATTGATATGCACCAATATTTATATTAACTAGTCATTGACCCTCTCTAAAGGGCTGTTCTCAGGTTTTAAAGCACTTTTCCCTCTCTAGAGAGACAGTCTGCTAGAGGCACTGATTTAGTTTCTATATTTAAACATATAGATCGCTCAAGCGGTGCAAAAATAAGAACGGCGAACAGCCTTTGATGGTAAGATTTTGTAGTGCTTCGTGACGGCCGCAGTGGGCAGTAACATCATAGGGCATGGCAGTGCCATCGGGTATCCAGCCGTGCTGCTGCCTCAGCTACTTCAGCCAGGGTCAGGGTTCACGCTGGATGCCGCAGCAGCTTCGTGGATTGGTGAGGTCTCATTGTCATCAGCCACGTACTTAGCCTGGGCGCATTTAGCTCGTTCAAATCGGATAGGTGACTGCTAGTGGTATTTACAAAGCGTGATTTGGAGGGCACGTGTAGCTGTTAGTCCCACGAATACCTAACTCAACGCGTGCATTATTCTGATATTAATCAAACTGGTGAGAAAGGTCTTGAAGCAGAATTACTTTAAAATTATCCTTGTGCTTTTTAATTGTCACACAGAATGGAAATATCTAGATTTTATAATATCTTATATATTTACCTTATAGTAAATATATAAAGTAATAAGCTAGGCAGAAATCGAACACGCAAACTATGTCATAAAGTCATAATACAGGATTTACCACTATACCACCGAATCTGGTGGTGGTGGTAATGTTTGTATGTCCTGCAAGTATTTGTCTCGGGGTCTGGGTGTTTTCTATGTACCTATAATATGTATGCATTTATAAAAAATATATAAGTAGTTTATCAGTCGTGTAGCTCTAATACACGACTCTGCGTAGTTTGGGGATAAATAATGTTGTGTGAAACTGTCTAGCATTTTTTTTAAATGTTCCTGAATTACAATAAAATGAATTGTTTTTTGTCGCTTACTGGTGCGAGTAGTTTCTTTGAAATGAAATATTGTTATGTTTATTTGCGAAGTATTTTTATTACTGTAAAATACTTTCTGGACTCAGATTTTATATTTTGTTTCCAGCATCAGTGCTGGGCATTACACAGCTGATCGGTAGTTTCATGACGCCGCCTATCATGGGGCGTTGCGGGCGGCGGGCGGCGCACCTCGCCGTCGCCGTGCCTGGCCTCGCTGGCTGGCTGCTACTGGCTATGGCTTCCAGCTATGAGGTAACTACTCCGTTTATATCATTATACTCCAAGCAAACCTTCAGACGAGTTCTATATGTAGCAAAAGATTTCCAGTTCGGATTATGATGTAAAATGCGAAGTTAGCTAGTATTTGTAGGTATCTGATAATTTAGGTAGGTACCTTCAATCCTCAGTTGCATCTTTAAGCTCGGTTCTTACGTTCTTAGAGCTATGTTGCTTACCCATAGCTACTTCAACTTGCTAATTTTGAAAACTCTACCACAAATAGTCCTACTATACACTGTGGGAAGTGGAAGTGTTTCGCAGGAGAAATACACAATCGCACATACACACATCACACATTCTAAGCACAACATATACACCTATACAATCTACTTTTAGTTAGTATACAATTTTAATTCACTATGTTTGTGCATCATAACGGACGAAATTGTCAGGTTGTTTATAATGAATCCTACCTAATTCATATAACCTATAATTTTTATTTATTATTGTTTTTTTTTAATTTTAAATTGATGGTTCATTATTTAGTTGTTTCGTAACAATTTTGAATGGAGGTTCGTTATAATGTAACCTGTTATAATGTTATTTCATGAAAACTATTTTTTTTTCTCGGAAACCAAACATGTAACCAAACATGTAAAACTTACCTAATGTAACATAGTATGACTTGAATATTTTTAAAGATCAAATAAATAAATTATGTTTAATAATAATAATACAAAAATACAACTGCTAAAATGACGAAATGACGTAGCATGGATGGCATCTACAATATCTTGAACAACTACATATAGATTTACAGGCATACATATAAGTGGCTAAAATGTGGTTCTCTTTTCCCTGAAACAGAAGGTTTCATGATAGCAATCCAAGATCAAGTTAAAATTATAAAAAGTTCATTTTTAAAAAGCCCAATGCTCAAAATGATAGGTGCAGGAAATGTTATCGACAGCCGGAAACAATTCAACATATAACAGGAGCATGCCCCAATCTCACTCAAACAGATTATACACATCGACATAATCAGGGAGCTAATGTAATCCATCAAAAATTGGCAAAAAAAAAATCAATTTAATTTCTGTAAAATTAACACCATACTACCAATATAATCCAAAACCAGTTTCGGTGAGCGACAGCCACAGAATGTACTTTGATCGAGTTTTGATTATACTCACAGATAAAACGATACACTACAATAAACCAGATATAACAGTGATAGATAAACTCAATAAAATTGACCATTTTGCAGTTTCAAATACACAAAACATTCAAAAAAAACTAAAAGATGAAATAGTATGAATTTGGAAAATTAATAAAGTACCTAGACATTGTGCCGCTGGTGTTCTCTAGTACGGATGTTATCCCAAAACATTTAAATCCCTCACAATAATCGACTTCCCTGAAAATACCTAAGTCACTATGCAGAAAGCAGCGATTCTGAGTACATGTAGGTAGAACTGTTCGAAAGTTTTTGCAAGAAGACTCTAACATAATCAGTGATGCTCACTTGGCTTATAGGCCAATGCCGAAATTTAACATTTCGTGAAATAAAAAATAAAAATAATAATCTCGCAGGGCGCTCTTGTAATTTTCCAATAGTTTCATCAGTCGCCATCAACAAAATAAAGTTTTTTATATATTGTATTGTACAAAAAGGCCTCATAGTTTTATTCCAAAAACTATCGTGAACTTGACTATTGAAATTAAAAACGGGAATTTTCACGTACTGCACTATCGGTGAAGGCACCGGCTAAGTTTCGACTCATTCCGAGAGTCTTCATCAGGGTGAGTGGTTGCGGCTTTCTCCTTCCGCGTCGCTCCGTGCACGCCGTGAGGCCTATTCACAATATGAATAGGCCTCATAGCTTCGGCTCCACTAATGCCTATGAAGACTCCAGGCCTGAGATTTTAAATAATAATAATAATGTTTATTTCAGACCATAATTTGTTACTATACAAAAACAACTTATATAACTATGTTAGTCAACACAAGCAAATAATAAAATGATAAAAATACCCATGCATTAACTTAGACTACTTAGATCCTAGGCGAGAGGTCGGCTTGAGCATTACCAGCCAGTGTCTCATGTCGCTGGAGTACATATCCTCTGCAACAACGGTCAGTAGGTAAGCTGTTAGTGCCCCCACGCATACGGCTCATCAGGGATGCGGTTCTTTGTCGCATGATTACAAAAAAGTCATCAGTGTGTGCGTCTGCGAACATCCTTGATGCGCTACAGTATCGCGGCAGCCTCAACACCATCCTGAAACCGTTGTTGTATTGAATCTGCAAGGCATTGTAGGATTTCTGTGTATATTTAGCCCATTGACTTAATCAGTTCGCGGTTCTGATCGATTATTTCATAAAAACTCATTTTGAATAGGATATTTTGCATCAAAAACTTATTTCGGTCTTGCATTTTTAGGAGCTGTTACTCGGAAGGATCCTCAGCGGCTTTTCTATCGGCATGCTGTCTCCGCTACGATCAGCTCTCATCGGCGAGTACTCCAGCCCGAAGAACCGAGGAGCACTGCTCACCACCGTCTCCCTCACTCAGTCGTTCGGCATCTTTTTCGTCCACCTCATCGGTTCCTTCCTAAGCTGGCAACATACAGCTCTGATAATAGCTTTCTTCCACTTTATCAGTCTCGTGATGACCCTGTATGCACCAGAATCGCCAAGCTGGCTCGCCGATAAAGGAAGATACGATGAATGTAGACTCGTCTTCAGATGGTTGAGAGGGGATGACGAAGAACAGGAGTTGGGAGAAATGATCAAAGCACGGATCATTCAAAAATCTGTTAAAGAAGAAGAAAAAAGGCAGAGTCGTTGGAAAGCTCTCAGAACTACTGTCGTGAAGAAGGAATTTTATAAGCCAATTACGCTGATGACCCATGCGTACATTACTTTTAACTTCTCAGGAGCTACCGTCATGGCGGCTTACGCGACCCTCGTCATCACCATGGTCTTAGGCCCGGATACAAACGCTCACTTCTGGATGATATTCGTGGACACTCAAAGACTTATTTCGAATACCATCGCTGTGTTCGTCATTAGCCGATACAAGAGAAGAACTATGATGTTTACCACCGGAGCTCTCTCTGTCTTCAGCCAACTAGCGATAGTTCTTTATGTATTTTTTAAGGCTCAGGGTATACTGACATATGACGGAATATGGCTACCAGCGTTGCTGATCAATCTTCAGTTCTTTACCATAGCTACAGGGATATTGCCACTTCCCAACGTGATAGGAGGCGAGGTGTTCCCTCTTGAATACAGGAGTATAGGAGGAACCGTCAGTTTGGTAGCTCTTTCTGTTACGTTCTTTCTGGTGCAGAAGACGTTTCCAGGTCTGGTGGAGAGGTTTGGGCTGCATGGCACCTACTTGCTTCACACGGGAGTGCTGGCGTACTGTTTTGTCGTGATCTGGTTTCTCCTGCCAGAGACGAAGGGGAAAACTCTTCAGCAGATCGAAGATGAGTTCAGAGGTGGAGGTCTGGTGGTCGACGACTCTGAAGCTCAAGCTTTGAAGTCTCAGGAAGCTGTCAACGAGGAAAACACAGTGGAACATAATATCACCATGGGAGAAAAGATTAGATAGATCATGCTCGTGCATTTTGGCTGAAATTCAATGGATGTTTTTTACTGAATCGTTGGAAGGGAGAGTCGGTAATGCAAATAAAAGATATTTTGAAATTTGAAGTTTGAATACATGTTATTTATTTTTTTATATCCTTTGATTGCCTTTATTTAAAATACCTTTGATTGCCTTCTCAGTCCAACTAATATGTATTATAAAATGCAACAGTTTGGATGTGTGTACATATTGGTTGCTAATTTATATTTTTAATAACAACTTCTATATTATCGCAGTGGGCGAAGGCCCGCCTGAGATGCAGAAGGTTGCGGGTTCGATTCCCGCCATGGGACAAATGTTTGTATATAAGTATTATATCAGTCATTTAGTTCCCGTAACACAAGCTCTGCTTACTTTGGGGCTAGATGATGCTGTGTGAAAAATGCCCAGCATTATTTATTTATTTATTATTAATCTCGTTAACGGCTAAACATATTTGAATGAATTTTGGTATAGTTTGTAACCTAGAATAACACATAAGCTACTTTTTATCCGCTATAATTCCTACGTGTACTGCGCTATAATTTCTTCGTTAAAATAACTTCCGATACCCATCATATCCCTTATCAAATACGTCAAACTCTCCGCAGTGGTCCGGTCACCATTTGCAAGCGTGATATATGATAGGTACGTAAGTAGTATACATTCTACTTACGACCTACGTAAGTATACATTCATCATAATAATGATATTTCTTTTGTGGATTGATAATTTAATATAAGACGTTGGGCATAATACGATTACCTCTTTCACTAATATTGATGAGAAAACTTAGGCACATGAAATTTAAAAGTTTGATAAAAGTTTTTTAACAAATGCTATAGAAAACAAGGCTCTTAAGGAGACTATGAACCAGCAATCTATCAGGATTAAAGCTCTTGAGGAAGAAACCTCGAAACAGCAACAGTGGTCAAGAATGCAGAATATCGAGGTCATAGGGATTCCTGAACAAAAGGAAGAAGTCACGTCTGCAGTTATCCAGAACCTAACCCATTTCATCGGTGTCCCCATCGAGCCATCGGATATTGAATTCGCTCACCGTGTGCAACCACGGCACTCCACCAGCTCTGACCGCACATCGCGCCCCATCGTCGTCCGTCTTAGGCAGCGGGTCCTAAAGGGACCGCATCATGGCCGCAGCTCGCAAGCAACGTACCCTTAACGCTAGGGACATAGGACTGGGAGGGGAGACTAATCGCGTATTCATTAATGAGCACCTCACAAAAGAAAATAAAATGCTTCTTAGTTCCTGTAAACAAAAAGCTAAAGAGGCTAATTATAAATTTGTGTGGACAAAAAACTGTCGCATTTATGTTCGACGGAACGAGAACTCGCCTCCCACTCCGATATCGTCACCTGCCGATATGGTGAAGATTGTTTAGTTTCTATGATTTACCCTGCTAGTGCTAGACCCACACGGTGCCTTTTATTGATTATAGTTTGTTTAATTATGTATGTACCTTTAGATTTATGTTTTACTAGATATTGTCACACACTAAATATATACATCTCTAATATTCACAAACACACATATTCACCTCATATACACTATTCATTAACTCTCTTATATTATTATAACGCTACTATGTATGAACTATTAAGTCTATCAACAATAATAGTGCATAAATTACTGAAATCTATCTTTAAAGTTAGCTCTTTTATAAAGTTTGCCTATCAGTTTTGTTACTCTGATTTTATTTATTATGGATAACACGGGTAAAAAACTAAAGCTTTTTTATCAAAATGTAAGGGGTTTACGAACAAAACTTGACAATTTTTATAAGAACATTTTACTATGTGAATCTGATATTGTTATGATAACAGAATCTTGGCTTCATGATGGAATCTTTGACGCTGAACTCTGTAATAGTAAGTATGTTGTATTCCGTAGTGACCGTCCATCTCTTGGTGGTGGAGTAATGATTTTATGTCGACCGGAACTCCAAGCGCGCGTTAGACCAGAATGGGAGAGTAGCAATCCGGAATGCATTTGGGTTTCCATACCAGCTAAAAATGTAGGCTCTACTAATGACATTCACATTGCTTTAACATACATACCCCCAGATTCACTGCGTCCACCTAGAGTACAATCACTAACTGAAATAATATCTCAAGTTCGTGGTTGCCATCCTAGTGATTATTTTATTGTTGCAGGTGATTTTAATCTTCCGTGTATAGACTGGTCAACTGGTGATCCTAAAATTCTTAAAAAAGGTCCGACTGAAATACAAAATGCGGCATCAGAACTTTTGTTATATTTTAATTTCATTGGCCTTGCTCAATATAATACATTTAAGAATGCTAGTAACAATACTCTCGATTTGGTGTTTTCTGCTTTTCCTATTGACATTCAAAAATCTAGTTTCGTGCTAGTCCGTGAAGACAAAGCCCACACAGTCTTGTCCATGACTGCAACTGATATATTAGTACCCCCGATTAAGCCTCGAACTCGGCTTAAATACCAATTTAAACGTGCTAACTTCTCTGATATAAATAATTCATTTTTAGAACATGACTGGTCATTTATCAATACCGATATCAACTTTGAAGAAGCTATTAAGCAATTCTACACAGTAATTAACAATGTTATTGATAATTTTGTCCCAAAGGTACGCTGTGGTGGAACTTACACATACCCTGTTTGGTACAGTAGAGCACTAATAAATGTAATTAAAGAAAAAAGTAAAGTACATGCAATTTGGAAAAGGTTTAACAATCCTAACGACTATGTTGATTTCTCAGAACTACGGAAAAGACAGAAAATACTACAAGAAGAATGCCATAAATTATATATAAATTTTGCCCAAGATAAAATCAAATCAAACCCTAAAACTTTTTGGAGCTATGTAAAATCTAAACGCAAAAATGCTACAGACTACCCTCAACAGATGACCTACGGTGATTCCTTTTTCAGTAACCCTAACGACATATGTAGGGCGTTCAATGAATTTTTCAAAGCAAATTTTAGTTTACCTGGCCCTCGTAATAATAACACGTACACCGATGATAGCTCGCACTCAAATTTAATAAATGCCATAACAACAACGCCAAATGAGGTCTATAAGCTTATTGGTAACTTAGACATATATAAAGGTAAAGGCAATGATAATTTACCCCCTATACTTTTTGTAAACTGTGCGAAAACCCTTGCTGTTCCTATCACCCTACTGTTTAACAGATGTTTTAATGACGGTTTGTTTCCGACTACTTGGAAACAAGCTCATGTAGTACCCATTTATAAAAAAGGCCTAAGAACAGCGATAGAAAATTATCGCCCTATATCAATACTTAACGTTCTCAGTAAGTTAATGGAAAGACTTGTTCATAAGCACATTTATCCGATTGTATCATCAGCAATACCTATTGAGCAGCATGATTTTATAAAAGGACGTTCTACTACTACTAACTTGGGCGTTTTTATTGATTTTGTTGCTACAAATATGGATGGAGGTTCTCAGGTTGATGTGGTCTACACAGATTTTGAGAAAACTTTTGATCGTGTAGACCACATAATACTGCTACACAAGCTTTTCTCGCTTGGCATTCGAGGTAACTTGCTGAGATGGTTTGAGTCTTACTTGTCAAAACGTTCTCAGGCTGTAGTTGTGGGAGGTTTTCGATCTAACTACATAGAAATAACCTCTGGAGTCCCACAGGGCTCTATTTTAGGCCCACTTCTATATGCCTGTTACTTACATGATGTTAAGAAATGTTTTAAGTATGCTAGGTTCCTAATGTATGCTGACGATACAAAAATATTTATGAGAATTAAAAATCGTTCGGATTGTTTGAAACTTCAAGATGACCTTGACAGGCTTGGGGAATATTACAAATTAAATTGTATCGATGTTAATGTTAGTAAGTGCTGCTTTGTCTCTTTCACGCGTAAGAGAAATCCAGTAAAACATGTTTACCAAGTAGGTGGAGTAAATATCAATAAAACAGAACGAGTTCGTGATTTAGGCATATTATTAGACAAAAAACTAACATTTTCAGAACATTTTGAATCAATAATTAATTAAGCTTATAAAAGCTTAGGATTTGTCTTACGAGTGAGTAAACCTTTTTCAGATATGTCTTGTATAAAACTACTCTACTATTCGTTTGTCAGGAGTATCTTTGAATACTGCAGTGCTATCTGGAACCCGCACTATAAAACGTATAGTGGTGATATAGAAAACATTCTGTATAAGTTTCTTAAACATTTAAATTATAGAAAATTGTATATTCCCCAAGACTACGAAGACTCATGTAATTATCATAACCTTGCAAGTCTAGAGAATCGCCGTACACTTCTGGACATGGCTTTCCTGCACGGCATATGCAACGGATACGTTGATTGCCCTGAACTTGCCAGTAAGATATTATGTTTAAATGCCCCGATAACCCGTACTAGACACACCAAATTATTTGCAGTTTCGCGCTCAACTACAAACTATGCACAAAACTCATTAGTTAACAGACTTCATAGAACTTATAATAAGAGATTTGACTCAACTGATATATTTTATACCAGCAAAGGAGGTTTTAAAAGGGATATTTTAAAAATATTAGAGGACACTGCGTAGAAAATAGGTACACTTACACATTATTATTATTATTATTTTTTTTTTTATTACTTATTTGTATTTTCTATTATTATTTATTTTTATTATTATATATATATATATATTATTTAGTTAGGTACTTATCTTTATTTATATTTACTTTAAGTTTGTATGATATACCTATATCTATATCTACCTTTGTAAAATAGTACTTGTGTTTTGATTCTTAATAGTAATTTAAACTTGCTATTTGACTGTCTGTTTTCAAATTATCTATCTATAAAATGTAAATCCGTTATTGGTCGTAAGAAAAACATATATTTTAAGTTTATGTAAAATAAGGACTGTGGATTTTGTTAAACAAATAAATAAATAAATAAAATAAATAAAAATGCTAGAACAAAATTGCCGTTTAAGATCACTAGTTTTGATACCTTACATCGTGCGTAGAAAGGATTGTTTTTCTTTTGACATGAATATTAATGGAATGGATAAGGCAGCGGTACATAATACGTTTGCAAACATGCCATACCTATTACATGTACATAATCATGTATATAAATAAATAAATAATGCTGGATATTTTTACACAGCATCATCTAGCCCCAAACTAAGCAGAGCTTGTGTTATGGGAACTACGTGGGTATAAGTTCCTATCTAAGAAGGTACTTAGATAGGATATCATTGCTTGACTGAATGACTTTTCTACAATCAGCAAACAATTGACAGAGATAGTAACGATAATGTAGGAAATGTACCTATGTCATTTTACGATGATTTTTTGTCATGCTTATCAATCGGTTATTGCCACTAGCCGGTGCCATTGTGTTAAGACATCAACTAATAACAATAAAATAACATGGGGATTACTGTGGCAGTGTCGATAGGCTAAGCCTTGGTTTCCTATAAAGCCGCGACCGTTATTTTACGTTATTAATGCGCAGGGATGCGGGTAACTTCATTTTTTATTAGGAAGTAAAGTTGAAAACTGCGTTCACCGTTTCATGTGCAGTAACTTTCTTAGGAAACCTTAATCTTGAAATGCATTTAACATGATAAGGATTAAGCTGAAGTTGTTTGGACCAAGATCTCATTTATCGAAAATAATCACCTAGTAAAATGACGTGAGTGTTGTTAAAAATGTACCTACTTACCTGATTATACGTACTTAAAATAGTTTAAGAAAGAATTCAACTCGAATGAAAATGCCGAACAAACCGAGGATTTCGCCGTTTTTGAAGCAAGTAAGTGGTCTTGTGTGTATTTTAAGAACAGTTTTTTACTGTACCGAATAAAATTCATCATCATCATCAGATGTACCTACATGTGATGTAGATGTACTACAGCCTGTTGAAGACCTTTGTAGGACATAGGTTTCCCTTGTAGAGTGCCATCAGGAACAATTCTGGCTCACCTTTATGTATTACCTATATAGAGGTAATATTCGTGCCTAAATACATTGGGTTGGATAAATTTAATGAGATCTATCGTTTACAAATGTAGGCCTAAGGTAACACATAAATTTATCTAAATTTTATCTTATTCGTTAGTAACTACTAAGGACATTTAGATGTGCCTAACCTTGTAGAAAATACCAAGGTAGGTACCAATATAAGTAGCTTTAAACAAAATAAATGTGCAACTGACATTTAGGTCATGTCATGCATCGATTATGTTCTCCAGCAAAATGAAAGACCAACTTTTTAAAATGAACATCACACAAAGCCCTGACCCTTGTCCCTGCTTCATGTGTTCTGATGATGAAGGAAGGTGGTCAGGGAACTTCTCGATGCAATCTGTTTCGATTCAGTACCTATGTGTATAATTAAGTGGCGTAACGCATTAGAAATTATTTTCTGTTCAAATAAGTTACTGTATTTTTTTATATAAACTTGAACTAGACTTCACTGTGTTGTGGGTATCAGAAACTACGAACATGCAAGTATTCGTCTCGCAGCGGGAATCGAACTCTCTTGGGACTCAGCCGGCCACTCGCCCGCCTATCCACCGTGCTCGTCCTCGAAACTTGAATTGGAGCCAATTTTGTATTTTGCAGTGCTTCGTGACGGCAGCTGTAGGTAGCAACATCATAGGGCATGGATGCGCCATCGGGTACCCAGCCGTGCTGCTTCCCCAGCTATACCGGCCAGAGTCTGCGATCCCGATGACCGCAGCTGCTGCGTCGTGGATAGGTCAGAAAAGTGGACCATAATAATTACCTACATGTTTTCAGGAGTAGGTAGATACCCTAAAATTTATAATTTGTCCCGCGGCGTGAACATCGAAACCGCAACCCTTTGCGTCTCAGGATGGCCTTCGCCCACTGCCCACAGTGGTGGTCATCCTACTAATATTATAAACGCGAAAGTTTGTGAGTATGGATGTTTGTTAAAGCCCGTTTTAGTTGAGATATATTTTTATTGTTGCTAAGCAAAAAGTAACGAAATGAGGTAGTTGAATGAATTAATGAAAATAAACAAATAACAAAATCTTATTCCTTTTTAAGTACAATGGACGCAATTATCGCTTAGAAGCGATCTCTTTAGCTAGTGGTTAGGAGACATCTTTCCTTAAACCACCTACCGATCCTCGTACATCAAGTATTCACATCCGGTCTACGTGCCGTAGTAAAGCGAGAAATTGACCTACGCC
Organism: Perizoma flavofasciatum; assembly: GCA_958496245.1. NCBI lineage: Eukaryota > Metazoa > Arthropoda > Insecta > Lepidoptera > Geometridae > Perizoma > Perizoma flavofasciatum. Next base: position 489,684 of record OY292419.1, on the reverse strand, counting down.
GTAGCAGGACTAATTTAAAAATTAAAATTTAGAAAACTACGTCGTCGTGGTCCTACGAACTCGATTATTTCACGAGTATGCCATACATAGATAGATAGAGACCTAAATCGTAGTCTGTACCAGAAGGACTCTCAAGGTCAATTGCATTACATCGCGTCGTAGGACGAGACGTTAGTATAGTCTAAGAAAACGTCAAGATTAATAATCGCGATAGGGCCCCATCCAACATCACGGTTAAAAGTTACTTATTAAATATCCGCTCTATAGCATCAATCCTGGGCATCACGCAGCTGGTGGGCAGTTTCATCACGTCACCCATCATGGCTCGCTGCGGGCGGAAGGCGGCACACCTCGCCGTCACCATGCCGGTCCTCATCGGCTGGTTCTCCATCACCTGCGCTACTAGTTTTGAGGTAACAAATCCTTCTCCGAGGTGCGGTGCGGGTTTGATTCCCGCTGCGAGACAAAATGTTTACATGATCTGTCCTGAAGAGAGCAGGGGCTTGAAGGGCGACGCGCCGGCTGAAATTGCGGTGCAAGTTAGGAAATTGGTGCAGAATTAGGGCCTTACTTATTAAACAGTTTATTAACACTTACTGATTCCTGGGTGTTGTGGTATCATAATCGTTGCCTTGATACCCTCGACATAAATGAATCCAAGTGATATAGGTCTGGAATTGCAACTGTAATCAGCTTGTTTTAGTATGGTAACAGCCTAGCAATTTTTCCATGGTATTGCAGAGGCTCCTAGTGTAATAAACGGGGCTATGGACACAAAACACAAGAGTCATTTTTGCAGAACAGATTTTGAACCCACGATGAGAAGGGGTTTCTCGGAAATGGGAAGACGAAAACTCACTCCAGTATATATCTTTTCAGGCGCTGTTCCTCGGAAGAATCCTCCACGGGCTGTCAATTGGCATGCTGTCGCCGCTGCGGTCTGTGCTCATCGGCGAGTACTCCAGCCCCAAGAACCGAGGAGCCTTCCTCACCACCGTCTCCTTAACCCAAGCATTTGGCATCTTCTTCGTTCACCTCGTCGGCTCCTTCTACAGCTGGCAGCAGACGGCATTCATTTGTGTTTTCTTCTCCTTTACCAGTCTGCTCATGACTATGTATTCTCCTGAATCACCGAGCTGGCTGGTCTCCAAAGGAAAGTACGAAGAATGCAGAGAGGTATTCAGATGGCTGAGAGGCGATGACGAGGAAGATGAATTAGAAGAGATGATCAAAGCTCGGATCCTCTTCAAAAACGCCAGGATCAGCCAAAAGACACAGAAAACTAATCATATCCAGGATATGGTGGCAACGATTAGGAAGAAGGAATTCCACAAGCCAATCATTCTCATGATACATGCTTATATTATGGTGCAGTTCGCTGGTGGGACGACCATGGCGGCGTATTCAACCACTATCATAGGTTTGTTGATGGGTCCCGAAGTGAACGCTCATTTCTGGATGATATTTCTGGACACACAGCGTCTGATCATGAATTCCATAGCGGTTTTTGTTATAAATAAGCTAAAAAGACGAACAGTTATGTTTGCGACTGGTAGTTTGTGCGTTTTGAGTCAACTCGCGATCGCAGCGTACACGTATTTCAAATTTCATGGGATGTTGCCGTACGATCACGTCTGGATCCCTGCGTTACTGATCAATCTCCAGTTCTTCACCGTAGCAACAGGATTGCTACCGCTGCCCAATGTGATCGGAGGGGAAGTGTTTCCACTAGAATACAAGAGCATAGGTGGGACCATCAGTTTGGCAACAATGTCTGCTTCCTTCTTCATCGTTCTCAAGACTTTCCCAACTTTGATTGAGAACATCGGCATTTATGGAGCTTACACGGTCTACGCGAGTCTTCTCTCGTATTGCCTGGTGGTGATCTGGTTTATGCTGCCGGAGACGAAAGGCAGGACCTTACAGCAGATTGAGGATGAGTTCAGGGGTAGGTCACTGACGTACGTGGAGATGCAGTCTAGGATGTCGCTGCAGGCGTGTCCGGCCGTCGGTTACAAGAGACAGATGGCTAGGAAGGACAGCCTGCCTTTGCTGCATTAGACTGATGAAGTGTTGGCATGCGTGCAAACGAAGCGGGCGCTGCGTGCGAACGATACAATAAGTTACGCGAGAGTTAGGAAAAATAGATATCGAAAACTTTTTATTTATAGAAAATATTATTGTTAATGTTTATGATTTTCCCGTCAATGATGAGGGTAAAATAGTTCAGTAGGTATTTCTTCATGAGATAGATTTGGTTTAAGTAGGTAGGTGGGTTGAAATGCCAGTGTTGACCAAATGAAGGTCTTGTGGCTAGGTCGTGATGGATAAGCTATTTATCTGATCTTTACAATATTATTTGTCGGATATCGCGAGATTATAGTCTTGTTTTGATCTTGTAATTCGTGTCCGCTGTATGAGGGGGAACCACGGGAAAAATCTATTCACGTTGTCCCCTTCAGGATGGATCATAAATGCTTAAAAGATTTGCCACCACAGATGCTAGCACGGCCTGTACTATATATGAATCACGGTGAAGAACTCGTATAAAATAACAAATAAAACCAGTTTTTTATTTCATATTTTCTGTATTATATGGTACAATATCGTATTGTCCAACGATATAAAGCGATGTTGGCACTTATACTTTCAACAACAAATTCTTTTTTATGTTCCTATACTAATAAGACGGGTAAGTCTTATTTTTACCACGTTTGGAGGTTGCGAGTCATTACTCGCAACCTCTAGGTACTAGATGGACTTCTGGCGAGCCTGTTTCTCTTTTATGGTTGGACAAACGAACCTCATATGTACATTCGATTTTTTTTATATATATATATCGATATATAGAAGAATATAGTTTCCAGATCATAACATAATATAACATAGCGTTGTGTTTTTACAGTAGGCAGAGATATCAGAGTTAAAAGGTAAATTTTCTTAAAACTTATAATTTAACAGCCATTTCATATTTGTATGAACTAGTAACAAAATAACACATAGTACAGCCTCGATCATCAATTTGTGGACCATGATCCGCCCACCCCAAGTTACTAACTTTTTTAACGCTAAGGTCGATTTGGCTTATGCTTTTATTGTGCTTCTTTATTTGTGAAACACCTGTTATTAAATTAATCAATATACTGGTTTTCAATAACGTAGCCCACGAACTAAAACCGAACTGTACTTAATTATATTTGAGAATTTTCATAATCATTTTGAAACATACATTTCATAGCAACTAAATTAAACGACAGAATCTAACCAAGCAGGTACTATTTAGATATATTCCAAGAAGGATCTGACTATACCAAAGCATGACTGTAGGTCGGTAGGAACCTAATGTATTTCATATATGCAGGGAACACAGTAAGCTTTAGGATGAACCGTCTTAATATCATCAAATGTGGAATATAATTTAATCATCCATAATATTTATTATTCTACTTTAAATGGTGCAAAGTGACACCAATTTAGATCTATATAAGAAAGTGTTGTTAGGTTCTTTCTCTTTCTAACTTAGATTGTATGAGTGAATACAACGATTTCTGCCATCTTTTCAACTTATTTGTTTACATACGAAATCAAATACCGATTCTTACTTTGAGAGATATTAAGCAGGTAAAAAAAGGAAAATAAACTCAATATCCTTCAAAATAAGATTTTATTTAACCAGAAAAATTATACATAATACCTTACAGTCGGTAGTGGCGATGTATAGACATCGCAAGCTCCTTATTACAATAACAATAAGGTGCAATTTCACCTTTAACTATACAAAAAGACTATAATAATATTTACAACTTTTTAATATCTACATCACAATGCTGGATGATGTCCGTTTGTCAAAATGTATCAACGGTAACAATCAAAACAGACAAACATCTTGATTGTGTGTCTTATGCCCGTTGGCACGAACGACACCTAAGTTTAAATGGCCTTTAAGGTGAACATTCATTAAGTTTCATTTCCCGTGACAATCTGAAAGAAGACTCCTCCGAGCCGGTCCCCTAAAATTAGGTACCGTTGGTCAAAAAATATTTAAATACATTAAACGCACATGATAAATAAATATAGAAAAATCTTTAGTTAACATTTACAAATTTAAAAAGTGTTTGCCTACACAAGTGTTACAAACTAAGTACCACACAACTTCATCAATCGATATTTTAAAGGACTGTCTTTGATACAGTATTACAGATTCAGTGCTAATGCTGTTCGCTAGATCGAAACACTGGAACCATAAAAACAGGCCTTAAGGTTCTTCATCATGATGCTCTTTACAATACAAACGTACTTCGACTCGGCTCCATAATATTGTACGGCTGTTGATGCACGTACAGAACGGCCAGTATTCCGAACCAACAACTTCCAAATATGGTTAATATTGCACACCCTAATAAATCACGTGATGTAATACAACTTTATGCTAAAAAAACGTGTCAACGGGTACTTATACGAAACGCAGACTCGTGTCATTAAGTGACTTTTATACGGAATAACGTTTCGACATTTTGTTCCGTCATAAAATGTACGCGGCCCGGTACGTACTGCGCGCCGTGTACGATAGTCCCGCACACATCAGCTCGGAACCGGATCGACACCGCCTCGCCGTCAGCCAACCGACGACGACGTAAGCGCACAACCGGCAACGGATCGGCACCTTCGATCGGTATTGGCGCAGCCACGCCTGGGGGCCGCGCGGTTTCAGCCCAAAAAACTGAAAGGTTTGAGTTTAGGCGGTGCTGATCCGTTTCCGGAATGATATCTGTGCGATAAACATTAATCTATAAACAATGTTATGTTTTCAATGAATTGATCGACAGAAACTTTAAATAGGTATACATTGAGTTACATTTTAAATAATTGCCATACTTATACGTTACAGTAAATATATTTACTGCAATTCATGGTTCCACGAGGAAAGTGTTCGTGCGTCGTATAAATACATTTAATTTTAAGTCACGTGGTATATATAGTGTTTAAAATCGAAAAAAAAACGGCATATACCAGTGTAGGAAAAGTGATAAACTAAAAGCCATTTAGGGTTCCGATCTCTCTCTAACACCAGGCAAACGTGAAGGGCAATTTCTGAATGGCTTATTGATAGTTACATACGTGTTTTGGAGTGCTTGCCCAAACGCATGCAAATTGTACCAAATTTAACGTATACCAAGTTACACACACAAACGCACAACATACAATTTGATTAAGAAAATTTATTTTCTAGTGTTAAATAAAAAATATATGTACAAAAACGTTTACCTATAAAACAAATTCTCCCCAATTTGGTCAGTTCATTAGAAATCGCGCCAGGCGCCGTATAAGTGTTTTCGCGAACTTGCCAAGAGTTCGCTGCAACGTTAGTTTATCATCGTGGCATCGAGCAGTTCTTTGTATCGTGGAGACCCTGAACGTTTCTAACTAGAATAATGTACGAATCAAATCAATTTCATCAACTCTGTTTAGCCTACTTATTTTATGTCACCAAAGAAATGACAGCTTTTGATAGAAACCTTTCAAGTTGACTTGTCTAAATGATAAACCTTTATTATAAAATTTAATTAAACATTATTTTTTTTAGAACATCATTTTTTAGCTTACATAATGTAAACAGATTATTATGTTTCTTGTTTTAATATTGTCTAGATCCAGTTAACAATAAAAATATTTTATACTGTATGTTCATCATCTTTTTATATATACCGTAGTTATTCCAAGAAGATTAAAAAAAAGTATAAATCCGTAAAAATATTTATCTATGTTACAAAATTATATAAAAACCTGGCCGGATAGTATACAGTCAGCCAAGTAACTACATTCAATTTCACTAGATTTTTCTTAACATTACTGTCAACAGCATGAAGATGTTTTAATTAAATGGCTAACTAATGGTGTAGTTCTACTAGACAAACAGTTTTGCAGCTGACTGTCCTGACTATAGTAAATATTTTGTATAAGCTCCTGCCCACGGCTCGGCTCGCATAGAACGGCAAAAGAATGGAACAAACTTCGTGTCTTTCCTGAAAAATGCAATCTTCAAGGCAAGAGTGAATATATATCTCTTTTAGAGCTTCATGCTCCATCGTCAGCCATATCATCACTTACTATCAAATGAGAATATGGTCAAATAAAGGTCAATTCATCATAAAAAAAAAGGCTAAAGTGGCCATTCATTTCTTTACTTATTTATTATCCAACAGCCGTGATATCTATTTAAGTAAAAAGAGTTTCGATATCAAAAGACAACATATTGATGTTTAGATGAAATCAACCTTGTGCCAATGTAATGGTATCATTTGAAATGAACTATTGAATTTTTGCTCAACGTAAGCTTAGGTTAATTGAATGAAGTGGACAAGATGTTATAAATAGAATGAAACAGCCAGTATGCCATATTTCGAAATAGCGCAGGTATCTCATTGTAATCTGTATCATGCGCTCAACACTAAGTTTAGTCTAGTAGAGGGTGTAAAAAAGCCTATAAAAGACTGAACCACCTGAAACCAACAGTGCTAATTTGATATGAAGCTTTAAGTACAGTTCCAGTGAGCACAGTATTGTTTATTTAGCTTCACTATTGAGTTATGATAAAGATAGACATCTTTTTTAATTCAACATCCTTTCTGGAAACATTAAAATATGATCATTAAAATGATTACCGAAACTGTTTGACTTGTGGAGATAGAGAGTGATGCGTAAAAATTGCGTCTTTAAGAGCTATTGTGTTTTAACTTTAAGTACACTGACGGGAATTCAACAAGCGGTACGAATGACACTACGTTGACAACTAAGGGTACTCTAACATCCATATGAAGTTCAAAAACATTTATATTTATCAGATTTTCATTAAATAACATCAAAATTGATACAACATTTAGCACATATTCAATTAGTTCATAGAGCTAAATCATTCCTGTGATCATTTCTCAACAATTTTACATTGTGCACGACATCCACAGATTTATATCTATATAATTTTATACTACATATAATATATTATTTCAGATAAAGTCGTTAATAGTCAATTTCGTACAAATTGCCTGTTCTTTACATTAATTTCAAATACACCCACCATTATTGTCCATTCAAAACCAAACCATATCACATCGAATTACGCTTCATGGAGCCCGATACTTATCTAAATACACTTTCACGGTAAAAATCGTAACCACACTTCGATATTACTTTTCAATGTCTATACTCATTTATCAACACAATCAGTACCTTATACCCTAAATCTTCCATTTTAAATTTAATGGCATAATGAAACGAATACTTCGACATAAACTCAGAATTGACTTGGGCTTACAATATGAATCTAGCTTTGTTTCGTTCAAATAAGAGCTTAGATTCGATATTGGTACCGGGCCATTTTGTATGGTCCTTTAGTCACTTTTGAGTAGGAAATCGTAACACCCGTAACCCTAGTCTAGTTACAGTAACGCCCTAAACACACTCCACTCTGTGGTTACAATGACGCCCAACCTAAAACTGTCACATAGTTAACTACATATCTGATATCAAATTCTTAAGGCAGGTCCCCTTTTCGCTTGTTAATGAAGCTAGAAGTTCGCTGTTCGCTACAATAGCGCCCAAATTCAACTATTTCATGGTACTCACAAGCTCACTTAGTAAGCTTGTTTAACCAACTCCTTCGCTGACGTTTTCTTCGGCTGGATGTTATTTTGTTTTACGCTACCCAACACAGCCGCAAACGTTAGGCGTTTATTTACTGTAAAGTAAACGACGCTCAATACACCACATTCGTTACTTTCACATGATAGATACATAGATGGTATTTATAGGTGCATCTCATATCTGTCTAAGGGTATAAGAACACTGTTAAAAAGTTCAATACTGACTATGGTCATAGTCGCCCAACACACTTCTGTCAGATAGTTAATTACCCTGGTAACCATAGCGCTCAACGCCCAAAGCATTTCCGTCTGGTAACACTGCTCTGGTTACAATGGCGTCCGACCCCTAACACACTTGTCATTAGTTCACTAGTTCGGTTAGAATCGCGCCCGACTCCAAACACATCACTAATAATTTGGTTGCAATGGCGCCCAATCCCCTGTTGGCACTTGTTATTAGTTCACTAATTTGTTTACAATGCGTCCAATACAGTCTTCATTAGTTCACTCGTTATGATTATAGAATGGCGGCCAGCTCTATCTCACTACTCCGGTGAGAATGGCGGGCGACGCCAGCACTCGAGTCGGACAGTTCATTTCCTCTGAAGGCTGCATCAGTGCTTGTTGTCCTTGGCGCAGGAGCCGCACACGTAGTCGTCGTTCTCCCCGAGCGTGCCCTTCACCACGCCCACGCAGTGCATGTGGAACCACTCGTCGCAGCCGCCGTCGCATTGCACCCAGTCCACCTCTTTGCCTGCACAAATCAATCAATTATTATAAAATAGGTAATGAACAGAGTCACCAAAAAATGACAATCCAATACTACTCGTCCTAGAAACTTGAAATTTTGAGAGTGCCTGTCTTTTAGTGTAGAGGTAGACTTTTAGTGATAAGGAAATTTCACATCTTAAGGGTACAAAAAAGCTCAAAATCTTCGATACTTTATAATTTCTAATTTTCACTTCAAAGCACGATTTGTGATTTTATAAAACAAAGAACTTTTTTTTATGTATATAAAAAAAATCTGCACACGTTCGTGGCGGATTGTTTGTTTACCGGTGGGTCTGAGACAGTTGACGGCGGCGCAGTCGTCCTCGTCCTCCGCGGAGGACATGGAGGAGGAGGAGCTGTCGGGCGCGGTGGCGCGCGCCATCGCTGCGCTGCCTCCTCCGCCTCCGCCTCCGCCTCCACCACGCCGGCAGCCTGCACACAAACAAAACGTTAAGTAAAGTTAACTTTGACATTAGTCAATATACACAGCTATACACAGCTGCGATTTTATAACATCCCAAAAATATCAACCGAGCTGGAATCGAACCCGCTACCTCCCGCTACGTACGCGGTGCTATAGCCATTCAGTCACAGGTTCAGAGGTTCAGTTCCAGTTAGGTTGAAAATCCTGACATGTTTCGGCTGGAGGCGCCATAGCTCACTATTACTTTTAAATAGACAGATACATACTTTTTACAATAACGGTGTATGTATTCAAGTTTTTCAGCATTAAGCCATAATTTAACATTTAACAAAAATAATAAATAAATACCGTAATTTAAATAAATAAATAATGCTGGACAATCCACACAGCATCATCTAGCCCCAAGCTAAGCAGAGCTTGTGTTATGGGTACTAGATGACTGATATACTCAATACAATACATTACATAGATAGATATTTTTTATTATACATAGATAATACCCAGAACACCCGGAACAAATATTTGCAGATCGTACAAACATTTGTCCCAGGGCGGGAATCGAACCCGCAACCTCCTGTGTAGCAGGCGGACCTTCGCCCACCGCTCCACATCGGTCGTCAAACTAATAATCCTTAAAAGTAAGCACTCCTCATGAATCACCTGACCAAGGCGCACACTGTGCGGTATGGACATGCCTCATGAAGACTGTGTCTACATCCAGCCTGTCCACTAAAAATTTATATGCTGTCAAAAAAGGTCCGTGCATATACCAAAGTTGACCACTATTATACATTTGCTGATAGAATAGAAAAAGGTTAGGACTTAGACAATGAGTTACGATACGATTTTACATTATTTAAATACTCAATACTCAATACATTTATTGCTTTCACATGGTAGGTACAGAGATGATGTTTATAGGTAGGTATCTCACATGAGCCCTGTCTAAGGGTATAGCAACAGATAGGTAGGCAGGCCGAAGTTTTGTGTAAACAAAAAAAAAAAAAAAAACTAGTAGGTACAATAAAATAAAGTCAAGGTCGGCAAAGTATCAAGCATTTGGAATAACACAATTAGGTAAGTAGGTTTAGTCATTTTTTCTTTTGTTATAATTTTCATTAGTCAAAAATAGGTACGTCACTTTTTATTTATTTTTAAGGTTTGTTAGCTTTCTAGTCTAAATAATCTTTAATGTCATAGTAGCATTTGTCAATTAAGAATGATTTTAGTCTTTTAGTGAACAACGAATCTTTTTGTAATTCTGTGATTTGTTTTGGAAGTTTGTTGTAGATTTTAATTGACATTATGTATGGGCCATCGCTGTGCAATTTTAGGTGTGATCTTGGTTGTATAATTTTGTTTCTACCTGGCCTAAGTGCGTATCTTCGAGGAAGATCATCAAGTTACGTGTACAAATCGGGATATTTTCTGACAAATTTACATATTTCTAGAATGTAGATTGACGGTAACGTCAAAATCTTTAGATTTATAAAATGGGGTTTGCAACTATCTCTTTTTTTTATGTTTGCTATAATACGCACACATTTCTTTTGTAAAATAAACAAGTCTTGTACGTCTACACTATTCCCCCATAGTGCTATGCTTCGAGAAAGATGTGAGTACACACAGTAGGCGTAATAAGCCGATAACGTGCTTGTCAGATCAGTTGTCTTTTATAATTCGCGCAACGCATACGTAAAACTTGATAATTTCAATTATTCATTAATACATTACAGGGACTAGTATGTGTAGGTAAAGTTACTGCATGAGACAGACATTATCACGGAGAGACGGTGGAAGGTCTCGACTGACTGTTTATCGTGGCATACTCACCCCTGACTCGTGTGGGGACTCCTCGCTTGCGGCGCTCCTGCCGCGCCATGTAGTGCTTCCGCATCATCAGACCGGACGCTGAAGACATGCCCTGTAACACATTCACCATTACCTATTACAATTATTTTGATAGAATATACTAATCTAATATAATTAGCCTATCTGATCCCACAGCAGGGCAAAGCCTTCCTTTCCCTTGAATGAACGAATGAAAACTTTATTAGCTTGATGACTTCATATTATATTTTATATCGAAAAAAGACGGAATGTATACGTAAAGCTTTATGTGTACATACATAGTGTACCTAATAAATTATTATTTTTTAATTAGAGGACAGGCAGGAATAAATAGTTATGTCTGTACCCCTGTTAGTGACGGGGGGACAGACAGAACTTATAAAATTAATAAAAGTTTTATCTGCCCCCCTTGCAAAAAAGGAGACAGATTGAACTTTTTTCCCAACACCCTAGGGGGACAGATCAGGGGACAGATGGGAATAATTCGATAATTCGTTCTTAGGCTAGTTTATTAGGCATCGCTCGTCTTTTCTACTCCATTTATTTTTTTCTCAATGTTGAGAATATAATACATATTTATTTATTGAAAAGTATGTATACACGATCTGCTAATCTTGTTCCGGGTGTTGTGTTAACCCATGGGACCCGTAGTTCCTGACACCCACGACACAGAGTGCCATGGCGAACGTTTTTGGCCCAACTTCCCGCAACCAGTACTATGTCATCGGTCTATCGCAATGAGGGGGCCTTCCTACACTGTGGCATCCGATTCGCGGTCGCCCTTCCAAAACCTTTCATCATGAGCAGTTGTCGGTTCTGCGAGCTAGATGACCTGTCCATGGCTACCACGGCCCAAATCCAGCGGTATCTCTCGCACGCACCCTGAGATATAACAGGTGAAAAGTCTCATGTGTCTGTAATTTCACCATACCCTTCAGAGTGTAACAGAGCAATGCGAGGATTACTGCTTGGCGGCAGAAGTAGGCATGGTGGTATTACTTTCCCGGAGGAGCTTTACCACTTCTAAAAATGCTATATCGGTGTCTGGTCACAGAGGTCTGCAGCTACCTGTTTCCTGTTGAGATAGTTGGTGGTGGTGGCTCCTCCGCGCTTGGACGTTGAGGGCTTCGTTGATGAGGTCGGTGCTGTGACCGCCGTCGGCGCTGATGCTCCAGCTGTATGGGAAATCATACATTATTACTTTCATTGGAAAATGGAGGTATTCCGTCTCTAACTATAAAACTGCCGGTTTGTCGAATTAGCACAACTTTTTTTAAAATGCATTATATTATATTTTCAAAAACAGTTATTCAATTGTTTGTTTGATTTTGCTTTAGCTATAATTTGATTATATTTTCAACGTTTCGTTACACAAAAGTATATATTTTGAAATACAAGTTTCGACCTGAAAACAACATGCCTCAAACGGCACGCAATATTAACCTAACTAATTTTGAGAGTATATTTATCTTGTGGAGAAGGGATGTACTAAATTTTGAGGAGAACCTTTGTTTTTGTAGAGAAAGGTTCACTATAAAATATATTAAATCGGTATGAGCGTGAATGATGGTGGAACGCGATGGTGTTCGTCCACTGCGTCCGCGGTCTGAGACGTCAACTACAGAACAATCAGTTATTCCATTAGTATGAGGATGGTATTGCGGTTGTGTTCACCTTGCGCGTGTCTCGTGCGTTTGGGCGGATGCGTGGGCGCCTTGCGGCGTCGCTTCCTGCGCCCCGCGTCCAGCACGCGAGCCCCGCGCCGCCCCGCCGCGCCCCGCGCCCCGCTCACCGCCTCCCACACCGCCTGCTGCTCCTCCAGCACCACCTGCAACACACACACACACTTCTATACCGTGCCAACTTTATTCATTGCATACACATATATTGTTTATTAGCTTTGATCTTAAATTAGCTTGTTAGTAAGTATATGTACCCTGTCAGGGTGCTGCCATCGAGCTTTACAAATTACAACCCAGCTCTGATAGCCCCCTAGAGGCCGTTATCATATACATAGTCCTGACCCCACCCCACACTAGGATTCCGTATATCGTAAGTATCAGGAACTCCGAGTACAGTGGTACCAAAACAACCAGCCCCAAAAAAAATATCCGCAGAACTTGCAAACATTTGTCCCGCAGCGGGAAGCGAACCTCTTGCGTCTCAGCAATCTACTCGCCCGCCGCGCCACAGAGGTCGTATCGAATCCCACTCCCTATTAAACTCAAAGACTTTGTTTTAAGCTACAGACAAACAACTACTTTGCTGATTGGCATGATGAGTACCTCGAGTAAGTCCCCTTCCAGCATCAGATCCTCCAGCTTCTGCAATGCCGCTGGTGGTATCCTGGAGCCCGGAGACCTGGGCGTGGCGCTGTACGCGTGCTCCACGGACGCGGACGATCTGGAAATATACATCAAATTAATTTCATCATGGTGAAGAAACACGGATTTTACAATCCGCAATCCTATCCTACTGATATAATTATATCTTTACAAAAATGTAACCTCGACGGGACTCGAACCCAAGACCTCTTGGTTCATGGGGGCTGTACAAACTAAGCCATGAGACCGTTGTAAACCTAATTTTTACTAAAAACGAGATATTTACCCTGATTTGTGAGTTTGAATGTTTCCCGATATTTCGGCACAGTTGCTTCAAACTCACAAATCATGGTAAATATCCCGTTTTTTTGTAATAATTATGTTCAAAACTATGATAGTTTCAAAAGTTATATCGTTATAAACCTGTTTGAAATTTTTGGGATCATTCGGCTCGAAGCGCCGAGGCTGCTTGTGATTTCCCTTAAATGTGGGTTAACAATTTAAGATACAAATTAGCATTATTTTTTTATTAAAGTACCAGGGCCCATAGCACTGGATACAATCTAAATTCAATTCTAATCCAATGCAGTTTTATTCTTTTTTTTAAATCTAGTTTGTACCATTTCTATCGCAAACTCTACTCCAATCTCGAATATCAACGTCAAAATCTTCAAAATACCTACCAATAAATAGCACTTTTATATTAAATTTCATTTAGTTCCCTAAAATTCCACCTAATTCGATCCTAATCGAATGACACTCGATACCCATGACACTTGATTCTAAACGCATTTGGGTTTAGAATCAAGTGTCATGGGTAAGCCCAATGGTGTTTTTTAGATCTATGGGACTTACGGCTTAGACTATGCTTTGATTTTCAGTCAGTCAAGCAACGATACTATAATATATTGATACTGAAAAGAGATGACTCACCTTGGGTTCTGCGACATGGTGTCGTGACCTCGCCCTGTCGCCTTCTTCAATTCTGCATTCAGTTTGTCAGCTTTCTCCCTGCTCGCCTGTTCAAGTAATCGCATTAGTGTCTTTGTTAGTTATATTATCATTCACACATTTTAGTAAACGGTGAAGGAAAACATCGTGTGGAAACCAACATGCCCTATATGGAATGCATGTCTAAGTTCGCGTTCCGATGGCGATGTTTAGTAAAGAGTTTATGACCAAATCACACATAGCTACTACTTATACTATATGCATATGTCAAATATGTTTGGACGTGCGTCTGGTTACCCACTACTTGGTACCCACACAGATCTGCAGACTGAGCATGGATCTGAGAACATTTTCATTTTTTTTTAAGTATTTCAAAAAGCCTGTCATATCTAGTTTCGTTCTCCGTAGCCATTTAGGATAGAAAAATAGAATAGAATAGAATATATTGATGAACTATACTCACATCTTATTGCATATGTAGTTATAGTAGTGTTACAATTGAATGCGTAAGAAGGTAAGGTTTAACAGAGGACTAGTAGAAAAGGAGGGTGAAAGTACTAGGGCGGTGAAAGGATAGACCTTGTGTGGTGGTTTACCTGATGAGTGGGTAAGTGGTAGGGCTGCGACAGCAAGGCCCGGGCCTGGTCCTGCCACGCCATGGCGCGCTCCGTCACGCACTGCAGCGCCTCGCCCTCCGCCAACCGCACAGGCAGCTTCTGCAGCCACACCTGTTCACAATCAAGATTCATTTAGACAACCAACAGTCGCCTACATAATCATGACCCGACACTAGGATTCCCTGTAACGTGGGTATCAGGATCTACGAGTACCGTGCTACCACAGCGCCCAGACCCGGAGCAAATATCTGTAGAACACGCAAACATTCGTCCCGCAGCAGATGCGAATCCGCACCTGCTGCGTCTCAGCCGGCTAATCGATGGCCGCGCGACCGATGTCGCCGATGGCTTAGGCGCGTCGCTCGCTGGTAATTAGAGGCGAGGCCGCGGCACGGTTGAGGCGTAAAATTTTGAAACTACGGTGGACTGGGAAGAGTTGAAGATTCTTGTATGCAGGCCGCTCACAGGATCAAGAGTCGAGGCGGCGGCTTCGAGGCGCGAGCATCTAGAAAAGTCAAGTCTTTCTGGCTTGCCGTAGGTTCAAATTTGAACGCCTCGACCGTGCCGCGACACCGCCGCATCCTCGCCTCGACTTACCAGTGAGCGACGCGCCTTACTTTGGTATTACAGATCTCCAACAGAAGCGAAACTCAATAGATCTTTTGACAAATTTTTGTTGAAAAATATCAACATCTATGCTTGAGTTTCGGTACACGATACTAGACTTCAGCGATATTTTACCAGGGCAAAAAGAAAGTTCATCAAATGTTTCTGGTTACAAAATAAGTCTGCTATGTTTATGACGAGTATGTTGTAAAAACATAAGTATCTTTATATGGAATATAGAGGTACATTTTTTTGCAGCATTATGACTGCCGTCTACCAATTGCGGTCGTGTTCGAAATCATAGCTTGTGTACGGGGAAAGTTTGTGTTCTTTTTTATTTAAGCTTGCTTTAGGGTCAGGGAAATTCAAATCAAGTATATATTTTATTTCAGACATTGACCATAATTTTCGTTAGTAAATAGTGCAATTAAAGTTGATAGTGTTACACATAAAATCAATAACTACAGCAGCTAATATACAGCAGAGGTTTATTCGACCCATGTGCGTATATTGTTGCATCCAGTAGACACTCCTGTCCCGCCTGGAAATGAGTCCGCTTCTATTTCTGGGTAAAAATGGTGTCCACTGTACTCACAAGTAATGCCAGGATACGATGCAGGCGAGGTCGTTTGGTCCTCACGCAGTCAGGGCATAGGAATTTGGATTCCGAGCTGGGGAACCCCTCACGATCTGGAGATTCCTCACGGTCATCTCTCGCGTTGGCGATACACGATGCTGTGGGGGAAAACAAAAATAATTGTGTGCCTAGTTATTGGTGATGTGGGAAAACAAGAATTGTGTGACCAGATATTTAATGCTGTGGTGGAAAATATGTATAATTTGATTGTGTTACTAGTTATTAGTACTTGTGTGGTTACACTGAGTTAAAATAAGGATGTAGAAACACAAGCCATGGATGATAAAAATAATGCTTACCATGGAACCAATCCTTGCAAAGTTCGCATTGTGTCATGACGCCATACTGTCGCTTTTGACAGATGCAGAATGTGATGGTGGTCGCGGGCGGGGCGCGGACGTCCTTGCGCATGTTGCGGGCCCTGAAACCACAGTAAATAGTATCACATCATCAACATCTAGGGAAGCGAAGCGAGCTAATTCAGGAGGAACAAAAATGGTCGAGCGCAGCGGTCGTAACTTAGCCATAAGAACACGTTAAGACCATGTCTCAGCGGATTACGCTAAGACCATGTCCGACCAAATTATCAATAGATATCTAGTGATAAATAAAGTACATAAGGTTATCAGTCATGTAGTTCCTATAACACAAGCTCTACTTGGTTTGGGGCTAAATGATGTTGTGAGTCCAGCATTATTGATCAAGTGTGTTACCTTAGCTCCTTGATAGCTTGCAGCTCCCGGGCCTCTGCCTGCTTGAATGCGTGCACGATCTCCGTGGGCGTGGAGTCCTCGTTGAAGTTGTCGAGGAAGAGCGCGGCGTCGGCGCGGCGCCTCCCGCCCGGCTGCGCCAGCGCCGGCGCCGTGCGCGGGGACAGCGCCTCCAGCAGCGTGCTCGCACAGTTCTGAAACAAAAGAACGCACCATCTCACTCTTACTGTCCTTTACTGCCTATCTTATTAGATTTTTTTTTATGATTGCAAAGGCGTTTTTCGTATGACACCCCACGATCCCACATGATCTTTGTATTATTGTATTTATTATCACAAACTTTGCTTAACTCAAAGAGTTATTCAAAACCCTTTCGACCATTACGCGTAAATTATATTTCTTATATCTCTACAAGATAAATGCGCACATGCATACATAAATTGCCGATTGATTTAACTTCATTATAAATGATCCTTGTGATTTCAATGAATAAAAAGCTATTGACTTTGAACCAGTGCGGTACTCATCATGATTTTCTGAACGTCAGCAAAATAAAAAAGTCTAATGTTCCTGTAATTTCACCGGCATTCATACCCCTCAAACCGGAACACAGTATGATCGCATTACTGTTTGACGGCAGAAAAAGGTATGGTGGTAGTACTTCAATGGATGAGCTGCCTCACAAGCTCTACTGCTTCCAAGTTCTCTATTTGTAAGCAGAACAGTTCCAACAGTAACTGTGGTTTACCTTCTTGTCGTGGTGCGGCACCTTCTTGAGGAACATCTCGGCGGCTCCGCGGCGCCACTCCTCGGCAGAATGCAGCGCCGCCGTCAGCTGGTCCTTCTCGTACAGCGCCAGCGGCAGCTGCTGAGCCTTTTTCACCAGCGTCTCCACGCTGTGCATGTACGGGTACAGATCTTTCGACTGCATCTCTTCCACCTAAGAGAACACACCAATGTTCTATTTTATAACTACTTCTTGTTAAGCGATAGTCTCTGGCTGGTCATGTTCAGGGCTTGGTCAGGTAGGTTGGTGATGGGAAGTCATTTTAATGTCAGCCATGGTCACAAGGTCAGGTCAGACAGGTTAGGTTAGTCATAGTCGGACTCCATGATAAGCTCAGTTATGATGAGATGAACTCTTTATTGTACATTACACCTTGGAAAAAAATAACACAAACAACTAGGTACATAGTTTAAGAATAAAACAAAATGTACCAATTAGGTGGCTTTATCAGATCATTCATGATCAGCTTCATCATGGTCAAGACAGCAGTGCTCAGTCGGATCAGATATCGTGAAATCAATTAGGATAAGACAACATCATATTCCAAAATAAGTGAAGCCATGGTCTGGTCTCGTCATCAGATCAGCAATGCTCAGTCAGCTCAGTCATTATCAAATCATAGTCAACATAACACTTCAATTGTGTGGAAATGACACTCGCTTTTGAGATGTCACGTGACTGCTGCTGATTCATTTTCTTAATGAATTTGCGTTTGCGTAAAGGAAAACAAAGCGTGAGGTATTTGTCTATGACCATGGCCTCACCTCCCTATGGGGCAGCACACTTTGAAGTCATAACTTTGACGTTTTATGTTGACTATGATTTGATAATGACTGAGCTGACTGAGCATTGCTGATCTGATGACGAGATCAGACCATGGCTTCACTTATTTTGGAATATGATGTTGTCATATCTTAACTGATTTCACGATATCTGATCCGACTGAGCACTGCTGTCTTGACCATGATGAAGCTGATCATGAATGATCTGATAAAGCCACCTAATTGTACATTTTGTTTTATTCTTAAACTATGTACCTAGTTGTTTATGTTATTTTTTTCCAAGGTGTAATGTACACCAACAGAAAGTGGTTGTTGTCTAAGAGGGTAGAGGTCAGGTGTTTGTTACCTTGTTGAGCCAATCCTTGGCGTGTGTGATGGCCGTCTGCAGGGTGTGGTAGGAAGGCAGCGCCGCGTCAATCTCGGAGCCCTCAGCGAGGAGCTGCACCAGCTCCGCTATGGTGCTGTACTGAGGATTCTCCTCGTCCAGGGTCGACTTGCTGGTGTCTATGAGCACTGCTTGCGCTTTCTGCTCCCAATCTGCCACTTCAGCTGCGAAAGGAAGTCATTAATGAGTCGAAGTAACAGAGTTAGTTGTAGAAGTAATTAATGGAACACACTACTGTCGTCTGTCCTATCTGAAATATATAATCTGGGTCTAGGTATCTTCCAGACCTTTGTGCATATTTCCGAACGTAAAGTTTATAATATAACCTTGCAATCTGTAGAGTATAGCCCTCTCCGTCTCTATGGCGACATGCGGCAGCAGAGTGTCAGCCCTGGCTAGCAGCTGTGCGAGTACGGTGGGCGTGAGCGCGTTGCTGTTCTCGCGGTGGTGCTGCGAGTCCTGCAGCCACTTGGCCTGCGCGAGTCGCGCCGACACCGCCTCCAGCTGCGGCAGCACTATGCACAGACGACCGCCCAACTCCACCGTCTGAAACACACAGGACCAGGTTCAATCGCGTCGCTGCGAAGGTTAGAAAGCTAGAAGGGGAAGGCAAAAGCATAACCGCAGCCCATCGAGGTCATGGATTGCGGTTGAAACTTTGCTTCTCTTGAGACGCAATGTTTGTTATGTCGCTAAGTTACCTCTTCCAGTTCCCTGACGTATGAGGTGTCGATCTTCTCCAAGTCTTTCTTGAGCAGTTCCGACGATCGGCTCTCGAACTCGGAAGTCTGGCGAAGTACTTCCTTCACTGCAGAACCTGACCATTTTAAAACGTTATGATGTTAAACTTTATCAAGGAGTTTCTGCTAGAAAATATTTTCGAAGCTTCCGAGTAATGTTTTAGATGAAGAGAATACGAAAAATGTGGGTTTTAGTCACACGCGGCCCTCGCAAACACTGTTCAGTAAATTAAGAACTTGATCTAACTACCCCCTTCTTGGTAGCCCCACAGATCAGCGTATTGAATATCAGTCCGAAAATGTCGATTACAGTCGTGAGGCTTGTTACTTTTCCCCTTGATCACTATTTATTCCTTAATCCCAGTTTACTTCTTGATCCCTACACCCCTTTTGATCGATATTTTCTTTTTGATCCCAATATCCCCCTTTATCTCTATTTATCCCTTGATCCCTATGCTCCTTTTGATCCTCATCCCCTCTTTCCATCTCTCCCGTCCCGTGAGTCGGTGGTACCTTCTGGCAGAACGCAGGCCAGGCTGTCGATCTCAGCCGCGAAGAGCGTCAGCTCGTGGATGGAGAGGCGGTACTTGGGGTCGTGGTGGCGAGTTCGAGTCCGCATCTTGTTCAGGTCCAGCTGCTGGATCACGGAGGCGCATTTCTCCGCGTCCTCGATGGCGGTCTCGAGAGCGCGAACTAACTCGGTCTTTTGCATCTGTGGGGGAACAGGTCAACTCTTGCACAATTGTAAAACTCCCGACGGATGTTCCATCCATGTAAATAGCAGCGCTCCCTAGTAGAAAATAACCACCTTTGCGTTTTTCTATGTTGGGGTTTGGCGGGATTTATAAGCGCATTTTGAGACTCGTGGCAACAGTTTCATTCATGACGTCCCTAAATGATCGTTGCGATTTCAAATAATTAAAACCTATTGTCTTCGACGTCGTTGACTTTGTTTATAAATTGTTTAAGTGTTTTTGTTATATTTATTGATTTTAACGATTTTGGTTTTATTTATTTATTTTGTAATACAGTGTAACTTATTCCAACGCGTTACAATGTAGAACTAAGGTAAACATGCACAGTGGCGTTGACTTTACCTAGCCTGTCATGGTAAATATCTAGATCTGGATACTGATACTGATCAAGCATATAGTTGAGCAGCACACAGTTGTTCTAAAATATTTTATACATTTTGAAAAGTTTGAAACAAAAGAGACATACCTACTTATTTACAGCAAGGTATTAAAAACTTGTAATACGTTACCTACGAATAGTATTATAATATCTGTGCCCACGTCTTCGCCCGCGTGGTACCCGGATAAAAAGTAGTCTATATGTTATTCTGATGTATAAGCTATATTACTGTAAAGTTTCATCAAAATCCGTTCAGTAGTTTTTGCGTGAAAGAGTAACAAACATCCCATCCCCACAAACTTTCACGCTTATAATAGTAGTAGAATAAGAACATATATATATATAAGTATAAAATAAAAAAAGCAAATTGACTATGCAAAAAATTGGAGTTCATAATTTGACCGCAATTTGGCGCAGTATAAATAAATACCTTTAGTTCGGTGGCGCGGTGTAAATACCTTTAGTTCAATAGCGCGGTGTAAATACCTTCAGTTCGGTGGCGCGGTGTATATACTTTTAGTTCGGTGGCACGGTGTAAATACCTTTAGTTCAATAGCGCGGTGTAAATACCTTCAGTTCGGTGGCGCGGTGTAAATACTTTCAGTTCGGTGGCACGGTGTAAATACTTTTAGTTCGGTGGCACGGTGTAAATACCTTTAGTTCGGTGGCGCGGTGTAAGTGCGCCCTCAGTCCGTCCAAGTCGCAAGTCTTAGGCGTGTCCGGATCCAGCGCGTTCTGCACGGCCTCCGCCCACTCCCGGAACTGCTCGGATTTCTTCTTCAGCTTCTCCAACATCGTCGGTAGCTCGTCGAGGGTATACCGATATCTGTAATCATAATATTTTTCAAACTTTTTTAACGGGTCTCTATTGCGTTTAACTTGTCCTTTTCATCCCGTGACCAAGGCATATAAAAACAAAACGTATAATTCTGTATTCATATATAAATAAATAAATAAATAATGCTGGACATTTTCACACAGCATCATCTAGCCCCAAACTAAGCAGAACTTGTATTATGGGAACTACATGACTGATATACTACTTATATATATATTTTTTTGTAAATACATACATAATATACATAGAAAACACCCAGACCTAAGACATATATTTGCAGATACAAACATTTGTCCCGTGGCGGGAATTGAACCCGCAACCTGCTGCGTCTCAGGCGGACCTTCGCCCACTGCGCCACAGAGGTCGTCATATATAAATACATTAGTAGTTCGCCACGAACTAAGATGTGGCGAAGCACCGTTTTAACCTGACTAGAGAAAATTTAAAAATGCCTTAACTAAGCTAAGCTGATATGGTTTTTGGTGTACAATAAAGTATTTTCTATCTTCTATCTATCTATCTAACTGATAAAGCTCGTATTCAAAATTCTAATATTATTTTCTAGCTATCTTCCAAGTTTCGTCAAGATTAAATAAACGGCAATAATCGTCGGACAAACGAACATCCATACAGGATCGTCCAAGTAGACAGAGATATTATATAGATGAAATCTTTATTTATGTACTGCTTGCCACTTGTAGACTCCATAAAGTTGATAAATCGTTTAACGGGCACGGTGTACGCTTTTATAACAAACTCCCAAGAGATATACAAAAATTATCAATTAACAAATTTAAAAACGTAATTAAACAAAAGCTTTATAAAAAGGCATACTATAAAATATCTGATTATTTAGATGACAAAAACTCTAGGGATTGAAAATGCTCCAACTCGAACCTATTGTTTTGTAAAAGGATCATTAAAAAGAATAACCAGCCTTGCCTTTCTTTCCTGGCTTGGTCGCGGAGGAACAGGCACCTAGATAAAAACCGACGTTTCAAAGTGGTCCTTGTGATTTTATTGAATAAATGAATTTTGACTTTGACTCTACAGTACACCATACAAAAACATAAATAAAACAACAAAAAAAGGGAATACACAAAGGTAAAAGCGATAAGACATCGCTGAAAGCAATTTCATTCAGATAACCTTAGGATAGGGAGAACTATGTATAATAATGGGACTAGCTCGAACAATAGATCCACCTTTTTCCCGAAGGCCAAGGATTTCCACTTGCTATGATCCTAGCGTACCTTTTTAAATTAATTTACTCTCATCACATGAGAGTTTAGAAGTTTTGAATAATGAAAGTTCTGAATATTGATAAGGGCAAATTATGAAACTCGCAGTATTTTTCTAAGTAGATCAAAAATCAAGGCGATTAAACGACTGCTTTATAAATTTTTTAAAGCGTCATCTCTTTCAAACTTGTAGGAATGAGTATTTGAGAGCAAGGTGTATTAGTTCTGTACCTGAGCCTGTGCAGATGCGGTGCGCAGGCGCAGAGTTGCGCGGCGTGGCGCAGGCAGGCCACGTGCGTGGTGCACGGGCACGTGACGCACGACAGGAAGCACGTGGTCTTGCACGAGGCGCATTGCCGCGAGTCGTCCGGGAGCAGTTCGAAGGCCTCGCGCTCCGCCTCCGTCACACCCTGGGGGGGAGGAAATCAAAATAAAAAACTATCCTGGATAATTACACAGCATCATCTAGCTCCAAACTAAGCAGAGCTTGCGTTATGGGAACTACATGACTGACATACTACTTATATAGGTACTTTTTTGTAAAAATATACATAATATTATACATAGAAAAACCCACATGCAACATAGAAGATCCGAGATAAATATTTGTAAACACCGTACAAACATCGTTGTACCGTGGGGGGAAATCGAACCCGCAACTTTCTGCATCTCAGGGGGACCTTCGTCTACTGCGCCGCAGAGGTCGTCAGAGAGGAGAGATGGCCTCAGTTAGTGGCTAGTACGCTTCTGCAGCCGGAATTTAAAGCAGAGTTAATGGCAGAATTCTAGCTGGTGCAACAAAAAAAAGTGCTGGCGTAAAGATGCTTTGCAGATGTGCAAGGACAGATTAGTTCCTCTTCTCCTTCTTCTTTACATGTCAACAATTCTACAACTCCATTAGAATTAGTTTCTGATATCCACAACACCTACGAATTTGTGTATCTCTTGATGCTAGCAAATACTAATCCAGCAATGTTCACTCATCCGGTGCAGCAGGCTCTCCCTGAATTAGTGCTGAGACAAAGTGTGACTCACCCAGTGCAGCAGGCTCTCCCTGAATTAGTGCTGAGACAAAGTGTGACTCACCCAGTGCAGCAGGTTCTCCCTGAGTTAGTGCTGAGACAAAGTGTGACTCACCCAGTGCAGCAGGTTCTCCCTGAGTTAGTGCTGAGACAAAGTGTGACTCACCCAGTGCAGCAGGTTCTCCCTGAGTTAGTGCTGAGACAAAGTGTGACTCACCCAGTGCAGCAGGTTCTCCTTCAGTTAGTGTTGAGACAAAGTGTGACTCACCCAGTGCAGCAGGTTCTCCTTCAGTTAGTGTTGAGACAAAGTGTGACTCACCCAGTGCAGCAGGTTCTCCTTCAGTTAGTGTTGAGACAAAGTGTGACTCACCCAGTGCAGCAGGTTCTTCCTGAGCTTGCGCTCGGTGTGCAGCATGGCTCGCATGTCGCGGTAGGCTGCGAGTGCGACGGTGAGGCTGAGCGCGTCCGCCTCCAGCGCCATCTTGCAGACGAGCTCGTCGTGAGAGAACACGCAGTAGCGGCGCAGCGTCGAGTAGTGGAGCACGCACTCGCGGCCCATCTTCAACTAACACACCAAACGTACAGGTTTTTAATTAATATTCAATTCTGGTACGGGCAGTGTGTCGTTTGAAGGGTATGGGTGCCGGTGAAATTACAGCCACAAGAGAGTTTTCACTATTACGTGTCAAGGTCGGCAGCGCACGAGTAACAACACTGGTTGCGGTAACCGCTTACCAACAGGTGCTTGTTTGCCACTTTTGTAGAAAGTATTAAAAAAACCTCGAAGGTGGTGGCAGCCACCGACCGCAACCGCAGTTGCGATCAACTTTCCATAGAGTTGGCTGTTCGTTTGCCGTCTGCGGTCGTGTTAAAAATAATACTTTGAAAGTAAAGTCGTTGAGTTGGAAACTTTTGTGTACGGAACCTTGAAAAAGCACTCACCCAATCAGCCGGCGTGAAATTGACGGCCTCGGCGAAGTTGTACCCCTGGTTGAAGCCGGCGTGGTACGCGCGGGGGAACGTTATCACGAACTCGCCCGCGTGCTGATCCATTCTGTACAAACAAACAAATATAGGTAACCTGTTATATATACTGCAGGAATAGCTTTAAACAATTTGTACTAAGCTTATATGGTAGGAATAGATTTAAACAATTTGAACTCTTCTAAGACATTTCTTACTGACAGACTTGAGACACAAGAGGAACAAATCTATCCAAGATCTGTATACATTTACTGTGGCTCTGAGTACCGTACTCATAGTTCCTGATACCCACGACACAGGGAACCCTAGTATAGGGTCAGGACTATGTATTGTGACTGTTGGGTGTGTCGCTATGTTTTGATAACACAATAATTTACGTGCAAAATATACAGTTGAGCCATCCAAAGATTAACGATCTGTAGATAGTTCAACTGATTCAGATCGCTACCAGGCGAAAGCGCCCTCAAAATGCTGGCCGCGTTGCCGCGCCGAGTGGCTGTGCTAATGCGTTGACCCAGATGATGTATCATACCTGTAGACGGGAACGCCGGCCTTCATCAGCACGTTGGGATTCATGATGGTGACCAGTTGGTGCAACAAATCTGGCTGCAGCTGGAACAGTTCCGGAGCTTCTGCCTTCATCGCGGCTTCGAATTGCTCAGCCTTCGAGCTCGGGACTCCGTACCTGCATCAATTCAATACTCTATTCATTTATTGCTTTCGGTGAAATCGTTAAAAAGTTGTTAGAACAAGTAGGTACTCTCTCATTATGTTGCAAGGATTTTGGTGGTATTAAGGGCTCTAGAGGTTTGTGCATCACCCCAATTTTCAGAGGCAAAGTCCGACGCTTTTCAGTGGTTTAATGATAACTCACCAAGTTTTAGGCTCCCCCCAGTGGAGGTAGTTAATGGAGTAGCTCCAGTGGTCTTCGTTGTGCCAGCAGAACGTGGCGAAACACATGCCCACGTACAGCCACGGGATCTGAAACACACCAGGTTTGAGGTCATCTAATCTGGCAGGATCCATCGGATCATTTTTTTTAACAGAGCATATCTGAACATTTCTTTGGCACTTTATTTGATATTGGCTTACTATAACTGTGTTTTCTTTCTTACCTCTAGAAGAAAACCTCTCATTGTAACTTAGAATAGTGTAGACATAAAGTATGTACTGGGGGGGTGTAACGCAAATTTGTCAAGGGAAACTTTACATTACATCAACGCAGGGAGAAGAGCAACGGACTGCTGTTACATGAAGAGCTACCATGTACAATACACAGATGGTACCTACGACGAACAACTGTCGATCCTAGTAGCCCGGGCAAGTGGATCAGATAATGGAGGAGACACCAACAACCGTGTTCTCCACAGCATACCTTCATGCCGGATATATCAGCGTTGATGTGTCCGAGCACGGATCCCTCCAGCACGGGCAGGTTGTTCAGGTTCCAGCTGGAGTCCGCGTACTGCTGCTCGCCGGGGTACAGCTGCGCGTGAGCCTTCGTCGGGAACCCTGAACCAGCACATATCGAATATCTTCATTTGTACCACAACACAGTACATGCAACACTCAGAACACGACCGCAGACCGCACACCGCATACTGCAGCGCCAGTGAAGCTACAATTTTTTTTTTAATATCATACAAACTTAAGGGCGCTTAGCCACTGATGGCCTTACATATTATAATGAATGAATGAAAATACTATATATTGTACATAACAAGAAAATTACAATAAAAACTTCAATAAACTAAAAGTACAATGGGCGGTCTTATCGATCTCGTCCAGACAACCTTTGGATGGGGAGGAATCGAAAAAAATTATTGAATGGATTGTATATGAATATTTTAAACAGCTGATTAATTAAACACTGTTTTATATCTTTGATAATTGCGTATGTGGAATCTTAACAACTGTTTAAAAAAAAGTAGTTCCCCGAGGCCCTTTTTAACAGTTTACAGAACTATTTGCGATCTGCGGTTGCAATCGGTCGCTGTTGCCGCCTTCGGAATCGTACTTAGTAACACTAGCCTCTGCCCATGGCTTTGCCCGCGTGGTACCCGGATAAAAAGTAGCCTATGTATTATTCTATATCCCCAACAATACCGTTTCAAATTCACCCCGTAAGGTACAGCTTTTAGGGAGATAAAGAAAAAATGTGGGCATGTGTTAAATGTAATTTACGCTACCCCTTACTTCTGAATCCTGAAAGATCACTGAGTATGTAAGTATGTGCGGATGTCCATTGTCCATCATGGGGATGAGTCATAAGAGGTATTTGACAAGAAACATCAATTGTCATTGATAATATTAGTAGGATGGTGTATGGTGTCTCACCGGATCCATGGTCCATGGAGTGTAGGTCAGCTCCATACTCCACAGTAACGTCCTCGTCTATGGAGGACACGATGCGCCAGAACTCCTTCTCCACGGTCGATGTTGGCACCATCTACCAAATTATAATTTAATTTTTTTTTTCTTATTATAGTTCATTTATTAATAACAAATAGGTTACAAGTCCAATTATCCTGAAAATATTTTTTATAAAATTCATATTAAAAAAAATAACTAACATTAAAGTAAGCGTCTCATAAAACGTTAGAATAAAATATTTAATGGATGTAGGATAAATACATCTATTAAATATTCAAAAGTAAAATCAATCCTAATGTCATAAAAATATTCAAATTCTAAATTTCAGGGGTATTTAAATCTACTTCGTCCCTCACCCCCTTAACCCCAAAAAATGGCAAAGCTGACGACAACGTAAGGACCAAAACTTTATAAATTTAAAAAAGGGACACCTTTCTACCAAAAACTAGCCTATTTTAAGTTTTTAGAACTTTTCAACTGACTTCAAAAAAGGAGGAGGTTCTCAATTCGCTAGTTTTTTTTTGTGTGTATGTTACGCGATATCTTCTCAAATTGTGAACTAATTTTATGATTCTTTTTTTAATGAAAGGTTTCACATAGAAGTTTCATTAAAAAATCAAAAGAGTAAAAAATTGAAAATGAAATTTTATATTGGACTGTTTATGAACTTCCCGTTACTTACAAGTTGGGTTTTATTCAGGCTTGAATAATAAATATGTCAATACGCCATTTAAAGAAGTATGCTCGGTAAGAGGAAATTAGATAATATAAAAAACGAAACACTGAGAAGACGTACAAAAATAGAAGATGTAACTCTTAAAGTAAAAGAACTAAAATGGAGATGACAGGACATACAGTAAGAGGAAAGGAGAAATGGAGTAAAACGTTGATGAACTGGTTCCCAAAATACAATAAACGGAAAAGGGGGAGACAGTTCAAAAGATGGGAGGACGAGCTAAAGAATGTTGCAGGAAAATCATGGACAAGGAAAGCGAGATATAGAGAGGAATGGAAGAGGTTGGAGGAGGCCTTTGCCAAAAAAGGGCAAACAGATACTGCCAATGTCATTTAAAATATTAAATATTGTATTAAGTATTATTTATCAAAAATAAATGGCTTATATTATTATTATTATTTATAATAAACATGTACTTAGCCATGCCTGGTTGACGCTAACGCAAATGCGTCAAGGAAATACTTGGCAGCAGTCACGTGACATTTCCAAAGCTAATGTCATTTCCATACAGATTAATCTTTCCGCAGGCGTTAATGCCAACGAATGCCAGAAGGTGATTGTCGTCTATTGTCGTTAACGCCTGCGGAAAGATTAATTTGTATAGAAATGACATTAGCTGTGGAAATGTCACGTGACAGCTGCCAAGTTTTACCTTAAAAAATTGCGTTAGCGTGATACGAAAAGTAAGCGTGAGATATTTGTCTAGCAACCCTGGTCAGATGGCAGCGTCTTCACGACGATGTAACGTTGCTATGAAAAGGTGACTCACATGAACCGGCATGTTGAAGTAGTCCGATTTGAACTGATCTGCCATCTCTCCGAACTGCTGCAGCGTGTACTCCCGGGAGGCTTGCTCGAAACCAAACGCCTCGGCTGGTTTTGACACCTGCGATACATTACATATAATAAATAACAAATAAATAACGCTTGATATTTTCACACAGCATCATCTAGCCCCAACGTAAGCAGAGCTTGTGTTATGGGAACTACATGGCTGATATACTACTTATTTTTTATTCCAAAAACTATCGTGAACTTGACTATTCATATTATAAAAACGGGAATTTTCACGTACTGCACTATCGGTGAAGGCACCGACTAAGTTTCGACTCATTCCGAGAGTCTTCATCCTCGGCGTGACGCCGTGCACTACCTACGCATGCGTCACGCGGTGTAGTGCACGTGGAGGGAGCAAGTCGCGTTCACTCATCCTGATGAAGACTCACGAAATGAGTCGAAACTTAGTCGGTGCCTTCACCGATAGTGCAGTACGTGAAAATTCCCGTTTTTACAATATGAATACTTATTATTTTTTAATTGTAACTTTGCAAATCTGATTTCGTAAGGGTCCGGTCAAACAGGCGCGGAGGCGGTAGCGATCAATACATTCACACGAACTTTCGACAACCACTTGAAAGGCAGTTTCCTCTGATACCGCCATCTTTAACGAATGTGAGAGGGCCCCCGCTCACATTAACGTGGCGATATTTAAATTCGCATACTCAAGGATTAAAAAAACTAAACAAACACACTCACTACTGTAAACCCTATGATGAAGAACCTCAGATCCATACTCGTACAGTATGCAGAACTGTGAGGGTAACAAGTGGGGCGTAGTCAGAGACTACGTTCGCAATCGTGTGCGTAACAGACGCACGAATGTGTAAAACTATTTACACGTTCACTTCGATGTGCGTCAAATAAGCGCTGTATTGCACGGCTCGTAATACAGCGAATGCAGATAAAACTTTGTATAATTCGTTTGCGAATATCGACCGGGGGGGTTACCAACGACAAGATGGACATGCGCGTAGTTTCCGACACCAATGAGAATAGGGACCGGTTATTTAAAGAGCTTTAAGAGCTTTATCAGAAGGTTCTAGGGAATGGCAGTAGTTTCATTGTGTGTGTCCTGATCTCAAACTAGGATTCTCTGTGTCGTGGGTATCAGAAAAGGCTACCGAAACACCCAGGAACAATTATCTGCAGAATATGGAAACATCAGCCCTGTAGCGGGAATCGAGTTCCTCCATGGCATCTAAGTATGTTTGTTACCTCTTCAGCAAGACAGACGGGGCACCGCCAGTCCCCCTTGGGCACGTCTGCGAGCGGCGGCAGCAGGCAGAAGGTGTGGTAGGAGTCGTCGCAGCCGTCGCAGAGCAGCATCTGCTCCTCCACGTCGCCTCTCCCGCACACGTGGCACATGTACTTCGCCAGCTGTTCACAACAACACAGTTACAAAGCGCACTGGGCCCATACATAACCTATGATTAAAATTCACTAACAATTCGACCGACCGTATTATTTTTACCCGCGACGACAGGAGCCCCGTATGTGTTTGTACGTTTGTTTGTCTGTTACCATGTATGTTTCTCCGAAATGGGTTATCGGATTGTAGTGCGGATTTTTGCAATTGGTATGTCAATGATGGAAATCCACTTCAGGAGTTTTAACTGTATAATAATGTGCACTGTTTTTCAATTAATTTTTATAAGTCTGTTTTGTTTTTGAAAGGGTTCATTGATTACAGGTTCAGTTAATTAGTTCCAAACGTTAGTTAGTAGGCAAGAAAGGTTTTCTGTAGTTGTTTATACCTGGTAAGCTTATCAGTTAAAGTCAGTAAAGTTTTTTTTTGTTTCAGTTTTAAGTGTTCTCTTAGTTTGTCGTTCATGCTACATATATTATAAATGACAAAGTTCGTATGTTGTCGCCAATAACCTCCGTAACGGCTGAACCGATATGGATGAAATAAGCACGCGGGCGGAGCTGTGGCCAGAGATAATGCTAGTGTTATTATGTTTTTAACTCAGGTGTATTAACAGTGGTACGAACAGAAAAACTATAATGAAATTGATCATTCATATTGTAAACGGGAATTTTCACGTACCGTACTATCGGTGAAGGCACCGTCTCACTCTGATGAAAAATCTCGAAATGAGTCGAAACTTAGATAATAATGCTGTACATTTTCACTCAGCATAAACTAGCACCAAAGCAGAGCTTGTGTGTTGAGAACTACATGACATAGTCGGTGCTTTCCCGAAAGGAAGGTACATAAAAAAATCCGTTTCACAATATGAGTGGTAAACATGAAATTCGATCATCGCTTCATGTGCTGCAGTTACCGGGTCGTTGGGCGTGAGGGGTATTCCCACGGGGCCCGGCAGTCCCCCCGGCAGCCCCCCCGGCGGCGGCGCGGGGGTCACCGACACCGTCATGTTGGACATGCGGTGCTCCCGCAGCCTCGTGGACCGCGTCACGCGTCCCCGCGACCCGCAGCTGCCCGTGCCTGACATCCATTTGTTCTCGCGGGGGCCTGCAAACAAGCTTATCATTTTAAAAAAGTAAACACCCGACAGACACATCCATAGTCCTGACCCCACGATTCCCTGTCGTGGGTATCAGGAACTACGAGGAACTTGGTACCACATAACATGAAAACAATCGCCTGATCAGCTAATTGCCATTTCGTGGCCGCATCGCTATGTCGCTAGGCTCCTAGGCATCTCTAGGGAACATCTAGATTCTAATGGGCTCTCTATATTCTAGATTCTGTAATATAGACAGCAGATTCGGTCGCTTCGCTACAAGGGCGGGAGTCGCGAGGCATCAGGGCATTGCTCGCACAACCATCTAATTAAAATGTATCGATTTTCTCAAGTTGAAGCTACGAGCCACAAAGCCAGCCGCTTGCACCTGCAAGACAGACAATGACAGACAAGACAGACAATGACGGCGGTCGAATAGCCGGCTGAGGGTTCGATAACATAGTTATTTTTAGTCTTTTCCTCCGTAGACAAAGTCTGCTGAAACACACTGTGACTTACTGCGTCGGTTGGTTTCAGGAGTCTCCTCTTTGATGGGTGTCTTCAGTCCCTTGTCGTTGTTGGGCGGCAGCGCTCCCTCCGTGTGACTGCCCTCTGCGGCGGGCTCCGGCTCGCCCTTGTAGCGGCGCGCGGGGGAGGGGGCGGCGGCGGCGGGGGCGGCGGCGGAGGCGGGGGGCGCGGGGGACGCGGGAGGGGGGCTCGCGGCGCCGCACTTCGACACGGAGCGCGCCTTCTCCGGCGTCTTCTCCCGCTTCACCTCTATCTTCTACGGAGAACACATCACTGACATTCAGATTCATAGCTCACTTACTCATTTATCTATTTATTAAACCTTCTCTCAAACTTACAGCCTAGAGCCAAAACGTTTAAGGGCTAATTATATAATTTACACAATAATTAAAAAACTCATAGAAAAATCAACAAATATATGTTTTTTGATAAGAAAGACATATACATCTGGTTCGTGAGCGATCATAGAGTTGAGCAGTGCGAATACGATCGCTGTAGGGGCGTTGGGCCGAGTTAAATTTAATGAACTCGAATCATTTTGAATATTTTTTCAATTCTATGATATTACGCCGCGATGTGAAAGTGTGAAAAAGGTAACACAACACCTAAATCCTGATCAAATATTTGGAGTTCTTGCAAACATTTGTCCTGAGTTGTGAAAGATGGATCAGCAAGCTGCGTGGAACATTTGTCTTAGTTTTACTTATAAGTATGCTATTCAAATTACCATTAATGTTGTTTTTGCTTCTTACTGTCCCACCAGTATATGCCTGCATAATAGTTCTTACATTAAATGTCATGCAGTTTTTTTTTTTTTTTTTTTTAATATACTTACCGTCTCTTTATTATCTCCAATAGCGCCATTGCTCTTGAAAACGTCGTAAGGATACAGGATCCTTTCATAGTGGTTCTTCAGGATGGAGCCGATGCCCTTACCCTGGGGGTGGCCCATGCGCCGCGCTATCTTCGACCATTTCCGCTCAGCTGAGCACAGTTCGAAGCCACCTGGTAGAAAATAAAACTCAGAAAATACTGCATAACCTGTAAGTGGTTGCCGCCTACTAATTTTTATAACGACAAGTTATTTTCTACAAAATTAAAAATGCAGCGTAGTAGTGACTAACCCCTAGTTAGTCACTAAAAAGGTAAAGTTCATTTTATTGGCAATCCTAATACTTAAATTCACTTAGTTTAGAAGACGACCTTGGGGAAGAAAGTTCTCGAATGGCGACCTTAAACCGGACGACGGTGTAGGAAGGCCTCCCACCCGTTGGTGTGATGACTTCCTAAATGTTTATGGCCTAGTGCAGAGGGGTGACTTTTGACCAGCAGCAGATTTCTACAGGCTGTGATGTTGTTGTTGATGATGATAAGACATCGTGTCATAGAAAACAGTGCAGCTTGTGATTGAAAACATTTAAAAGGTGTGAATTGCTTCTTGTATATATAAGTGAGAGGTATTCTTCGCACTTAAAAAATAATTTGAAATACTATTTTAAACGATTTACCGACCTGCTTCTTTGACAATCTTATGCAGCGCATAGAGATCCAGCGGCTTCCGCTCCACCGTCGGTATCTTCAGCACGGAGCCCTGGAGCTCCCAAAACTTGATGATCTGATCGAGGAAGTTCAGCTTCACTCGAGTTATGGCCTGCAACAAGATGAAAATGTTACTTTTGATGATTTCGGTGGCGCGGCGGCGAGTGTCTGGCCGAGACAGGTTCGATTACCGCTGCGGGACAAATGTATGTTAAATAATGTTACGCGCGTGCCTGGCTAAGTTATGGTATGGTGGCGCCACCTTGTTGCGAAATCAAGCACTCGATTGTTGCACTCTCACAGAACCTGTAGTATTACGCGGTTTAATAAAAACGCAACGCGCGGCCGAGAAATAAATTTAAGTGATTCGGGACCGATACCAAGTGATTAGTGAAGTGTTGGTCCGAACGCATCCAGATCGTCTCATTAACCTGCGAATTCCGCGGTGTCTTCTATTACCCATTTGGACCCAATCCCAATTTTTCAACAAAACAATTTTATAAACGCTTGTAAAAGAATAGTGACATAACGTTAAAATAAGCTTTCACTGAAAAGCTATAAATACAATTTTAATACCCCGCAGCCACGCTTATGGAGTAGGCGTGCAAGCATCTTAAACCCAGGACATTTAACTCAGATCGATACTAGCGTGGGATACTAACTCTGCCGTCAAAGGGTGTTTGTGCAAAAAACAAAGTTTGCAAAAAAAATATTAATAACGTATGCTCTTTCTAGACCAGTCAAATATACCACGTTTTTTAATGCAGTTCCGTCCATGGAAGAACGTTCTAAACATGATCATTAATTTCTGAACTTATTCGTTTTTAATTATTAAAATAACGACATTTTTCCTTTTCATTTTAGTTTCAAAAATAACGCAAAAATGCTGAATAATGCCTAGAAAAAGTGCGACATGGGCATGTAACATGATTTTTAGGGTTCCATAGTCAACAAGGAACGTATGTCTGGCCGCGGCTTTGCTCAAAGACTCTTAGTACTAGAAAACTGTATATAAAACTATTTAACGATTACTAAGCGAATATCAAGCTTTAAAGTGCTAATATGTTAGAGTCAAGTGTGTGTGTAATAGGTTTGCATTTGGTTACACCTCGCCTGGAGGTAAACTATGCTAAACATGCTTACCCAGTAGATGCCCATTAACTCTTCTTTTATACCTAAGAAACCTATAAATATACCTAAGTTATATTTTGTATTTCCTATACAGACACGGAAAGGGCATTCCACTCCTTAGATGCCCTCATAATCTGTTTACATGTTAATTGAATACTTACCTAGGGTAAAAATAATGTTACTAACAAAATGATCCAATGATGATTGACGAATAAAAAAAATATTATTACTATAATATAAGAGGGGAAAATAGGCTGGAAACCGTGACATTAAGTGCATTAAGCGAGACATTAAGTGCATACTCTCGAAAACAGTTTATTCTATCCTTCTGCTACTTAAAAGCATAGGGATTTTTCTTAGATGCGAGATAAAATCAGAAATAATTAAGGAATGTGATTGTTTATACCTATTCATTGTTTAATTGCGAGGAATCAACCTAAATTCACTTTAACATTTTGAATTCACGTAGTTTTTTAATAGACGCTTCTATATGATTCTTGTGATTTCAATGAATAAAAACCTTTTAACTTTGACTCTGTGCAAGTGTTACTTTTGAACGTCCAGACAAAATACGGAATTAAAGTTCCAGTAAAATAAATAGGCTAGGCATGAATCGATACTTAGTTCGAAAATATGGCGAACCCAAAGCTCAGCTCAGATATTCTAGGAAACTTAAATAGGTCAACCTGCTTGCATAAATACCTAAATGAAGTAGGTTGAAAAGGGTAAATGTGACTGCGATCCATTCATATCAATGCAGAATCGGTTAGGTCCAAATATATATATTTTTATCACTAAGTTAGGAAACGAATTTGTGGTTTGATGATCACCTTCCAATCTTTTTAGCCGACTGCTACGTGGCAGAGGGTTGTTTTTCGGGCGTATCTATGAGTCTATCTGTGGGATTCTTTATGATCTCGTGGGACCCAAACAGCTGATTTTGAAGAGGTATCTTTAGAATCGTTATGATCTCGAGAGTGATAAAGGCTATTTAAAATTTATTAAAAACCTGCCAAGTGCGTGTCGGGCCACGCGCAGTGTAGGGTTCTGTAGTTGCCACAATATGCGGACTTAGAAGGGGTTTTTTTCACAACTAATGTGATTAATATGTTATACCCATGCCAAATAACAGCTTTCTAATACTAAGAGTCTCCGAGCTAAGCCACGGATAGACAGCCAGACAGACATGGCGAAACTATAAGAGTTCCTTGTTGACTATGAAGCCCTAAAAAACCTATAAAACGGCCACCAGATACAATATTGTATGACATGTCAAATAATTTTTTCCTATGGATATGGTATTATTATATTTGTAGGATCTGGATTGAGCTGAAATTTAAATAATTTACCCAATCTATTAGCCTCAAATGTTTTCAGTCAAGATGAGAGAAGAAGAGTCACACCAGTGAACAACACAAGAAGGTTTGAGTCTGATAGTTGATACCTAAAGAATACTAGGACGACCCCGATGGCCAAATCTTGCGATCAATGGTTACTTGCGAGAGCCCAGCGCATGATACAAAGAGTGCAGAATGCTTGTTGTCGCTTTTGCTTCAATATTCCACCTAGTAGTCACATAACACCGTACTTGAATAACATGTCCTTATTAAACATGGAATCACGTAGGCTACTGCACCTGGGAGGACTGCTATTTGACGTTATTAAGTTCAAAAAGCCTGAGTATCTGCACTCAAAACTTTACTTCGTCTCTGGTGAAAGGTTATGGTCAGTAAGATCTGCACTTTCCTATCACAATCACAAGAATGCAGTTTTCAGGGGAAGTTTTAGGTATTCGGCAACGAAGTGCTGGAACAATATTCCACCCTCTATACGCAATGTTAAAAATAAGTATACTTTTAAAATAAAGTTTAAACAGTTTTTATTACAAAAGCAAGTAGTAGGTATTCCCAAGCACTTCGTATGCCTAAAATAAAGCTGTCGTCAGTTGTTTTATCAGTTTGATTCTTCTCTTTTAAATGTATGAACGCTACTCGCAACACAACTACAATCATTTGTAGCTAGGTACACTTGCAACTCGTTCTGCTTGCTCTCAACAGGTTTTTGGCTGAAAATCAGTGTTTTTGCTTTTAAGCAAAAAAAATTCACTGAACCATAGCCTTTTTGTTGTACTGCAACACACAGAAACACAAACTTACTGACAATAAAATGTATATTGGTGTGTGTCTGTAGCAACGAATAAATGTTTTTTTTTATCTATCAAATATTTGCAAGTTCTGCATAGATACCCAGTCTGGGTATTGTAATAGCATGGTACTTGTAGTTCCTAATATCCACAACACAGGAAAACCTAGTGTGGGGTCAGGACTATGTATGTGCCTGCTCGCTGTTAAAAAAACTCACCTCCAATTCATTGAGCCGCTGAATCCTCGGGGTGAACCGGAGTCTGTCCACATCCACAGCGAATGGTGGCTGCCAATGCTGTAACAATGTCATAAGGCTGTTGGTATGATTCTAATTATATGTAAACCAAGAAGGATTAGGGAGCTAAGATCTGCACGGATGTCCTGTATTGGGGTGTAAAGTGCACTGCAGACAGATGTCTTGTACTGGGGTGTAAAGTGCACTACAGACAGATGTCTTGTACTGGGGTGTAAAGTGCACTACAGACAGATGTCTTGTACTGGGGTGTAAAGTGCACTACAGACAGACGTCTTGTACTGGGGTGTAAAGTGCACTACAGACAGATGTCTTGTACTGGGGTGTAAAGTGCACTACAGACAGATGTCTTGTACTGGGGTGTAAAGTGCACTACAGACAGACGTCTTGTACTGGGGTGTAAAGTGCACTATAGACAGATGTCTTGTACTGGGGTGTAAAGTGCACTGCAGACAGGTGTCCTGTACTGGGGTGTAAAGTGCACTGCAGACCGGGTATCCAAAAAACTGAAGACATTACCTCATTGAACAGCAATGCTAATGAGGCCAATGATTAAAGAGCTGATAAGCACCAGCTCTCTAGTCATTAGTCCACCTGCCTCTCATTTTTCAATAAAATTCATATATTTTGATTGAAAAAACCTTAAATTCTAATGTATTCTCATCCCTCTCTAACCTATTATATTTTCAACTACCTTATGCGCCGCAGACAGACATGACCCTGCATTAATTTAAAGGTCAGTTGATTGTTACTTTCTTCATGTTCAATGACACTAACAAACAGCATGACCGAGTCTGACTGATATTATCACCACATGATACTTTTTAACATTGTCTTTGCAATGTTAAAAAGTAAGTAAGTAAGTAGGTAGGTAACAAATCAGCAATGCATCTTGTGCTGGAGATGTCAATAGGAGATGTTATCGTATCTTGTGGGCCCTAACTATGCACTATGACTAATGGATACAAATAACTTTAAATAAAAATGTGAATGTCTACTATCTGAGTATTAGTAATCAAGAAAATACCTACTGATCAATAATTGTATTTCCTATGATGGGCATCCTCAGATACATACTCAGTGAGTAAATCTATGAGGATACCAAATACAGGGTAGTCAGAGGCATGTTCAAACATTACTTTTGGCATATGCTTGTGCTTATTGGAACACTAACTGTTGGCATTTGCCTTAGAATTTTTGGTTCTAGGGCATGCTGGTTTCGTCACTATATTTTCCTTTACAGTTTTGAGCATGTGTTGATGTACTTAGTAATAATTTTAATAAAATTCTGTGTACCTAAAAGAGCGCTATTCCCTACACCTTATTCCTATTACCTTTATTATAAAGATAATCAGTACCTACTTACTTCTATAAGATATTTTTTTATGTCTTTCTCTCTGACTTGTAACAATGGTGTTATGAATAAATCTGTATTTCTGTACATTAGGTCTCAGAACCTATGTTTAAGGATCACAGAGTAACACTGGACTCTACATCATAAGGGGCCATCCATAAATAATTTAGGTATCATTTTAGAATATAATTACGACTATACCACATACTATGAGGAAGGACCTCTAAACGGTCAACGAAACGTCAGCAGGAGAATAGTAAAGTATGTGGTATAGTCGTAATTATATTCCAAAATGGGTAGTTATAGTTTACTTTTAATAGTTTGTAGGATTAAGAAAAGTTTATCCCTCTCGAAGCTACCAAACCAGCTACTGTTCTCATCAGACATGCTAAATCACTACCTATTTTTAAATCTTTGGTCAAGGAACATTACTTGTCCCCGAGTCGCTAACTGTTGCCTGTTTCTAGTTTATCTATGTTTTGGATCATACAATAGTTTTAGTAGGTAATATGATATGTATAGTATGTAAAGTAGGTATATACGGTATTATATATGTATATTACATATATTGTAAGTGCACTTTCGTACAGTCCGTTCTATCCAAAAGGTTGTCTGGTAGAGATCGCTATTTAGCTATAAGACCGCCCATTTTACAACATTGTCAAAGTTTGTAGAACTTAGCTAAGCTGATGTGTTATTTGGTGTGCAATAAAGTATTTTCTATCTTCTATCTATCTATCTACTGTTGTTTTTACCAAATGCCTGTAATGGTGTAACATGTCCTTTAAGTGAAACTAGTTTATATTTTCTGTGTTTCAAAATTTATAAAATAAAAAATATTTATGCTGTACCACTGTGATTATTTTCTATACAATCTATGGACCAGGCATATAGATGTCTCTTTGTTTAGAAGGTACTAAGTCCTGAAGTTATCCACATAACCCAATCTTAACATAATTATACCTAATCTTATGAGATAAGCACTATCAGGAAACACCATAGAGATTACATTCATTATTATTGTTTAACTGGGCCCACCACTTTAACCAACCACATCAAAACCAAGAGGTTTTTAATTAGCATTTTCCTGATTTTTTGCATTGGAAATAAGAATAATTTTGTTTTGACTTTGTTATTCTACTTCAATGAAATGAAGTGATGAAAACATTGTATTTTTTTTTATTGTTTGTTTAATAATTTTAATGAAATTATTTTTTAACTGTTTCCAAGGCACACATGTATGTGTAAGTAACTAGGTCTTGAATAATAATTGTAAACCATTGTGTGATAAGTCCATACTTTTTCACACACCTACATGAAAATGGAATCACTATCAGTTTTTAGAGCTCAATTTGATGTTTTAGCAAGAAATCCGTGATAAACCAGCCTGAGAGGTCATTACAGCTAGACACGACAAAAAGTTGCAGTGATTCTTTTTTTATCTAAACTATCGTAGGCAGGAGGGCACGACACAAAATGGCAACCAATTTTGTACACAATATGCAACTGCATTTTCGACAAAACAGAGGATATAACATACCACTTTTGGCTTTTTTATGGCACTTTGACACGTAATACCAAATCTCTAAATACAAAAACGTAACTCTGATAACACACTACTGAATAAGGCGAGCTGGTATGGTTGCATCACACGTAATTCGCGTGTGTTTTAGGGTTAGAAATACACTATAAATCGACTATTTACCACATGAAATGTGAAGATAACGAGGCTTATAGGTATACACGAGTTGTCAGAACAAAGAAATGCACTTACCGCTGGTGGTTTTATCTTGCAGATCCCGGATTTCTCGGCGATGGGACGTATTTTGCTGATGTACGCCAAGGGGTCCAGGAACTCTTCCGCCGTAGGCTCGAAGACCGGGGCCTCCGGGGGCGGCGTGAAGGTGAAGTTGTCGGGCTTCATGGGGGACGCGGAGTCCCCCATATTAACTTCCACATTCGTTTCATCACATTTTCCCATTGTAACGAAACACTATGCAGTTCTCACAAATGCAACTATAAATAACACACTAACATCATCTGATGTTATGGAATGAATAAAGCACGGCCACAGAGGAATAATAGCATTAGAATTAGTCTTTCCATAAGGAATCACAACGAGTAATAAAATGAAATTATCACCAACAAATAACACACACACTACACTTGCACGTCCGCCATGCGAAATTGAACTTTCGAAACTACGATGTTGCTAGAACAGAAAATAGTATATGCGCATTTGGTTTATTTAATACGAAGAGCGTTTACGAAGACGTCAGAAATGTGTTAGCTGCCGTGGAAAAACCGATGCCTCACACTTCCGGCTGCGCCGCCCAACTTAAAAAAGTTTTAGTTCGTATACTCATAATGTCAATTTGATCTAATACTCAATCAATACAATTATTGCTAATAGAATCAAGAATTCTCGTTAAACCAAATTTAGTCGTATTTATTTTGTAAATATAAGTGCATAGGTCGGTGTATGCTTAGTAGAACTCCTCTAATATTATGCCACAATAGTAGCGTACAAAAATTAGGTAAATATCAACATAGAATTACATACACGACATATTGGGTAAGTAGGTATATTAAATTAATGACAATATAGAAGTAATTTTATGAGTAAAAAGTCAAAGGTTGGATTCCGTTTCATCAATGTATCCATTTATATTGTAATATGCCTTTCTTGTAAAAATCACACACAGGGCATTTTTAAAGCACTGTATCTTTACTATTTTAGATTTTTCCAAGAAGTTTAAAAAAATGTAATGTTTATTTATCAACAGAAAAGTCAATATTTACATTTTGGTGCAGTGTAGATACAATTTGAATGTTAGATTCATCATAATTAATATGATTCATAATCCAACTCGTAGTACATTCATAGTCAAATTTGTCCTCCAATTCTACGACCTTTTCATCGTCCACTTTGTCGTCTGATTACATGTCCTAACCGTAGATGGATTCGTCTGCTGATAAATCGTACAATTCGTAAATAGATTCGTCTTATTAAATGAATAATTGATGAAGTTCGTTTACTTCATTGAATAACACCATATTATTATCTAATTAGAAAGCTACTTGCTTGAGTGTCGTCTCGCCCGTGTTGGTTACCAGTCACATCGGTCGGTCCGTCCGACCGACTGACAGTCGGTCGAGTCCCGTCTCGTGTCGCGTCGGCTGATCGAAAAAAACGAGAGAAAAAACATAGGGCATGTTTAAGTCCGTCTTATCCAGTTTTTTTTCAATTTCTGACAGCTTATTATCCGTTTATTACTATGGCAAGCTTTTTAATATGAGAAACATACTCCGCAAACAAACGCGGCTCTACTTTGCAATCGATGAACACATCCGTCATCCGCCCGCCGCGCCGCCATTTGCGAATTGCCGATCGCAGCTCGCAGCGCGAGTGTCATCGTTTTGAGCATGTATAGTGTTTAGAATTGTTATTTTCAATACAATCGTGAAACCAGTGTTAAATTAAAGTCTGCTAAAATGATTGTGAGATTCCTGAACGTTCTGTGCCTCGGAGTTTTGGTGGCTTCGGTGTACAGCGCGAAGGCAAACAACGACAATGAAGGTAAGTTTTCTCACTTATTTATTTCGCTATTTTTCGTCTCCTGTTAATTATAAATGGGTTCTAAATCCCTATAACTAGTAGAAATATAATCAGCAACCGTAACAGAATCTCTATTTTTAGCAAAAATGGGCATTTAAAGTAATATTTCGTAAAATTCGGTGATGTTTTTTTGTTCACAAAAATATTTTTCAATGGTTTTGGTCAAACTTTCGAAGTTTTCTCGTGCGTTAATTTATGCGGCCCTAGTGGATGCCCAAGGCGCGTAGGTGTCGGGACCGGCTTGACCGCTTCTCGTCTCGTGCATAGCGCGCTCATACAGCCTGCTTGTATTATTCTGTGTTCTTAAAAGTGCGCCGCTGTTTTTGCGGTTGATTCATTCAGCTTAAAATAATCATTGTTCTATTATCATGATTACATCAGCTACTTATGCTGTAAGAGTGTGTTGTTATCATGAAACTTGTTAACTAAACTGTATGTTTAATAGGTGTCTGCTGAGTGGATTGTAATTCTAATGTAGAGTCCTTCTCTACCATCTGAAATGTCTATGTATGAGAAGATATGACTCTTTCAATAAGAGGTATGATGTAGAGGTTTTATGGTTAGGTGTCTTGACTTAAAGTCACATTATCATATAAATTGGTACATTTACTGGTACATGTAACTTGTACCTGCAGTCTCAGTTTAACTTCGTAAATAAAATAACTTGATGATATCTTATAAAAGAGGTACTTATTGCCTGACTGATGGAATGATAACAAATGACTATGATATTATATCATCCATGAAAATATTTTTTAAAAAAGATTGTCCGAGCTGCATAATAATATGTACATTTATAAAAGAAACTATGATTGCAGTGAACACTTTATTAAGCAGCTAGCTACAAAAAAGGATAACTATTTTTTCCACGGAGGTCTCAATGAAGTTAATGGATTTCCTTCCATGTATGATTTGTAAATCCTTTGTCATGTTATCCAAACATTAATTGTCTCCTAAGTTCAACTACCGACTAACTGTTTAATGTTAGCTTCTACTTTCACCATAACATGAAAGTTAAAAACATTGTTTCTAGTATTAAAACTGTAGTGACTTTTAATGGTAGGGCAACTTTGGCTTCTGACAAGCCTTTAACACTTCTATAACCAGGAGTCTCGGTCACTAGTTGTAGAAGTTTAACCTTAGTCATGGTCCGTGTCTGACTGGTTCACCTTCTGAGGCTTAAGCACAGAAGTAATAACTTGTTCATTCCACCAAAACTCATAAAACAATACCATGCTAAACGTTTCAGGATTTTATTATGACTATAACACATACTTTAATATTCTCCTGCTGATGTTTTGTTGACCATTAAATGATACCAAACCATGATAACTTCAGGTCTATGATAAATGTTGTTAAAAAAAAAGTTAATGTTAAAAATCCTAGCAGGCTGAGTCACAGTATATCTTCTGATGATAGAATTAAACTAACAAAGTTGGTAATATAATATGCTGATTTCATGCAAAACCTCTTATTTTACTTTCAAAATGCAGATTCTGATAAATATATGCTGTGTAGAACTAGAATTGGTTAACAACTAAAAGGGCATGGATATGTCCCTCCTGTTGGAATGTGGTTACAATAACCTACGGCTTCCAACACCACAGGTATCACTCGCGCATTGTCGATCCTAAGACATTATTGTGAAAGTCTCATGTATCTGTAAATCGGCATCCATACCCTTCAAAACAGAAACTTGAAGAGAAGTTTCTGTTTTGAAGGGTTCTTTAGCACACCCACTAAAGATGTGTCTCGTCACTTATACTTGATTTTATCATGCCGATAC
Organism: Perizoma flavofasciatum; assembly: GCA_958496245.1. NCBI lineage: Eukaryota > Metazoa > Arthropoda > Insecta > Lepidoptera > Geometridae > Perizoma > Perizoma flavofasciatum. Next base: position 446,469 of record OY292419.1, on the reverse strand, counting down.
TAAGGGGCGCTGACGAAATGTCGCCCTTTAGGCGACGATATCGTATACGTTATATTATTCAGTAATGTGATGAATAAACGTCATATAATCTCTGTGGCGCAGTGGGCGAAGGCTCGCCTGAGACGCAGAAGGTTGCGGGTCCGATTCCCGCCGCGGGACAAATGTTTTTACGATCTGCAAGTATTTATCTCGGGTCTGGATGTTTTCTATGTATAATATTTATGTATTTACAAAGAAATAAATATATGTAGTATATCAGACATGTTAGTTTCCATAACACAAGCTCTGCTTACTTTGGGGCTAGATGATGCTGTCTGAAAAATGTCCAGCATTATTATTATTATTAGGTTTTCTGCATACATGTCAGTGCCCCGATATCGGCGACCATTATATCGTTATCGGCCAAGAAAAAACACTTTGTGTGCACTGCATTTTCATGTTTAAACAATAAATTCACACAACACTGTCAGTCAATTCACATAGAAGTATTAAACTGTTTTAAAGCATTACCGAGAAATGGTGTGAGAAGATAAAGTTCAATTTTACTGTTTTTTTTTTACTTCGTTTTCCATTCGTTTCCCAACAAGAAGGTTCCGTCAGCTCCAATAGTATTACTAGTGCTATGCTGTGCAGGTGTGAGTTCGATTCTCGCTGCGGAGAGCATCATGTTAGCATGATAATAAATATTTGTCCCCGGGGCTGGGTAATACCCACGACGCAGAAATCCTAGTGTGGGTGGTTTCAGGCAGGACTATATTTATTCAGAACACTGAAGAAACCTCACAAATTCCAATCATTACCTGGTTTCGTCACGCAGGCCTAACAAGATAGAACCTCACCACAACGGCACACAAATTTTCATGCAATACCTTGAACCAATGCATCTCAGACATACTCATTTAACATTAATTACATAACAATGCTAAACGGGACTACACAAATACACACAATATGCTGCAGAATAAATAGCACTATGTTCCTAGGATATAGACATAGCTTGGAGCAGTTTTGTATTAACTTTCAAAATCTTCGCTTACTCACTACGCAATGATAACAGAAAGAGCGACACTCTTCGCTCGCTCCTTTTCCTATCTGAATATAAACATCGCTTTGCTCGCGACACTTATACACCTGAATCCTGACTCCTGGCTTCGTGAATATCGTACCCGATTACGATACGTGGGTACATAATGAACCTTCTATTGTTCAACCCAGAATCCGAGGTTAAAAGGGCACGGAAGTTCAATTATGAGCTAATTTCTGGGCTTTATATGCTTATGATGTATTCATGTGTGGGGTTTTGTTCCAAAAGCCCAGAGAAATAGAAGATACTTGCTTTTAAGCTCTGTCATCGGTTACACCTCTAACCCCAGCGCTTATGTATAATGGGCCATTCGACATAAGAAAGGTAATGTCGAAACCCCCAGAAATCGATTCCCAACTGTATAAATAAACAAACAAGCTTGTTCTGCCATCAATCTAACAATCGTCGCCCCCGCACGCCCACAAACTAAAAGACATTAACCACACCAAGCCTGGCCTCACTTTCGAAAATGTTTGCCACGTGGCACGTGCTCTGTGGGTTCCTTGCATGAAGTTGTTCTAGCTCTACTTATCCTATAATATTGGGGTTAAAATATGGGTAATTGCCACTTTTTTCGTAGATTATGTGGTAGCACTTCCTGGTATACCTACTGTCGAATGCGTTCGCGGGCACTGCTCATGAGGAACATTGCAATTCACTATATTACACTACACTATACGACACACTACCTACATAAACAATACTATACAACGCTCCAACCTCTTTAAATTCTTAGACAAAATGAAGATAAACTCTCGCAAATAATTGAAATGCTAAAGTCAAGACAAAGCTAGAAAATTAAAAAAAAAATGGTATTTAAATTCGACCTTATTAAATTAACAATTAAATCACAAAAAAGGATAATACCCATTACATTACCTTATTTTAAGATGCGGAACCCTAGAAAGAAAAAAAAACTGCCATCCGGGTAGCGTCATTCAAGATTGAAGCAAGTAGGCAGATGCTACCGACATAAAAGACGCGCACCTGTTTTGCAATACAGGTTGTAAAAAAATAGGGATAAGCAGGGAGATTTGAAAGGTTCCTGTGTAAGCTCTTAACCGAGATTGGATGCTAGTCGACTTCGCAAAATGTGGTGTAATGTTTGTAAATGCATCACGATTTTCTGGAGTGCTTTATTCGGATACGAATTTTCTACAGCAAATACTTCAGGTTGTTCTGGTTTGATATAAAGTTTTGGTTGAATTTTACCCAGGTTTTCATTCCAAATAAGTACGTGTGAATCAATCTCTTATAACCGTCAGTCGCGTCGTCGTCTGCACTATGACAAAGACTTAGACGTCTCTTACTGGTACTTTTTTTCAATATAAATTGTTACTAACCCTCGTGTTCTAGATTTACTCGACTCGTCTCAACTTCACTTTTGTGGTTTGGTATTGTTATTCTTCAAATGCCCTCCACTCGAATGTACCTCGACAGATTTCCTCGACTGAGTGAAACAATCCAACTGTCAAGTCAAGGTACCTCACGATCTACTTTAAGCATTCCTCGGAGTCGCATCGCTTCTTTATTTTGCCGTACTGAAGATTGCTTTTGAAAACAGGTTTGAAGAACTCACAAATTATTATATTTATGATGACAGAGCGTACAATTCCATCGCGAAAGTGTTTATAAGGGATGCAGGTAACCCTTAGGAAGCATATGACGCTGTCAAATTAATACAACAATACCGCTTCGATAGAGAAACAGTTGTGCATATTTTGCTTCTATTTTATGTTGCTAACCGTGGTTGCAAAAGTCAAAAGAGTATGATGCTAGTTAATAGCATCATACTCTTTTGACTTTTGTAGGAACCTCGAAAAGGTCAAGTAAAATTACCAAATGAGAAAGTTTCGGGAAACCCTGAGTCGAGTGGGAGGATTTATTTGTAAAATATTTAAAAATACGTGAGTGATTCGAAGCAATTATTCTCCAAGAAAGAAAGCAGTCAATAGGAAGGAGACGTTATCAGTTTCCTGCGAGTGCAGTGACCTCTTATCGTTCAGGTACTTTAATCTGGTGAAAGGCCGATGTTGTGAGATCTAGGTCTCGAGATGATTCGGTGTTTTGACTCACCGTTTTATCGTTTCTTGCTGTTGTTTTGAAATTAGCATTGCCCGGAATTACGAGTAAATTGGTTTTGCTTATTCATCATCGACCTATTTATTATTTTTAATGAAGCGCTCGTGAAGTAGCTTGCCAGCTCTTTGGCAGTTGAATTAGGTTTACGAGTACATGCTTTGTCTTTTACGTCACTGTGACTCCATGCAAAACGATGACATGTATACGCGCACTGTGAACAGTTTTTCTTCACAGGATAGAATTCGCGGCACGAAAACGAAAAACCAAATTAATAGCTTTAAACATTATAAAAATAGAGAAGTATTATTGTTACCAACATAGTCGTGATCACACACTAGGATTCCTTGTGTCGTGGGTATCAGAAACTACGAGTACCACGGTACCACAACCCCCGGACCCGGAAAAAATATCTGCAGAACCATGTAGACATATGTTCCGCAGCGGGAATCGATCCCAAACCTCTTGCGTCTTACCCTGTATTAAATTATTATTAAAAAAACCTTTTTTAAAGTAAGCTTTTAACCCTGAGTGCAGCAACCATGTCATGATAAAATTTAAACCAGCTATCATAAAATGCGTACACAAAATTTCGTGTCTGTGCTGTTGACCGTTGAAGAGTTCCTTTATCTGGAGTGATTCCTGGATGTCAATTCAGGTCATGCTTACCATAAAAATGCATCGTCATCGGAACTGAACCAACATGTAAAAATTCAACTCCGTAGGAGGAAGTGGGTCTAATTCAGCTTGCAAGATTTGACCTAAACAAACAAACTAACATACAAACATTGAAAGTTTAATAAAAGCATGTAAAAAAACCGATCATCGATTGAATGTTATTTTTAACATTTCCAGTCTTGTAAAAACGGGAATTTTCACGTACTTCACTATCGGTGAAGGCACCGACTAAGTTTCGACTTATTCCGAGAGTCTTCATCGGGGTGGGTGGTCGCGACTTCCTCCTTCCGCGTCGCGCCGTGCACTACCCCCGTAAAATTCCCGTTTTTACAATATGAATAGTCAAGTTCACGATAGTTTTTGGAATAAAATTTCCAGTCTTGTTTGACATTTCCTGTATTTTGACACTAGCGATCACTTTAATTCCAAAATGTTTGATCGTAACAATATTGTCTTGGTTGATACTCATGGGCACTCACAGTAATTTCAAAATTGGCGTGAGAATCAAAACTTGTGCGAATAAACTAAAATATATATTTGCAGTAGTACCAAAATTGTTCTGTTCATGGTACTACCACGAAATGGTTGATTGTGTATTTTATTTATGACGGTGATTCGCGACCGTGTTCAAATGCTGTGTCACTTTGGACAAGGAATTCAGCATGGTACGAACTTTGTGATAGATTAGCATTCGAGCACGTGCTAAAAGCCGTGGCCCCATTGAGTTTGACATATAATGTGTCCACAGGTAAAAGAGGCTTGTGCATTTTTACATATCATATCATTCTGCCTTTTGTAAGTGATTATTTGTAAGTACAATAAAAAAAAAACATAAAGCACTTCCTCGATAATGACTCCACCATAGGATCCAAAGTTGATTCTGATCACAAAATGAGACCGTAGTGGCATTTAGAGTTTAGCTTCCGTTCTTTAGAGGTTAAGTTAAGAAACACGTTAATCTTACTTGCCAACGTACTTTTTAGGGAATACTGTGTATAGGCTGTGGACTGTATATGTACATCTATGCATTTCGTTTGTCACCTATCCGTCTCTATTCCAATCGTACCTATGTATGTTGTGTTTTCTCAAAAGCAATACCTCGGTATACCGCATAGACCCTTCAATCATAATTCCTAATAAAATATCATTATTGTGTTATCATGATAGTACTAAATCTCGAGACGTTCATTGTATCTTCAACACGCAATAACCCTTCGCAGCGCACAATAAGGAGAATCACTGATTACGTGATTTACCCGGTATTACTTTTCGGTTCGATTGTCTGCTTTTTATAGCTTTCAAGACAACAGCTGGTATATTTCTTCGTCTCAGTTTAGTTTTTGTTTTATGCCAGTGTAGGAAGGTCTCATGGATCGATGACGTCGCGTCGTAAAGGTCGCATGAAGTCGTTGCATGGAGGAAGGACTCTTTGACTCTGAGGCATTGCTGCGTCTAGCACTAGCCTTCTACATGCTGTTGACGATAATGACTACCGATGCGAGGACGGGGCCGAGCTAGAACATTTTCATCTTTTAAGAAGCCGTTCTTTATATTTGTTTGATGGCAAACAAACTCTAACAAACAAATATAAAGTACGTTATTCCTAATAGTGAGATAACACGTGCCTAGCTAGTTGCATGATCCCTATAGTCAATTGCAATAAATAACCATAAATTTCACCTAGTTTATAAGAAGATTCTAAATTGTGATCGTGTAATTTTAAAGAATTAAATATGACACCATTTATCTAGCTGCCGTGTAAAACAAACCAGCTATCAATACTTAACTGTCCCGCCGGGCTATTGATCAGCTGTGAGATTGAAGAAGCGTGGGTCGCGCGACCTACTTACCGCTCACAGATGGTACCTTGTACCGACATAGTTTAGCACATAGTCCCTATGGAGCTTATAGTCGGTGGCGTTGCATCAGTTTTAGCCAAAGCCCGAAGCTAAGTCAATCTTAGGATTGCCTAGCCTAACGCATCTTTATCCAATCAAATTCAGAAATTAGAACACTGCCCACTAGGCGACAGATTTATAATAGACTAGCTTCTGCCCGCGGCTTCGCCCGCGCGTTATTTTGATAAAAGTAGCGTATGTCCTTCTCCAGCCTTTAAACTATGTCCATATCAAATTTTATCACAAACGGCTCAACGGTTTAGCTGCGAAAAACATATTGTAGGTGTCACGGCTAAACCGTTATTTCCGCTATAATTTTACTGACTTATAGTTATATCGTTATATGGTCAGTTTGAAATGCACTGTTTACATTGTTGAACAGAAAGACAGTAAAACGATCCAATGGCGTTAAAATGTCAAAACCGCAAAATATTGACTTGAGCGGTGTTGTTAGCCATCCGACAATATGTCAGTAGAACACGCTTATATCTTTGCTTAAGCTAGTTCTGTGGAGCCTAAGTTTTTACATTTGACTGACTTTCCAAAAACATACCTCCAGGCAGATAAATAATAGTTTTTTTTATGTTAAATATATATTTGAAGCCCTTGGTCAATCCTTTAACCGTTTAGGTATATCGTCGTTAATATTAGGGTTGACTAAGCTTTAGGCTCTGACTGCAACATAATCGTAGCATTGTCCGCTCAACAGGATGCCCACCCGCCCACGTCTGTAATTAGCTGGTTCTCACGGGTTGCGTATTGATAAATCGATGCCGTTACTGGTTGAACTACAAACAAAATAAAGGGAAATATACGTGGTCTGATTATTTCAAATTTGGTTTCCCCAAACTAAGACTTTTACCTTCATTGTAGCTATTTTCGAAATTAAGCGACACACAAACGCGCTGCTTTAAAAAAACTTACTTTAAGATTTCGAAAGTGTAAGACTACCTACCTACTATCGAAAGCTTTCCGAACACTTTACTCTTTACCTAGGTATACCTATCATTGTGTCCAACGACCTTTATGAAAGTGGGTTGAGGTCACCTATCAACTCTTTGTTTGCTACTGTATCCCTTGGCAACCGTAACCATTCCTGACACAGAAATAGGGTGTATTGTTTGAAGGCATAGATTTTTCCTTTTGTAGGCGAAACAAAACGATCAGTAACGTGCGAACTTTTGCGAGATTAGTAATATGTTGAGCTAGTGAGCAGGCCAACCATAGTGACGGAAGTTTGTAGGCCCCTCGAAGTCTCAACGTTTTGCATACATCTCGCATGTTTTCGGAGCATGATAAACTCCTTTCCAAGATGTTTGTGGTTAGTATAACTTGATTAATAATAATTTAGAAGTAGTTCAAACTCTCAATCAACTCATCCTTCGTCAAAGTTTTAAGCATCCTCTACCATCCTAAGCATCATTTAAGCATCCTAAAGTTCGTTTTATTACCTAATCTTCAATTAATGTTACAGATAAGCTTAAATAACGATTAATGCAATCGATTTTATAGCATATAGGAGACAAAACATAGAGTAAGCCAGAATAGTTTTGATGAAGACGACATGTTCTACAAGAATCAAGGCTCAAACAAAATGTTATACGTATCCCTAAACGATTTTATAGCTCAAGTTGGTAGCATCTGGCTGGACAGACGGAAATCCTTCTACCCCACGTTTACGCACTATCAAGAATCGCCGATGAGGTCGAAATTACACGATCATGCCCAAAGATTTAAGTGTCGAAGGTTTTGGGGGTTGTAAAAAATGACACAATCGAATAAAGCGATTCTGCCGTGCCCTTTTGTCATCTGTGGACGACTGCATTACGTCTCCCGTCCACTTTTTATTGTAAAGGTTTCGATAATGAAGAAAGATGGCAGGATTCCGTAGTAAATTTTTCCAACGGTCTATTTTAGGACGTAGGTATAGCTTGGGTGTTTTTGTTGATTTTTTGTTTATTTATTGATATTTCGGCAAAGATGGATTCGATTTTGATTATGATTGATTATAAAAAAGCAGCGCCTCGATCGATCGCTGAGAATACAAGCAAAACAAGCCCAGAAAACTGTTTGAAACATTTTAATCTGAAAGCCCTCCATTGACATGACACGTCTGTACATGTGTCGCTTTCAATCCCCGAGTATTGGCACGTTTGGCACATGCCGCCAAATATGCACAGTTACCGTCTATTTGACTTCCAACCTAATGATTTTTTGATAAATGTGCGCGACGCGACATTTACCCACTTGTAAATGCAACACAAGTGTGCGCGATAAATCTTATTTGTCGTCGAAAAGGTTTCCTTTTTCACGAATACATTGGCATTTGGCTGCTAGTACACATTTGGTGATAAATTCCCTCGCGGAAAACGAGGAAAGGCTATAAAAAATAATAAAAGACAAAGAAAACAAATAGAGATTGGTTGTGAACTTTTTAATCGGGCCTCGGCAAGTTTGAATTGCCTTCGGAATGGTCAAGAATTTAAATTATATCATTGCGTCCTGAATCCTGGTTTCCTTTTACGCTTTGGCTTGCTTAATTAAGTTTTTGCCATTCTTGGCTGCGAGCGTGCGGGCTTTTTGGATGAGCTTTCTAATTTTGATGTAGCCTTTGACATACATTATGTGATGTTAGGTAGGTTTGATTTGAAGTTCTACCAGAATTTCTTTAAGGACAAAACAGGACTGTACCAAATAATTATGTTGACGATGTCTTCATTGGCGGCATGAATTCCGAAGACGAGCCGGAGTTTCGCAAAGCTCATGAATTTGTACAAAATAATTATGTTTGCAATTCCTTCATAACGTAAACTTCTGAAATATCTACGAAGTTGCTGAATTTACTGGGAGTTTTTGCTGATATTTCCTATTTCTCAATTACATGTATTCTCCGTGATAATGGTCGCTTATTACTAATGTGACGTGCGCGGCAACACTATATTAGCTTGTTTTTGGGTGCCAAACATTCCCCCGAGCAATTTATTGCGTTTGTAGGATGCCAGCTCTATACTAACCTCAAAGTATGTGCTTTGATAGAGCACAGGCGCACAATACTTTAATTAAACTCCAATTGTCCATCTCAAAATACTCCTCCTTTTACTTTGTTTACTAATATATTCCTTGACTCTTTCTTCGAGTTTTTCTGCGTCGAATTGGACGGTATTTCAAGTTTCTGCACAAGTTTTCGAGTGGTTGCGGCTATGTAATCGTCACGTTTTCAACGTTATTTCTCACGCATTATGACTTGAAATCCCATAAATCATAGTTAGCTAAAACGAGACCTAGAATAAATTAGGAATCCGCCAAGTCGTTTTGTTTTGGTGACTTTTTCTCTTTGTGGTTTGAAGATATTTTGAGTCCGACTGAATCTCATTTGGGTTCTCTTATTTATTACCCTCCCCGGTTATGATTTTTGTATTTCGTTTTATTAGATTCACAGAATTTCGCTTTATCATATTTTTCGTTTATTTCACAGCTCGTATTAACATTTATCAAGATTTTTTTCACGATCATTTAGCTTTAGATTCCTTTATCATTTAAATTTTGCTCTTATCCGGCGCTAAATCATATTTTTTATTCTACTAAGGAGGGCTATGATCTGCTTTTAAGAATGATTAATTTTATCTTTTCTTTCATATTTTTAAATAATTCTTTTAATTTTTGAGGTGATCCAATATTGTTAGGTAAATCTATTATTATAAAAAGCTCTTAAGTTTGTAGTCTGCGTCCTTCTGAGTATTAACACTACAATGCCATTGTGTGTTAAAGATGTTTGGAAGAGAAAAAAGTACAAACAGCCTTGCCTGATGCGTCAGATGTAGCCGGTCACTTGTTTTCCCTCTTTCATACGCGAGATGCTATGTTTGGTCTCTCTCGAATTAATTTTCCGTTGCCGGTTCATACTCGTACGTGGCCAATATTTCGAATAGGTGAGCTCTGAGCTCTGTAGTATTTTATCGTCGTTCATTTGCTCTCTAAAGCATCATGTTCTGCCTTTTTCGTCATGATTAATGATAGCACGACACACGAAAACATCTCGTAAATTAAACGTTACGTATATTGTTGTTTGTTCTTGTTATGTTTTAATTAAATTTGGCCTTTGATAGATTTGTGTTATCAAACTTCAGCGTGGATTTGTATTTCCAGTGGCAGTTTTATCGATTCTTTGGTTTAGGGAAGAACTTGTAGAGGTAACAGTTCTGACATTGAAAATAAAAACTTTAAATTTGTGTTTCAACAAAACTGAAATGAATAATTTATCATATGATTGTCCCTTTAATTCCTTTTAAAATTATAATAACCTGGTATTTAAATGGTTTAAATCATCCGGCAGACGCGAATACGGACAATAACCTAAACGTGTGGGCGGCTATTGTATTATATTGTCATACACATACATACATGTATAATATACTTGCGTAAAGCTGTCTGGACGGCAGTACCTAGAAATTACGAAGCCCGTTTTCATTAAAAAAATAGTAATGACCGTCCCTGAGAATATACGTCAGACTTCTTTCTATTTGGCTCGAAATATGACACGCTTTGGTTTTAAAAGTGGTGTAAAAACTGTGAGGGTGTACCATTTCGATAAAAAAATATGTCAAATCAAAATACTTTAGAGGAATATATCGTTTTAAAATCTTGCAAGGACCGATTCAACATAAACTCCCAAGTTACTCACAAATAATTAGTGATCCGAAGCTCTGATCAAATCTTAAAGTTTTCTTTAGAAGTTCCAGGAAAAATAGCGTTCAAAAAACGGTATTGAAACCGCTCCGAATGAAATTACCGGTCGAAATAGCCGGACTGAATGACCTTATATTTAGTGAATTGCATTTCAATTTAACCATTGTTATTTTAATTTTACTTGCATTTGGTGCCCAGCTGCAGGAAGCTTTAAAACTATCAATTCGTGAAAGAGTTTCATACTTTAACATAGTTTTGCTGGTATTATTTTTACTTTTCGGTCGTCTTTTGTACTTGTTATTACATATTTGCGAAGCGCGCAGCATGCTCAATTCTGTAACTAGTGTTCTTCACGAAAAAGCTCCATAATGAGAATGAATTTGTGGAAGACATCATCATTTATTGCAACATAGACAGACATCTACTGAGTTTAGTTACATTTGGAACAGCACACTGCAGTAATAATAATATTCTGTATCGTTGATAGCCGTATCGAATGTCTAGACTGGAATGCCTGTGGTCTGGTTACGAAACCAGTCACATAATATTAAACTCTCGCCCGCAGGTAGCCTGTTCATTATGTTGGAAAACTTCCTAACGGGCATGTCAAACGCAATGCTTATGAAACCAGAAGAACTGTTCTTCTTCTTGTCGGTAAATGGGATGCTCGATATCCCATCGTGTGTGTGTGTGAATGTTTGTTACCACGTATCTCCGTAACTACTAAACCGGTTTTAATGAAATTTGGAATGTAGATAGTTTAGGTTCTGGAATAACACATAGGCTAATCTTATTTTCGAAAATCAACCCCTAAGGGGGTTAAACAGGGTGGTAAAGTTTCTATGGAAAAAAATATTCCTTGGTTTTATTCACTCAAAACTCGGTACACATAAACTTTAAAATAAATAATGAAACACGTATTTTTTATTTTTTCAAAACTACCCTTTGGGGGTGTGCAATTGAGTTCTAAACTGAGTTGGTGGACATAGTTTGAAGCCTGGAGACGGTCATGTGCTACTTTTATTACCATACCACGCGGGCGAAGCCGCGGGCAACAACTAGTAATTAATCACGACTTATCATTCTGTCTGGAATAATAACCATGCAGAGATAGTTAACGTTTCGATTTAAAATATAAAGATGACGGCTTCGACGCACTGTCACCGAAATTATCAATATCCAATATATACTATAATGGCATCAAATTCAAAATTTATTTATTCATTAAAATCACAAGGATCACTTAGAAACGTCGGTTTTACTGCCTGTTCTTCCGCGACCAAGCCAGGAAAGAAACTAGTAATTAATCACGACTTATCATTCTGTCTGGAATAATAACCATGCAGAGATAGTTAACGTTTCGATTTAAAATATAAAGATGACGGCTTCGACGCACTGTCACCGAAATTATCAATATCCAATATATACTATAATGGCATCAAATTAAAAAGTATTTATTCATTAAAATCACAAGGATCACTTAGAAACGTCGGTTTTACTGCCTGTTCTTCCGCGACCAAGCCAGGAAAGAAAGGCAAGAAAACAAGGCTGATTATTCTTTTTAATGATCCTTTTACAAAACAATAGGTTCGAGTTGGAGCATTTTCAATCCCCAAGAGTTTTTGTCATCTAAATTATCAGATATTTTATAGTATGCCTATTTTTAAAGTTTTTGTTAATTTCGTTTTTAAATTTGTTAATTGTCAATTTTTGTATACCTCTTGGGAGTTTCTTATAACAGCCTACACCTTGTCCTTTAAACGACTTACTAACTTTATCGAGTCTACAAGTGGCGATAGCGAGTTCATCTTTATTTCTAGTATAACAACTTGTATAACAACCAATGTTATAATATGGTTAAATAAATAAATGAAATGAAATAGTATTAACATTGTCATTATCGCTGTTTTTCTTAAACAAATTCATATTTTTGTGAACATACATCAGATTTTCATAGATGTATTGGCAAGGGGATTTCATTATATTTATTTCTTTGAACTTTTGACGAAGTGATTCTCTGGGGCCCATATTATAAATTGCTCGAACAGCCCTCTTCTGCAGCACAAAAACGGTCTTTATATCTGCAGCACTCTCCCACAGCAGTATACCATACGAAAAAAAGCTGTGGAAGTCGCTGAAGTAAACTAGTCTAGCTGTGTCTACGTCTGTATAAAGATGGATCTTTTTGACTGCGTATACCGCAGAATCAGACCCCATTGAAGCTTATTATCTAGGGTGATACCTAAGAATACGGTGGTGTCCACAAGAGCCAACTGTTCATCTTTGATATTGATATTTGATTTAACTTGTGTAACATTAGGTAGTACAAATCTAATACACTTTATTTTCTTTTCATTTAGTAGAAGATTTTTTACATTTAAACATTTTACAACCTTAGAGATTGCATTGTTTACATAGTCAAAATCGGTTTATCGCCGCTTTCATTTAAATAAAAGTGATGTGTCATCTGCAAACAATACAACCTCACGATCGTCCCTCACAATATAGGGTAGATCATTAATGTATCCTAGAACAAAAATGTAACCAGAGACGCATAGTAAGGAGAACGCTTTCCGTTCACGTCAACTCTTTGTACTCGGTCACTTATACTGGCATCAGTGGTTGGGCGACCCTTAGTAAATCATTTTTAGTCTCCAAGTTTTATATTAAAAATACTTTGATAAAAGCAAAACATTGATGTTTTAAGAATGATTTATGTACGAGCACAACTCGTCCTATTCTAGATTTTTGACCTACGTATTTAGCGTTGAAGACGAAAGTAAAGTCTTCGAGAACTCTTACTCTTTCCGTAAATTATCTCGTCATTGTTTTGTTTTGGTTCCACCCTGCCTAGTTATGAAAGATCGACTGAAGGATACGGATGTTTCAGGCCACATCCATGTGTCTTCGCATTCTGGAGTCTTGGGATATTGGAACCCCCGGTAGTTTCCAAGATACCACACAATGATGTTTTCCTAGTATGTGTATGCAATATTCAACTATCCCGTTTTGCCCTCACTTTATGTGCAAACGAACGTTCGTCAACCATCAAATATTAATATTTGATCAAGACGCTTCGCCGCCAAAATGGCGTCTGCTAGTATATCACCATAATTATTCTGTCTTTTTACGTCAGTCCTTAGTGGTCGTCTTATTACTGCGGTGTCTATTTTCGTTAGGTATGGTGTTGCATTTAAGTGTTTGACAAAATTAGCCTTGTTTGTATTTGGTAGAGTTTAATGTTTAGCGGTGAGTGCGATAAACACAAAAAGCTTTTTTGTTTCTTGTATACTATCAACTTTCAAGATTTCATCAATGCTTGATGCAAAGTCTAAAGAAAGTATGTGGTTTACGCAAATATAACCTTTCAATCTTAAACCTTCAGTTAGGTGCCTGGTACCTACATACATAATTTATATTATCGACTGTAATTCTACCTAAAATATAAATGTTTACTGGTATTCTTGAAAATTTTCAAGATTCCTCTCGAAGTTGCTAACAGCTGCTCTCAACATTTGGTCCTTAATTTGCTCGGAAAATTGTTGAGCCAATATAACTGTTCCTGGCGTTGAACTGAAACGGGGTACGGACTTTTTACAGGTTAACCAACTAAATATGGAACATTATGATTTTGCAGTGCCAGACATATTATCGCTGCTCAAGCTAGTTTGTTTCTTCATTAATTGAGAAAGTACATTTATTTTCAACACATTTCAAAAAAGGAGGAGATTTTAAATTCGTCTGTATGTTTTTTGTGTATGTTACGCATTATCTTTGCCATTTGCGAACCGATTTTTATGATTGTTTTGACGTGAAACATCTTTAATTTCGGACAATAGGACGTGATACAGACTACCCGTTTTTAAATTGATATACTTCAAGGGCGACCCCATATAAATTTTATTAAAAAAATCTCACCCGTAAGGAGATGAAATTACATATTGAACTTTTTATCAACTTCCCGTTATTTGAAGTCTGTTATTATTTATCCTTATTTTTTTTTAATTAAAAACAATTTAATACTATTGGTATTAAAATGAACTGACACATAGTCCTTTCTGAAGCTTCTTTAGAATATAATAAGATTAATTCAACTAGAAGAAAATGGAACAATAATCATTAGCAGTTGAAAATTAAAAACAATTAAATATTTATTGAAATAATGATGGTTCAAATTTCAAATCTAAGTGACATAATCATAGATTGGGATTGCTGATCCGTGATTCTCTTATGTGTCAAAGTTCTCTTTAACATTGGTGGAACCAATGTCATAGTTTGTATCGTGTCTCAACTACCTACACCTTCGAACTCATTAAAGCTTGATTAAAACAATTTCTAGTTCATTGCAATTCGCCTGGAACATATTTGTTTCCTTCTTATCTTTAAGTTTACTTGATTTTCAATATACTCTAAGATACAAACAAATGCAGTAGCACGAACTTAGTATACATAGTTGCCTCTTGTATCGGCACTTTCCACAGAACCTCACCCTGTGGTACCCTACCCTTGTTTATTGAACGTCTTTTCTTCTAAAGCAATAAAAACTCTGAACAAATACAAGCGTAAATCCTCTAAGTTTTACCTTACGTTCTCATTACCTATTTTACTCGTAGCTCTACCCAAATGTTGGGTCAAAGTGCTAGTTTACGTTGCGTGTGGAACGGTGGTTCCGTCAGGCATTTTTTCTGTGGAATTGTGTGTTTTTGGTAATACGTTTCGCTGTCTGGAAAGCTATTACCGTTGATTTAAGACTGCACGCCACCCAAACCCACTAGCAACTACCTGTTTCTATAGTTTAAAATGCTCCTTTTAGGTTATTTTTCTCATACCGGTCTATCGATGATGTAGTCGCCGACAAGTTTACTAGTTATACTGGGTGAGTCGCGAGTCGGGATGCGCATACTTCGCGTCTCGTTCATTCTTCCTTGAAAATGCTTTTTGTATATGCAGATGCGAAAAGACTTAATAAATAAATAAAATAAAAATAGCCTTTATTCGCTGACTGTTACTTACACAAAGTTATTTATAAATGCTTACATACTAATTATATTATTATTACATGTTTTATATTAATATATTGTCACACCAGTATTCTCGCTGTCAGGTTGTCCTTTGACATAGGCCTCCTCCATTTTATGGCATTTCACTCGGTCTAAACTTATTCTTTGCCATCCTTTGAGTAAATCATCCTCCCATCGCTTTACAGGTCTGCCTCTCCCGCGCTTTCCATCTCGTGGGTACCAGACAGTTGTATCGTATGCCCATTTATTTTTCATGACCCTTACGGATATTTAATATAAGCCGTTTGGAAAAATCACTCCTTCTATGCTCTATTGCGTCAAAATAATTGACGCAACGATAGCGATTCACAGTGTGCTTGTTCTACGAAATAGGCGGAAGCGTCTTTAAAGGCCGTACCCAACCCCTTCACACTCGCTGTAGATTTGAGTCGGCGATTCTATGTGCAATTGCGCAATGCACTAAAACGAACAGAATCGGATATAATCGAATGTAACGGCTGCTTTCGAGTCCGCAAGGCTATATTCCATTACTTCCGAGAGAACGAACACACGGCACCTGCTTGCTTGTTCACTCGAACGGCTGTGCTCCTCAAAGGATTCTCAATAAAAAAAGGTGTCTCGTCAACCATTATGTAAAAACGGTGGTAAAAAATTAAGCTACTTTTGCATTTATTTTATTCTAGGTAAGAATAAAAAGCTCTTCAAATAAATAAATGAAAGTTATAATCCTACTAATATCCTATCCTATCCTACTAATATTATAAATGTGAAAGTTTGTGAGGATGTTTGTTCCTCTTTCATGCAAAAACTACTGAACGGATGTTGATGAAACTTTACAGTAATATAGCTTATACATCAGAATAACACATAGGCTACCTTTTATCCGGGTACCACGTGGGCGACGCCATGGGCAGAAGCTAGTATATTAAAATAAAATATTATCAAAGAAAAACACAAAAGACCCATCATCCCCATAAATCATACAAATTGCTTGGGGTACAATGTGAAATCCATTGATGACAAAAAATAATACAAAAAGAGCTATGCATCGGCCGGGAATCGAACCCGGGCCGCCCGCGTGGCAGGCGAGCATTCTACCACTGAACCACCGATGCTTATATGATCGTTCGAAAAGTAGAAAGTCTTTTTTTATACAACTAAAGTGGCTAACAAGCATACAGTCCTCATGTTGGTAGGCGGTTACCGTAACCTATGGACGCGCGTTGCCGACCCTGGGACATAACGGGTGAACTTCACATTAGTTCTACTACTACCTACCCCAACGATTAGGAAAGAATAAATAAGTGTATGTAGGTAAGTACGTGCCTAGGTGGATACACTTGATAACTATATAGTACAATTTAAAGTAAATAATGATTGAATTCTCATTTCGCTATAATATGAAATGTCGGTTTCAAAAGAAGGAAACTCGCTTTCAAAACTAATTTCAGTGTCACATGTCAGGGACACGTTTGAGGGTGGCGTGGCATCCCTTTGTTCGTCCATTGAATTATTTATATTGCAAATGGCAATTTTGTGTTGCCAGCTACATTCGAGATCTCGATGGATGCTGTAATGTGTCACGTGACACGATTACCTCTCTCGTGATTACCAAATAATATACGTTTGTTGGTAATTTCATTATTCAAGAAGCTCTCGTGGCGTCGGTCGTGGCGTAGATAGTTTTTATCCTACTTGAAAAAAAGGAGGAGATTCTCAATTCAATGGCTATGTATATTTAGATGATTCTGGTGTGGTTACACTAAAACTATATCTACATCAGGTTAGTCGTTATAAATTAAATACATATATGCGAATTTGTGGATGTTGTATGTGGTGAAATGGCAGTACTCGGGATAAATAAGGCAAACTCGGCTGTAGCTTTTTTCATATATTTTTTGACAAGTTGTATGGCGCTACGATGCGCTGATTTCAAACCTTGTGTCTTTATTCATGCATCGTCTGGGAGCGTCTTCGTCGGTCGGTCGTTCGCAACCTCCTTATTTCTTTGTGACCTCTGTATCGTAGGTACTCTGAGAGGTACAATAATGTAGCTGACAATGTATATTACAGATTGAATGTCTAATAGTATTCCACTTCTGTGCAATCATACTACAGATGACAGACAGCTGGAGAATATTGAATTGAATTATTAACACTCGCACAGAACTGATGTATTCTAGCAAATAAACTATTGAATCTTGAATCTAGTCAGGACCAGCCTTGGTGTATGGCGGCTCTGAAAAGAGCCTCTGTATTGAAAGGGTTCAGGGGCCTCGCCCTTGTGTCTTAAGAGCTTTGGTTGATACTTTTATAATTTATTTTCTTTGACTTACGCTCTTTCTTAATGAATGAGTTCACTTTGTTTCGATTGACACCGCATTTAAGCTGAATGAAAGATCATCAAAAACAAACCAAGCCGAGTTTATTGCCTGATTCTTCTATACTTGGTCGCGCGTATGTTAACTTATCGGCTTAAAATGTTAAATATAAGTTGACGTTTATATATGATTTATATAATTTCAATGAATAACACCCTATTTAGTTTGAATTGAAGACCGGGGTGACACAAATCAGCTAACTTGTTTAATTATTTAAAAGCTAGAGAATTCAAAGCTTTGATAATTAAACGTTTGGTTCCGTCTCCTTGTAATAAAGGCTAGATTAATAAAATTGTTTAAACGGTATTGTATTGATGCTGGTGAAATAATACTAAGCATTATTATGGGCCGAGTCCGTCTGGTATTTTGTATTTTAAATTCAATTAATTATGAATGAGAGTTTTCCGCCGCAGAGTTCATAATTAATTTAAATTTAACCTTATTCATACTATACAAATCCTGAGGTTCAATCAGTTCAGTAAACTGAATCCGCACCGTTTGTATAATTATACTAGTTTCTGCCCACGGGTTCGCCCGCTTCGTGGTACCAGGATAAAAAGTAGCATATGTGTTATTATAAGTCACGGTTGAGGATGATATGATATTGTCATGCCATTGTCAATCGTAAAGAGGATTTGATAACTTTGCCTGAATTGAATCGCAATCAGATTTGATGATCAGAATGACAGGACCCCTGTTCCTGTCATTTAAATTGGTTCAGTCGTTACAGAGATTATTAACTACAAACAGCCAAACTTTCGCATAGAAACTTAGTTTAGAATCAATTAAAAATAAGACTACGTACGCCAGGGTGCCGTAACAGTTATGTAGCTAGCTGAAAATTTCACAGAAGAAAGAATAAGTGTTTATTTAAACACTTATTCTTTCTTTCTTTCTTTTCGTAAAAATAAATGTGCAATTGTGAATCGCACTTGACTTGCGTTGTATTTTTACTTGCGATGTATCAAGCCCGTATATGCGTTTGACATAAGAGGTTGTTTGTATGTCTATCTGTTATCATTTAGCTACGAAATGCTTTATAAAGAAATCAACTAGTCAAAACTCAAGGGGTCGCATTACGAAAGGTGGTTTAAATCGGTGGGTTATCTCTTGGAGAGATTTTTTTTCCTCTTAAATCCTGATTTTCATATAAATTGTTATAACAAAGGAAAAAAGATTTAATGTTGAAATAAAATAGACGCCAGTCTATAAAAGAAGTTTAATGACAAATAAAAACTGAAAGATAAACCAGTTTATTTATATGATAACACAATCTCTTTGTGAGAAAAAAAAAGTTAAAAAAAGTTAATAAATAAATAATGCTGGACATTTCTCACACACCATCATCTAGCCCCAAACTAAGCAGAGCTTGTGTTATGGGAACTACATGACTGATATACTACTTATATACTTTTTTTTGTAAAAACATACATATTATACATAGATTATACATATACATACATGCGAGACAAATATTTGCATATCATACAAACATTAGTCCCGCGGCGGGAATCGAACCCGCAACCTTCTGCGTCTCAGGCGGGCTTTTGCCCACTGCGCTACAGAGGTCGTCATGTTGAATGCA
Organism: Perizoma flavofasciatum; assembly: GCA_958496245.1. Classification (NCBI taxonomy): domain Eukaryota; kingdom Metazoa; phylum Arthropoda; class Insecta; order Lepidoptera; family Geometridae; genus Perizoma; species Perizoma flavofasciatum. The sequence continues at coordinate 427,057 of OY292419.1, read as the reverse complement.
CACTTGCTCTGGATACCGAAATCTGGGGTGGTTGTCTACGTTTGTATGGAAAAAGAGTCATAGTGATCATCTTTTAGCAACATAACCGTAATGCGCTAGTCCTTTATTACTCCCTCGAGGTCAGGCCAGGACATTCCCTTTGATTTGCTTTAGCCTGCTGCATTGTCAAGGTTCGAAGCTAATTCTTTTCGGTCTGGTGCTCCAGTAGAGTTCATCGACTCTTGTTTCGCAATTTAGATAATGGTCTTTATCTGATATCTTGTCACGATTTTCCGGCAAATCGATTCTAGGCAGCTAGATAAAATGACTGGCTTTTTCTTTGGCTCCGATAGCGCACGCTTCACAAAATATCAGTGAAACTCCACGATCCTTGTATTTTAGAATGTTTTTTTTTTTGTTTTTTTTTTTTTGTGTTCGTCTGCGTTCGTTAGGACGCCAGACAGACAGTTACCGGAATGGGTGATAACTTTGGTGATAAGGGATAAGAATGGAAACGAAGAGGTAGAATTTAATGCAAATGTCATTTACGCGATACGCCAGTTCCGTTCCAGTCTGCTTTGTTCGGAAAAAGAGCTGCCGGAGTTCGATCAGGTTAGAAGGAGAAGATAATAGCAGATCAAATCAGCAGCGAGACACTTTTTCCATCTGGTTTTTTGTACCGGAACAGCCCGGATCAAAACGGCGTGTCTGAAGTTAGGGCTTGCCTCTACAAATCTTCTCTGCCAGTTCCGGGCTTCAAAATTGTAACTCAGACATTTACTTGTTAATTACATAAAACATATCTAGATGGAATAGCAAGATTTGATAGGTAGACTCAGCTTTTTTTTTATTTTATTTTTTATTCATTTAAGCACACATTACACGTTACAAACATTAAAAAAATACAATATCTAAAATACAGTTTTGATCTGGTTGGGAACATAACTTATGTACGCACACAAAAACAATAAATGAGTGACAATGTTGAGCAGACAAACAACTGTGTAGTAAGCTTGAGGACCAGATTCTTAAAAAATAACTAAAATAAAAACAATATAAATGAAGAAAATCAACTTTACTTTACTTTACTTCATTTACTCTGTTCTTTCTCCTAGTAAGTACCTACTAAGGTATAAGTACCTAAACAAAAAACAGGTATAAGAAAACTAGGAACTAAAATAACCTATCTACTATCTATTTAATGGACCTTAGGGCTCAAGACGCTACTGCGTATGAGCGTCAAATCCCCCGTTACAATGATGAGCTGAGCTTTATGAGTTGATTTCCCAGGCGTAAGCTTCGGATTCCGTAACCAGTAATAATTTCTTTGCTAAGCTTGGTTTAAAATTTTATTTCAAACCTTAGCAAGCATTACATTCAGTATATGCCTCAGTAAAAAAGCCTCTTCGAGGTACTGGTTCTTTCACCATTGATCACTGATACCTTTTTGAGGTTCCGCCGTCCGACTGCCCGTCACTAACAAGGCTCTACATTTTTAACCGAGATGTATAAATTGTATCCAACCATCTGTGCCCAACATCTCTTTCATCGTCAAAACTCATACGTTGAAAACTATATATCTGTAATTACACTCCGTATCGCCGTTGGTTTCTCTTAATAAAGAAATAAATAAAACCTTATTCGTTCTGGGCATGGTTAGATTCAAGTTGGAAACTAGAAAGAATCTGGCACTCGCTCTATTATAACATAATAAAAAAAAGAAGATTCGTTTTGCTTCACAACCGTTCGTTTTCCAAAACAGAATGTTGTTTGTGCGAATTACAATTCACAGAATAAAAGGCTGATTAATTCACTTCCTGTGTTGTGAGTAATCTAATGTCAATATTGACTTAATCTAAGTAATAATCTATCGTTTTGATTATCTATCTGAATTACTCGTTTATATTCATCATATTATATATCCAGCAACAATATAATTTACATATGACTACCATTTGCACGATTTCTCTCTAAAACCATCAGTTTAATATAAAGAACAAGTTCTGACTGACTGAGTGAGTGATTGACTGACGAAGATATCAACGCAGAGCCTAAGTCTTAGATATCTACTTCGAATTTAGAGGTTAGGTACGTTCTTTTAGTGTATGCTTGAACGAGTTTTGGAAATTCGAAAAAGGAAATTTGAAAATTCACATCCTATGGGATCTAAAAACGGGTCAAAGTTTCACAAAAAAAGTAATATTTATGTAATACGAGAATACGAAATCGATGCAAACGAAGTTGCGGGCGGGTCAGCTAGTCACAACTAAATACAATCAAAGGATTTTCAGAATAAGAGACTTATCTTTGTATTTTCTCACCTAAAATCCTGAAGGAGAAGAGAGTTAGGAGGAGGGTTGTCACTGTGACGCCCCCTATCACTATTATTTACAGAGCTGCAAAGTATTCTGTCTCGGAGCTACTTTTTCAATTTCAAAACATGAACGTTTAGGCAGCTCATAAATTATTGGACGCCCGAAAAGTCTTGACAAAGTTGAAATATTTCGCTTCATAGCAAAATAGCGTGAGACTTTCGTTTTACTAAAATTAGTATTCCTTTACAGGGAAATAAATAAATCACCAAGTGGTAATGGCCGCGAGCGGCGGCATATTGCGAGTGTCACAGAGTATGTAATACTGAATTAGCTGCAAACGAAACTATGTGCTTACTGCGTATACCCGACAGTAATTTAAATTTATAGCCCAATGATGTTTTTTTAAATAAAAAAAACAAGTAAGTACACGCCTTGTCGGGCGCCCCCCATCCCCCCCACCCCTTGATTCCCCGATTCCTCCAATAGGTAACCACGCATACTGCTAAGGAATCGGTAAGGAAATATGCCCAACTGTAGGACCAATTTTGCCCCCATGTCACACGCTATCTATCTGCTCAATATCTTGTCTGCGAACAGCGTGGATATTTTTCATGATAAACTGCCGAAACTACAATTAGCACAGGTAGTTTTAGAAACCATAGATAAGTATACAAATCTTATAATATATTATATACCTACTTACATATTTCATCGCTTTAGGGTTCAAAAAAAAACCTGTGATGATGTCATAATGTACTGAATAAATATGAGATGTACCTATTGTTTTGGCACATATCTCGTAGAACCGACAAACGCTGGGAATTGATGAACCGCGAACCAAATGACGCACCTTAAGACGGCTCTTTTGCAACAGCTAAGGCATTTACTCATTGCCGATCCTGAGACATAGCGGTGGAAATTCTCATGTGCATGTAATTTCACCCATACCCTATTCCCTTCGAACCAGAACCTGTCTGCTGCTTACAACGTGATTCCATCATCTATTACATTGCACTGTAGTGACTTGTGGCAATAAAACATATCTAGTAACCATCCTTGGAGACAAATCGATTGCAAAAAACCATATTACATATAATCCAAAAATCGAACCCGCAACCTTCTGCGTGCCAGGCGGGCTTTCGCCCACTGCACCATAGAGGTCGTCAAAATAAATGGGAGATGAATGGGAACTGAAAAAAAAAACAAACAACATCCATATACGGGCTCTTTACGTGTCGCGGCCAAAAACTATCGAAGACATGGTTATGTTGTATCATAATGTTGTCTTGATAAAAAAAGGCAGTAACGGAGTAGGTAATCTTTAATTTATGACGTACATTAAAACCGGCACATTATACAAATGAGTTGGCTAATGTAATGCATCGTATTTATACGGCATTGTCAAATAATACAGCGCTGGTGGTGACGTGAATAAACGTGTTTGGTTAACCTGACGCCAGCTATGTTGGATAGTTGGACAGCTTGATATAAGCTTCGGCTAGTTTGGGTGCAATTGTGTATAGTTGAAATGTAGGCTTCTGTTTTAATGTGACAATGAAGTACGATGCACTATTCGGTGGTTTGATGTTAGAATCTAATTAGAATGAATTATCTGTTCTTATCGTAAACGATCCACAAATGAGAATGGGCAATTCAACCATGAAACTCATTTCGACAAGCGTAGCAAGGGCCGGAACGTCTTAAACTTGTAAATGAGAAAGGAAAGGTCGAAAAGTTTTCAAGTTTTTTCGTTTTTGACATAGCTAAGTCTGTCAAAATGAGTGTCTTGTTTTATTTTATTCGCTATTGCCGTTTTGCTAGCGTAACTAAGCGGCCGGCACCCCGATAATTAATTACATTAATAAAATGACACTGAGGAACGAATTATTTTATAATTTTCACTAAAAACGGGATATTTACTTGATTACCATGATTTGTCAGTGAATGTTTCCCGATGTCTCGGCACAGTTCGTTTACCATGATCACGGAAGGAAATGAACTGATGGGACATATTATTTTTCAGTGAAAATTATGTTTATACCTAGTTTCACAAATAATAAGGTCAACAATGTTCAAAACTTTTAAGCTTTCCCATTTTAACGTTTTACAAGTTTTAGACATTGTTAAGCCGTGTAAAAATATGTGCCAATAGCCTCGATTCTGTAGTACACTAACTAAAATTAATTTAAACTGTCGCTCTCTTTCACTGATAGTGCAAGCAAGAAAGAGATGGCTACAATTTTAGTGCTGTCATATTAGTCAGATTTAAGTTTTCCATAAAAATTTAGTCGTATTTTAAAACATGCTGACTATAAACACGAAGAAAAGCGGCACGTAAACTGATTTGACAGGAGTAAAATTCTTGCCATCTCTTTCTTGCGTACACTATCAGTAAAAGAAAGCGACAGTTTAAATTATGTTTGGTGTACTAGAGAATTGGCGCCAATATGGCAAGACATTTACTGTCAAATTAATTTACGTGTCGTATTTATATTTATAGTCGGATTGTTTTGAAATCACGATGAAAATTGTATGGAAAAATTATGACTAATAACAGCACTAAAATTGTTACTTACTCTTTTTTTTGTTACTAACAGTAAAAGAGAGCCATAGATAAAATTTAGTTTAGTTTGTGTAGAAGAGAATCGACGTCATTATCTCATACCCACCGCCATTTTGGTCACACATAAACTTGCGGTTCATAAATTGATTCAGCTGCTCGCTACCTCGTCGTACACCGCCACTGTCAAAGATAACGTACCACTATGCCTCTCGGCAACCATTACCAACGAATTAATTATCATTAACGCGGATATTACTGTGATTGTTTGCCGATCGCTAAATCCCGCGAACCATATCATTTGGGAATTGAATTTCATGCGCTGGATATATATGAATGTACTAATTGGTATCTGGTTGCGTTGCATATAGACAAATAATTAAACTCACTGCATTATCTACAACTGTTTTTAATGACCATCTTCATAAAAAAAAGGTTTTTCGGTTTATTTTGTGTGTATGAACACCGATTACTTCGCGATGCTCAGTCTTAATTGAAAGGTTGCCTTTTGATATGTATGGGGGTGATCCCGATGAAAATCTTTATCGGGTCTCATGAAAATATTATCTAAACAGAAAAAAAAATCAAAAAAAAAAAACTAGTGAGTTTGTCGACGTTTATATTATGACATTTGAACAGAATATGAAGTCGGTAATTAGATTAAAAAATCATGCAGAGCCATTGATATTTAATATTTTTATTACCTAGTTCTAGACCTACTGGGTACCTTTGTAAGTATATTAAGTTTTTGCTCTTAGAAGTATCAAACTATTTTTTGTTTCTTCACTATTGAATTCTCATCCATCCTCATGCGGTGTGATTTCGCAGTAGTAGCTTGAGTCTTAGACTTTCGATTGGTGTTCAACTTGTCTTAGACCCAAAAACTGGAAGACTTCTGAAATTACGTGCATGCGGAGCCTTTTAAAGACCACCATGACCACAACCTGGTCAGGTCACTGACCTAACTCAGGGTGACCAAGAAAGAACAAATAAGATCTCCCTCCGGATAATGGGCATGAAAGCCTCTTCAAATCGCAAAGCCCTTTTCTTCCACCTTAACGTCACTGAACGAAAGAAAAAATCTTCTACTTAGAGCATTACGCTTCAAACTGGTATTTTATTTACCCACATCTATGCGATGCGCATAAGCAGGAACACAATTATACGGTGCTGTGTGCCGGCTGCATTCCGCTGCAAAGGCGCCTTACGACTGTCTCGTGATGTCTCGTAGGGCTGTCACGCCAGCGTTATTTATTGCCCGTTTTACAGACCGAAACTCAAACTCAATCTACACTCAGTACCTAAGATTTTATACAGAGAAGTGCCACTTTGGAATTTTAGTTTTGGACATTGCCAAAATGAGTCGTTACCCATTGCCATCTTGTTAGTGAAATTTGTGGGCTGGAATAAATCCTTTTTGATCATGCAAATAATTTTACTCCACAGCTCGCTGATTTCGCTTCCAGAATAGAAGCACTTTGTAACTTTTCTTCGTTATTGCTGTTAATTACCACATCGCGACAGGTTGAAGTGAATTTAGTGAACTTTTCAACGAATTGCAATTAAAAATATAAATATAATTATATATAGGCAATGTTAAAAATAAGTATACTTTTTAAACAGTTTAAACAGATTTTATTATAAAAGAAAATAGCAGGTACTCCCAAGCACTTCGTATGCCTAAAATAAAGCTGTCGTCAGTTGGTTTGTCAGTTTGATTCTTTTCTTTTAAATGTATGAACGCTACTCGCAACACAAATACAATCATTTGTAGCTAGGTACACTTGCAACTCATTCTGCTTGCTCTCAACAGGTTTTTGGCTGAAAATCAGTGTTTTTGCTTTTAAGCAAAAAAATTTCACTGAGCCATGGCCTATTTGTTGGGCTGCAACACACACAAACACAAACTTACCTACAATAAAATGTATATTGTATGTGTGTCTGTAGCAACGAATAAGTTTTTATCTATCTAAAAAAAACACATTCTCACCCAGTTGCATTATTTTTTAGACTGCAGTATTGTTGCATCACTATTAGCCACACAAAGCTGATGAGTTTTTTTCGGGAAACAACGAGAAGGCTTGACTAGTTTTTCCACAAATGGAGGGTTAGGAGTAGAGAAAGGTTTTTAATATCAGATTGTAATAATTTGTCAACCCTGAGTATAGTATCAAGTGACTTGATAGCCTAGTTTGTCCACCGCGCCCTACATTCTTTATGTCTTTACCTGTATGGCATATTTGATGCTTATCGCTGTCCCTCCTTTTCTAGTATTTTATTTGTCTATTGTCTTTGAGAACTAGGCGTAATCTTGTTAATTGGAAGGATTTCTAGATATGCCTAAGCCGGGATGCTCCATTTTCCTTGTCTGTCCAAGTTCCGCCGTTATCTTTCCAACGTTCGAATCATTGATAGGTCTTTCTATGTAATAATATGTTATAGGTACCTGGTATATCGTTGGCTTCGCTCGCGGTATCCGGACGAAACAAAGCCTAATTCCAGGTCTTGACTCATCATCCAAACAAAATTACGTGTAACATTTTATATATTTGTTAGATTATAACTACAAATCATAAGATAAAAAAATATGTTTAGTGTCCAAAAGAAATCAAGAATATGAGTTTTTTTTTCAAAAATCAAAATTAAGCTTACAGTTAACACCAAAATGCCTACTCTACTAACTTAAATTTAAAAAATAATCTTTTGGAAGGAACATTGACGACGGGCTCTCCTTAAAAATGTCGACATGCTGGAAATCGTGTGCATTCCAGCATTTAGTAAAGTCAGCGCGCCACTCAGCACTATGCTATAGTATAGCAGCTCATTATATCAGTACTACATCAATTTTATTCCAAAAACTATCGTGAACTTGGTTATTCATATTGTAAAAACGGTAATTTTCACGTACTGCACTATCGGTGAAGGCACCAACTAAGTTTCGACTTATTCCGAGAGTCTTCATCAGGGTGAGTGAACGCGACTTGCTCCCTCCGCGGCGCGCCGTGCACTACTAATCAATGTTCATCAATGTTTCGATACTTTATACGGTCCCTACCCGATAGACCAATGACGTCATAAAGATTGCGGTGGGCGGAAGCGGGCCAATATTGCTCGTCATAGAACTCTTTGGGGGAGCTCAACGTCCAGTGGAGTACTACAGGCTGTTGATGATGATGATGGTATCGCTATTACTGAGATTGCTATTGAAATAACTTAAACTCAATCTCACTATCAAACAACAAACCAACTTAACTAAGCACTTTAGTTTCATAATGTCGCCATACTAAAACGTTGCTAACTTTCTGTTGTTTTGGTTACAGGTAAACTACAAGCTACGTCTAGTATAGAACTAGTGTGCAATTCAGAACAAGTTGTTTTAAAGTTGGCACGGCGCGGGATTATCATAATGTACCTAGGACCGTGACGCGGGAATGAAATTTAAATAAGCCACTTAGCATAACCCCTTAGGGACGGGTGGTGGTACGACTATACGATTATGTACTACAATAGTGAATCCGCAAGGTTGATTTAACGTTTAGCGTGGGTGTCTCTGTGCCTACCCCTCCGGAAAACAGTAATACAATAACGATACAATTTATTGAAATCACAAGGATCATATTTAAAAGTCTGTCCGCTCCAGGAGAACTTACACGGATGTAATGGTCGTAACCAAACCTAAAGTACTTATTTATCAGAATATTTGGACAAAATTTTTGCGTGACTGACTTACTGAAAATGAACGTGTAGCCTGAAACCATAAGTCCTAGAGACATGGAATTTCGATGGTTAGTTTCGTTTGGTGTGTAGTTTGTATGTAAAACTCCGCGGGTTAAGTGGATGTGGTTCTACGCACGGTGTTTGTTTGTTTGTTTCACATTCATTCAAATGAACTTAATTTCGTGGTGATAAATTGCGCTGTGGCTTTCATCTATGCTCTACAAGATCTGAAGTTAAAATAACTTAGCCCATAAAAGTTTTACTTTCACTATGTGGAATTGAAACACATAATAAAATCTAATTTTGGACACCAATCAATCAAAGTTATTGCTTCTCCGAATGAAGTGAATTTTATGTTTGCAAGCTTTACCTGATTGAAATCTCAACTTTTACGACTTATTACAGAGCTTTTAGAGCCCTACCTTATCGGTTGAAGAAATATTTAAGAGGTTTTTTCCATGAAATTGCGCAAGTCTATAAAACTAATCGTCAGTTTGGAATCAAACTCAAATACCTACATAGTTTGGACTTGGTGGCTTGAATTCTCGCAATGTTCCAAGAATGCATGTACTCCTAACTAAAAGAACTTGACTCAATTATTTTTTTAGCATTTCAACAAACGTCTCTTTGAAAAGTTCAAAGCTGCTTAAACGCTATGGTAATATGTATAATAGAAATAAACTGAATAGTTGATGAACTAAGATTTTAGTCATAACTACCCTTTTTTATATTGGAACTTAGTTCATGTCTTTATAGCTGGCTCACATTGCATTGCGTATTTCAAAGAAAAGGTTGAGTACAAACATTTATGGAACTAGATCACACGATGTCTAACAATCGTTTGTTGGCTTCCAGTAGGCCAAGACCCCTTCGAAACACGGAAGCGCATTTTTGTAAATATCAATAACAGTCATCCGTTCCTAACTGCAAGCTATTTATATAAACCTCAAAAATGTTCGTATATCGGATCGTCGACAACTTTACACTATTGAGCATCTCGCCGCACAAGCTATCTTCCGAAATAGCTATCCGTATCGATACGTTAACTGCTGGGCAGGTTGCCAACCGAGTTGTAAGGGGGTCTCGAGCCTCGAGGTTTACGGGCTACGTGAGGGATGGGTCACCTGTTCAACTATCTGTTATGGCTTTCTTGTATCGACACAGGTAATGTATTACACGAAGAACATACACACAGGAATAAACTAATAACGTTAGAACATATTGAGAAAGAAGATAGAATGGAGATTGATCTGAACGCTATAAAACGCCTAAACTTGGGTGAAAAATCAGGGAAATAACATTATAGACCAAAGGGAATGGAATGCGACCGAGGACTGGTGTCCTTGTAACACATAAATTCGTCATTTTTTTTTAATCACCATGATTTAATTTATGCGATCGATTACAATGAAATAAAAAAAAATTGAATTATAAAGTCCAAAGTAGTCATAAAAACCTTGATTAGTGATTTTTACAATATTTATTAGATTGAGTCTTTCCCGTGGTCTCTGTGGAACATCAATCACACCACACCCTGAAACGTTTACTACATGGTTTACCGTAAGGCAGGTTATGGTTTGTAATTAAAAGTTCTTTGAAGAGATCTGTTAAAAAAGCTCATAGTTAAACCTATTTCGGGCTGCGTTTTATCTTTGCTATTTAGGTAAGGATTGTAAGAGAAATCTAAAAAAGACTGGGAAACGATGGTCAGACGACAGTGGGGCGGTCAGTATGACATTAGTAGATTAGTGGTGAGACAGGCAAGAAACCATCATTACTCAGCAGTGGGCGTTATCGACTGATCAGATAGATAGAAGAGACACCAAAATTCGACATTACGTGATTATTATTCTGATCATGTTTGCATGTAGTTAAGTACTACATGCAAGTGAAGGTAGGTGATGGATCATTACTTCCGACTACTGCGAGTAAACAAAGTGAGAGATATACTACGTATGGTCACAACGTGGATTTAATTAGCGGAGTGCGGTTCACCTCATTGCATGCAGAGCGTCCATTAATTAAACCGCAAAACACGGGTTCAACACCTCTGTGTAAACAACTAGTAGAAGATAACGGTAAATAAAATGCGAAAAAACTACTATGTATAATTATAACAAGAATGTAGAAGGAAAAAAATACATAAGATACAACAAACATAAAAAGTTCAGGCTGTAAAAGCGGTAATAACAGAGTTAAAACAAAGGCTGAGCTTGTCATTACAATTATAAATAAATATTGTCTGTGTGGCAAACAAAGTTGTGGTCCAGGCACAATGAGTTATGTTAACTTGTGTAACATTTTTAACGTACCCCCAAGCTATTTGTTCATTACATAAAGAGCAACTTTAACCCCAACGTAAATACGCGGGGAATAGTTAAAAAACTCGATTTGAAAACACGAAAAACTGCGAGAGCACAAAAGCAACATTTAGAATTTCAAGCACGCCATTACCGGAGTTGGTCGTTCTGTAGCGACAAGTCAACAAAAAGTCGCACTCCGTAACGAAAAGTTGAAAAAACTGTCACACCGCTGAAGTACTTTGCGTTTGGACAGAAGAAATAATAAATACAGACTCAGAATGTACCTACGAAATGGAACTTAATCGATTCGATGAGATGTCAATAACTGGAACAATGTATGAATCTCTGGCACGCACGCTATCTATTAATGAAAATTAATTAGATTAGATCGAGGCTCACGCCTCAATTAAATTCTGAAAAATTATGCTTTGCTTGCAAGGGTAAGAAGGCACCCCTATATTATCTGAATTTGAATTGCATCTCGCCACGGTAAAGATCATTTTTCATTGAAAGCCGATTTGGAGTGGATAGATGTTGGCTTATTTTGTAACTTTGTTATGATAAACTTGTGATATTACCCTACCAAATTTCCAAGGATCCTCTATACAGATTGTTTCGAGATAATCCTTTTAATTGGTCTGTTTCTGCGATTTTCAAGCGATATAAAGTATATTTTATTAGTCTTTAGGAACTTTTAGAACTTACTTTGATCTTGAAATTTTTGAAAAAGATTTATCAACTGAATTAAGCGCAAGCTCGGCCTTCGTTAGCTCCAAAACATAACTATCCTACTGTAATGCGGGCCTTTAAATTTGAATCTTCAAGAGAATGCCAATTTCAAAAGTGCTTACTTTGTACAATCGATAAATACATAATTAACGTAACAAGTCATCTAGACCCCAGCTCAAGAAACTCGAGTACGAAGCTACATTAGCCAGCTCTCTTTCTACTTTACAAGAGGACTAATGATTTAGAACAAAGAGACGCCAGGCGACAACAAATTGCTTATACCATAAACATGCATGCCTCCAAAACAATTTTCGTGATCAACTGAGTGGATGATTGTTGAAATTGCTCGCTCTGTTTCTGCTTAAAGGGGCGAGTACGACAAAACGCTATTGAAATTGAGCAATATCGGGCGATTATGATTGATACGCCACGTTGACTCATGATCATGGAGTATACTACCTGCTCTATAGCAACAGTGCTAGAATAGACTCTAACTACTAAGAAAGAGGTAGCGAAAGCAACACAAGTATAGCTATAGCTAAAATAGTTTTGAGTGTGTAATTTGGTATTGTTAAACGAATTCGGTTTCTGAAATAAAACAGCAAATTACACGGTATCGCTGAGTTGTTAACTATCACCAATATTGCCCGTGTAAGAGCACCTTGTCCGTTTCTAACTATATTAACTTTGGCATTTAAACCCATTTTATGGCCATCTTGGAAAAATGTAACTCACAAAGTTTACGGTTGAATCCTGAGAGCTCTTTGTAAATTACGAGCGTTAATAAGTTTTTGTTTTGTAAATGTTCGAGATAAGGAAGTTTCCGGTATTGTTTAATTTTCTACTTCAAACTTTTGCTAATAGAAGACTCTTGGTCGGAGTAATCAATCTTTATTACCGCTTTGTTAGAATTACCATACTTTGTAAAATGTTGGTAATAAATTTTACGATAAACCTACTCATACAAATATGTCCAGAATACAGATGGAAGTTTCAAGAAGGCTAAAATTATATCTGCATGTGGGCTTCAGTAAGTAACCAAATTTCGCCCAAGCTTTTAAAGTTACGTAACCGGAGAAGATTCATCAATTTCCAACATCAATCAACGAGGATCTCGAGAAACTCAATTTACTGAGAAATTCAGCCAATTACAAACCACAGAGGAACCTCAAATTGATCCAAGTTCTCAATTTGCCAACAAACTATTACGAGGGACCCTCGATCATACTCTGGATGCTGTAGTATAGTTTAAAGATTTTAACTGAAGACGTTTGACCGCCTTCGGCAGAGGTGGAAATAAAAAAGGAGATATCTCTTAGCTGAATATGTTAAAAATACATGATATTTTGAAACACTTGTAGTGTATGTAATACTGGGCCGCTGGTGATACATAAAATGTACGTCGGAGGTTAGGCTGGCCCCCACATCGAAAGTCCGGTTAAAAATGCACAAGAGCGCCACGTAAGCTATTTCCATATTCATACATGCAAAAATTCCCGCGAAACTGGAAATATAGTCATGAATTGCTCGTGGAATGGAAATTAAAGCCATTTTCCATTGGAGCTTTACCTCAACAGGTGACGATTCTCACCGATGCAATCAACGCAGTCACCAAGAGAGTAACGCGACCCCTCAGATTGATTGACAATTAAAAAGTTAAGTGGGTTGTTTCAGTATAAATGACCCTCATTTATCGAACCTTTACGCACAGAACAAATAATAGTACTTAAACATACATAATTTCACTTGAAACACCAAAAGGCCGGCCAATTGCGAGTCGACAACATAAACACTAACTTTTTGATAAATGACAAGATTGTTGCATTTTTCAACGTGAATTGTACGACCTTATTACCAATTTCTTCTCTTAGGTTTTGAATTTCGGATCTTTTTATCATATGGTTAGAGGCCTTAGTAAAACGTATGCTGTAAAAATTTCAACTTGAAAATATTTAAATATTCGTATAGACAGACGGCTGGGGGCATACACTAAGTATTTGGGTTCCAACCCCTTACCCTCAGCACCTTCGGTTACTGAACCTTATAACAAACTATGAGCTGATGGAAACATAATTTTACCAGCGCTGATTCCACCAGCCTTTCATTTTTTTTAAGCATGAAGACTTTAATTTGAACATAATCTCACCTGATTGTAATTGATGATATGGCCGACGATGCTGCATGTAGGTCTAGAATATACCTACACATTCTTACTGCGCTCTTACATTGAAGAGACCCAGATTTAATTTTTCAGGAAGACGATGGTAGTGTTTTGCATTCCTTCGCAGTTCCCATTATAAATATGGTACCAAACGTTGAGTGCAAATAAGAAGTTACGCAACATAGTTAAGCGTAATATACAGTAAGTGAAATAAAACATGAACATTGAAATCAGATTTATAGTGGCATAGGCCTGACTTCACGTTGAGAGTACTTGTGATGAAGGAATCGGTAATTGATGTGCGGAAGGATTTTATCTTCGGGACAGGCTCGAGAGTCGAGCCTCTGAGGTATCGGAATTTGGGGAAATTTCATTAAAGCAAAGTTTCAAAGTGGCTATTTATTATTCTCTATGGGTCTGGCCGACATTTCGATGGTGAATGTGAAGTTCTTAACTGGTTACTTGCTATAGATGGACTTTCGTATTCTTCATTTGATTTGTTGGAACGCTTCAATGTCCCGTTTAAAGTAAACTTTATCAATTCAAGGACTTTTGACATCCAAATTCGTTTAAGTAAAAATAACAAATTACATCAATAATTTCCGTTTCACAATAAAGTTTTTGGATATTTATTATTAAGACTATACCCACGACTATACTTTACTATTCTCCTGATGACGTTTCGTTAACGCTTTCGGTGTATATGTTAGTTTACTGCCTAAGAAAATAAAACTAGTCTATGCCTTTTAAGTGCACCTCCTGATTAGGTCCACAACACTATAATAGCACTATATTCTGGTCACGGAGGAATGGATGACTAACTTACAGGATATGATAGGATCGTACGACTATTTGCGCATGCTAAATCAGTAGACATTATGAGTTAAATTCAATGCTTGAATACTGGGTTATGTCAAAATTACTGCTTTTTCGTAAAATATAATGTACTTATTGTTGGTTTTTTTTAAGTGTTTATTACTACTACTTTCTATTTTTATAAAGAAACCGCAAACTGATTAGAATAAGCCCAAACACTGTTGTCGGTACTTCTCGTATATCCATCAAGGACTTCCGTTGCCAACTGTGTTTCAATTTCTGTTCGCTGTTTTATTTAAGTTAATGTGAAATTTCATCTAAATCAGGTCAAGGAAACTTCAACTCGTAATGCACACGTGTCGTTTTATTATAAAGATATGCTAAAACGAAATCAGATGACAGAAACTGGGTCAAAATCGGAATGCACTATTTAAAGCGAAATCTAAGTTTATTACTCTACTCTGGGATTTTTCTGTGCCGGGAATTACTTGTACCGTGGTACCACAACAACCCGACCCGGAGCAAATACCCACAGAACATGCAAACATTTGTCCCGCAGCGGGATTCGAATACGCACATTGCGGTGCAGCTGGCTACATGCTCTAAAATAACCTAAATGAAAAATAATTCATACTTTTACAGCAACATTAACTTGTGCAGTGTAGAAAATACGTTTGTGTGTGTGTCGTAACTATAGTAATTTTGTATGTGTTCATGTTATATTTTTTGCACGTGTTAAATCGTTTCATCTTTATGATTAAGATTTCGGAGGTGACTCTATCGCCCTTTAATGGCGGCAATCAACGGGCCGTTTTAGATTTGAATCTGTTTATTTGCATATCCTGTCCTTTATGGCTAAGAATTAAACATCGGTTGAGGTTGTGTACTAATGATATATTTTAGTATATTTGGAGGCAAACAGTCATACGGCCCGTGCAGTGTGCGGTTACAGTCGCATATTGACATTTGCAGGCACATCACGGGCGTTGCTGCCCTAAAGAAAAAAGATAAAGTCAGTAATTTACTCTTCATACCGAAACAGTACTTATAAAATTGATAATTATCTATTTCATTGCGGCAGAAATAGATAATTATCAATTTTATAAGTACTCAAATGGTGCAATCTATTCTCGCCGTCTTCCCTATAACAAAGACCGGGTTTCCAATATTTCTCATTTCCCAACTATTTGAACAGACTGTTTAAAAAAGGAATTAATTAGTACTGTAAAACGATGTAGATAGAGGCGAGGTGGATGGTACTAGGTTAAAGTAACAGATATTTAAATATCTAGCTTGTCACTGTGACAAAACTTCACAAATACTGTATTATACTATACTGTTATTATACATATATTTTACGGTTATTTGTTATCTGTTGTGAATTTATCAGTAACGTACTTAATAAAAAATAAACCTTCTAAATACAATACTAACGTAGTGTGCCCAGCGTGTGACAAATACCACTTTCTGTTGGCGTAAAGGTTTGCGGAAAGATTGAACATAAGCTCCTGAAATGTCACGAGACTACTGTCAAGTTTTTCCTTGACAAATTTGTGTTAGCGTGAAAGGAAAACGCTAAGTGAAGTTTAAACGTGCTAGAGAGAGACAGTTTGTATTTTAACTATCGCAGTAAAAGTTAGAGCTGGTAAGGGTGGTTAGCTTAAACGTTTCTTGGAAAGGAAACCTTTCAGATTTGTTTTTAACATCATCACCATCCTGAAAAATGAAAAGATATGTAATTTATGGTTTGTGAACTACTAAAAAGACCTTATAAACCTTATTAGGTCTTGCTAGTAGTCCAGCTAGTTTTTACCAATGGGTGTAAAATTTGTTTAAAATCTGAAGAAAAAAACCTTGACTTCTGATTAAAATAACTAGAATTTTTTTTTTTACTTGCGGATGATTTAGTCTGGGTTACATAACCCAGATTAAATCAAACTTACTAGCGTACTTACTTATAAAGATTTTAAACAGTTGTTTAGCTAAACAGTGTTTTGTTTTCTTCTGGTGAATTTGTCACATATAAGACAGATATAGGACGTGTTTAGTTAATCAACTGTTTAATAATCTTTATAAGTAAGGCCCTTAATATCTTGCCATATTTTCTCTCTAGTATTTTGTAGCAGGTATAATTAAATAACAGTAACTTTTACCTACTTATTATCACTTAGGTTTAAATAACTTTATTCTCAAAAAGACAAATAGATGAGTCACTTACATGAGAACAATACAATCTTAATTACTAATGTGAAAGTAGGTCGTTCTTAAATAATTTTAAGTTTATTATCACCCACCTCTATCTCGCTTTTTTCTACCCTCACTTCCAATCTATTCTTTCTTTTAGGGCCATCCCTTCAGTGGGTTTCATCCCCATTCAGCAACATGATTTGCTTTGTCTCTAGGGTGTTTTATGTCACTATTATATTTTCAGACAGTGATTAATTCGAGCGAACCTATTTTCGACTGCGGTATGCCGTATGACCTACTTGTTGAAATAGGTAGAGGTAGCTACGAAATACATGTTATATAATGCATATAAGGGCTTACATTCTGTGAAACTATACTCATCGACACATTTTTCTGCCAAATTATGTTAATTATCCGTTTTTCCTGCGACGCAAGGAACCCATTTGATGATCCCTGTATGCGTTTGATGTAAAAGGTTGTTCGTTGTTTGTTGGTCTATTTTCATTTGTCGCCGAAGACGCTTTTGTAATGGAATCATGATGGAAAACAAGTCGGGATTTTTAAGTTCTGCAAACATTTAAAGGTCCTTGAGGTCGAGGATACTGCGGGGCGATCACACTAACTCATGGCTATCGAGATGGCAATTAATTTTGACACTAGTTCCTTATTTTGATGGCCCATCCATCCAAAAAACGGAAAGTCCAATATGAAACCAATTTTGTTCATTCGCATTGTCTATCTATGGCTCATCCAGCTTACAAATTAGCGTGATACGATTCATCCCATCCGATGATACCAGCCATGGGAAATTAGTGTGATTGCTCCGCAGGTCCTATATCAGGCGTACCCTTCCAATGGCAGTGTAACTTTCATTTGTATTTTTCACACTTTCGCGATCAGTAGACATTATTAGTTTTATATGAATACGTGTCCTTATCGCAATAACTTTTATATTATATCACGTCATTTCGGCTGTGTTGCAACAGATTTTCATTTCGGAATGCCGATTGAATGACTGAGAGTTTGTCTAGTGCAAAATTCCTTTGACAATTCTGCATTCCTTTTACAATATGTAAAAGGAATGTAATTCATTGCATCCAGAATATTTGCATGAGCTACTCGTTTCAACAAAGAGATTACACCGAACGTTCCAGAGATTCTCAAAAGTTAACGGAACAATGACATTAAATAAGGATGCATATTCATTGCTCATACGAGTTTGTGCTAGTACAGTATCTGTCAAAAGTAGCTGAGCAACTTGGGTGTCCAGATATACAGCTACACATGCGAAATTTCCATTTGCATTTATACAACCGAAGTTAAACCTAAGTATTATACAATACAAAAAATACAAATATATTTATTTACCACAAGTATGTTACAATTTTGACATTCTGGTGGTCCCGGCACGAGGGCTAGCCTGTATCGCGGGAGGCCGGTTACATAAAATACCATTACTAATTGACTAAGTTAAGTCACTGTTCCAGGGCAAAAAACAGTATAAAAAATATATAATTTAAAATTTACTTTTTGACAATAATACCCAAACTTATTATTATAATATGAAGCAAAAACAAATGTTTGTCTATACATCACTGAGTCAGATATCGTCTGCGTGGGTATGCGTGGAAATGTTGTATAAAGGGAGTTGGAGTGAATGTATGTGTGAGTTTGTGTGGATGCGTGAATTAATTAATAATTATAATTGATACATTTTGTCAACCTCGGCGGCGCTGCCCGGGCGGGACATATATTTGCACGTCGAGCAAATAGTTTTCGGTCTAGATGTTGTGGTACCATGGTACTCGTAGTTTCTGATTCCTACGACAGGAGGGATCCTAGTGTGGATCAGGACTGTGTATGGGACTGTTGGGTGTATATTTTTTAAAGCGTTCAAACATCTGGATTCTGAGCACCCGAAGCACCCCGAACGCTTCTTTCGGTGGTACATTTACAGTCAAGTTGCTCAGGCAATTATAGTACGAGGAGTATTGGGTGTATATTTTTTAAAGCGTTCAAACATCTGGATTCTGAGCACCCGAAGCACCCGGAACGCTTCTTTCGGTGGCACATTTACAGTCAAGTTGCTCAGGCAATTATAGTAGGTGGAGTATTGGGTGTATATTTTTTAAAGCGTTCAAACATCTGGATTCTGACCACCCGAATCACCCGAAACGCTTCTTTCGGTGACACATTTATAGTCAAGTTGCTCAGGCAATTATAGTACGAGGACTGTTGGGTGTATATTTTTAAAGCGTTCAAACATCTGGATTCTGAGCACACGAAGCACCCGGAACGCTTCTTTCGGTGACACATTTGTAGTCAAGTTGCTCAGGCAATTATAGTACGAGAGTAGCTCCGATCGGCCATTCGACACACATTTCACGGCATGAACCGGAGTTTTCTGGATTACGTTGCCTAGCAACGAATAACCACCGTATATTACTTAATACGTACTCGGAAGTATCATTTGGATTTGACCTAGCCAATGCAGATGCTATTTCTGATATTGCAGTGGAATTTGTGATAGCTTTTTCGGATTATTGAGATCGTACACATTCAGTACTATTTAAACATTCTACTAATACTTTGAACAGAGCTTTGAATGCTAGACCTGTAGTCCTGCTATCACCATCATCATACTGTAGAAGTTAGACCACTACTGTAGATCACTGTTGGACATAGACCTCCATCAAAGAGTGTTATAATGAACGTTCTTGAGTCACTGCCATCTACCAATTTCTTGCCATCCTTAGGATGTTATCCATCCAACGGGCTGAGGGCATTCCTACATTGCGCCGTCCGATGCGTGGCCGCCATTCGAGAACCTATATGCCCCGGTGGTTGTCGGTTCTGCGACCTATTGCCATTTCAACTACACATAAAACACCCCAACAGACATACCGATGCATGAACTAGTAGTTAACCCTGGAACACCTACACCTGTTTATTTGTCAAAAGTGCGGCCGTGACTGCTGCTCCCAAATATAACTTTTCAGCCATGAACGAAAGTGCCATTTAAACCTAATATGACGCTCGTTCAATACGTAATAGCTATTGAAGTTATGTAGTGGGCGTGTTTGTTTTTCACTCCCTATTTGTTGTTATTGAATGGCAATTTATATAATACCTACGTATTATACCTATATGATAATACCTATGTATAACGTATATTTCGATCCATTGCAGTGCAGTTTATTGTGCTCGCAGTGCTCACTCGATATTGAAAAAAATATTACAGTTAATATTTTTCATCTGAGCAGCGATGAATATCCAATCTGCTCTGTACATACGAGTATAACCTATATATTTTATGTGTTAGATATTTGAACAGCAGCACCGAGTAATCTCTTTCTGATCGATCAGGAAATGGGGTCGACAAATGAACCGAGCTTCCGAACAAAACTGAAAAAATGGAGTATATTTTTCATTAATATTGCATTGGTGCAATCAAGCGTCGCGCTCTTTTCAGCTTGTTTTTAATTTAAAGTGTAAAACAATTCAAGTTCATTCCTTAATGGCTTTGATGTACCTACCTCAGTGATACTCCACTGAGTCGAACTCTAAGCTAGACAATAAACTTCTGGTATGCCCTTCTATGACTAGGTACAAACCTACTTCTTGTATTGGTGTCAACAATAGATCATTGGTGCATGTTGTAGTGATTTAAATAAGGAATTAATTTAGATTTCAGCAATCAAGTATTTTATTATATTACTAGCTGCGCCCCGTGGTTTCACCCGTTCGATTCCGTGGGAATATCGGCGATCTAATTAAATTTTAGAACACAAGCTGCTATTGTGACTTCACTATGATAGTAAGATATATTCCCCCGCGGACTTTTTTGTAGGTAATAATGAGTACTTTAATCATGTAGTACATCATTTTTGTGTATCATCAATAGTTTTCTCAGCGCACGCAAAATAATAAATTTTATAAGCAAAAATTTGCTACTTTGGGTTACATTATTGCAATTTTCTTAAGAATCTCTATTTTTTTTTAAAATAAATTATAGCCTATGTTACTTCCTGATAATTTAGCTTTCATTTGGTGAAAAAATGGTTAAAATCGATCCAGTAGTTTCGGAGCCTATTCGATACAAACAAACAAAAAAAACTTTCGTCTTTATAATATTAGTATAGATTATTATAGCATTGAATGCCTATCAATATTATATTGACTGCATTTCGGGAAATGTGCCCAGGAACTGCATGATCTGATCCCACCCGTACCTTGTCAGTATACCGCCCATTCGCACTTAACGTTTCGGTTCCACATTTACAATGAGAATGCCTATCAATATTATATTGACTGCATTTCGGGAAATGTGCCCAGGAACTGCATGATCTGATCCCACCCGTACCTTGTCAGTATACCGCCCATTCGCACTTAACGTTTCGGTTCCACATTTACAATGAGAACGGCGGAGGATTTGGAAAACACTACCGTCGTCCGTCTTTCCTGAAAAATACAATCAATTCAAGCCAATAGTGAATAGGTATTTTCTAGCTAGACCTTCGTCTGTATGATGTCTTCGTCATTGTCGGCCATATCGTCACTATTAGCTTCAAACATACAAACTTAATTTATAATATTAGTTGGCTAGTCTTATCTACTTCTCTTGTCAATGCATTTGGTACTCGTAATTTCTGATACGTAATACGTAAGTGTGGGTACAGGACAGACTCTTGGGCGTTATCGTAATCCTTGGAAGTTTCACTTTCACAACCCTCCTCAAATTACTATACATCGTTGTCATTATATACAGTTTTCTCTGCATCCACAGTGGTCTCCTTCAAAGTGCCAATGGTTTTTACATTTTGCACGCAGCGTCTAGTTAGATCCAGAGTGTACTCAGCTCCGGTGTACCGTGCCAACTCTGCTCCAGGGTTATCGGGTTTCCGCACTTCAATAACTTCATATTTATTGCTGCATTCCTCCAGCTACGTATCTTAATGCGATATCGTTTGCTCGATGACTGTTGTACAGTATTTATGTTGAGCTGGAGTAAGTTATTTCGAATGTATCCGCTTTTTGGATATTGTTAATTTTGTGGTGTCGGAGTATATATACCGTTTGATGGCCTTCTATGGAAAATTAAGAAATGCCACTAATTGTCTTCTTACAAGTGCTGACCGATGGCTTAAGTTGAGCTTCTTATGTTACCGCAATCAAATCAAAGTTTTAATTTGTTTCAGGTACTGCATTTGCAGGAGTATGTGGAAGTTTCCTGGTAGGTCGACAAGGCCATAAACAAACAATGAAACATATATAAGTTTGATCTCTCCTTAACCTGGTATAATTCCGTAGTGTTACTTCTCAGCATTAGCATTCAAAACCTAAACTTACCTACTATGAACAGAAATCCCAATGCAGCCTCTAGCGACACGAATACTGACTCCGAATCTGTAGTAAACGTAAAATCAATATTAAACATTAAATCAGCAAACTTACAAAATGCTAAATCATATTACCAGCTACTGCTAACTATCTTTAGGTAATTGCAAAACCCGGTCATGTTTCAAATATAATGTTGTGTTTACTACATACATACTTTGCATGCTCACAAATCTATGTACGTACTGAGAAATTGTTAAAATTGCTATTAATTGTTTATCAGATCGATACTATTTTTTAATACGAGAATCGGGGTTCAGATAGGTACTGCAGTAGCATTTAGAAGGAGGGGAGAGGGGTCAACTCCACTCTACGCGCGAAATTTGACAACCTTTTGCCCGCAACTTGATCGCCACTGAATATTATTGCACAGTCAATCGCCAGTAGAACTTAAAATCTGCACTGTTAAAGCTCATTTTTCATTGGTAGCCCCGACCCTATAGGTCCGACTCTGTATTCAACCACGGCCTCGCAATAAAATACGAATAAAAACATGTGATTTGCCTTCAAAGCCTTTGAAATTCCTTACGCAAAAGGGTTTAGCTGTATAGTACTTATATCGAGGAGTTTACGACCATTTTTGTTTGCACCAGACTAAACTGAGAACTCTTTGTAAGACGAGATTTTCTTTTGGATTCAGCTGAAAACTCTTAGATGCTTGCTTCGTAAAGGATAATGAAAATTTAACCAGAAATATTTGAAAGCAGTGTGTTAAAAAAATACTTAGAGATACATTCGTGGCTAGTAACTGGCAGTAGGCATGCGTCTGATCAAGTTTTATTTGTAAAACACCTGTGGTTTGAGTCATATTCAAAGAGTGCAACAATGAACAATCTTGAACCTCCTCCATTCTAGACTTGATTCGTTAAGTGCACAGAGTATTGCTATTTATCATAATCATCAACAGTCGAATCGTCTGACGGAAGCACTCAGTGCTAAATACCACCTATCCAAATTGTAACCAAGCGGAAAGTTTCTTAACCAAGCTGGTCTGCTAAGAACGATTAGGTAAGCTACGCCACTATAGCTTCATTCAAAGATATGATGCATATTAGTCAATAAAATGTACCTAACTCTTTACAGTGAACATTATCAAAGCCAAAGAACCATCAAAATCAAAGGTACATAATGAAACCGGCGATTGGAATCGAAAAGCTGAATAGCACGGAATATACTGATGGTACATAAATACACGTACGAGTAGATGTGAATAGCAGCAATAATTTGAAACGCTGCGATGAAGCGAGCGACTCTGCAGTGATTGCCGTGGATTGGTATTTTTGTGTCTGAAATATACGATGGTCGGTTCATTTTTACCTGGATGAGATACCTATTGCTGATTGATACCGCTGGGATATAAACGCGACCACGAACCGGAAGACGCAGTGCAATTAAATCGCTGTAATGCCATTCAGGATCTCAGTGAAAATGAAAATTTCTTCGCTGCTATGAGTGCCCACCACACTTCGTTAATTTTGCTCCATGCTGAAATACGCCCAGAGGGATTTTTGCGATGGCATAAAGATTTTATTTTTATATCAGATTAAAAATCGGCTTGAAATACTGTACGGTTTTGGAGATTCGATCAAAAGTTTGTTTAAAACGAGGTTTTTCGGATTTTTTTTCCGAGAGAGCATTCCTCAGCGAAAACCAGTATATCCTAGACTTACTAGTTGATTTCCAAACTCAACAGAACCATTACATCATCATTTATATCCAATACTAGTAGTTGAGCAGTTAATTTCCCCCGGGTGCAGTTACTAGCTGGCGCGGGTGTTATCCACCCGGTTTAAAGAGATAATCCCGGACGAGCCGTGCTAGGACAATATCGGTAATCAGATTAAACTGTGTCTATCCTCTATCCTTTGTCTCGCCCGTCAGATGCTGATTTATGAGAAGTAGATCTGTCACTGATAAGTCAGATTGAGGAAGATAAAAACTTCCCTTGGGACATTTAGGGATAAAGACTGAAAACTTGGTTAGTGGTCATCAAGAACTACACGACCTTATAACTTCTCCTTTCCACACCATATAACAACTAAACGCCCTTACTGGAAGGTACCACCTCCACATGAGCATGGTCGATATTCCAGCTACACACAAAGCGATTAGCTCACAAACACCATCGTAATGCGCACAGCTAAAGACTGGAACTTCTTACCGGCATCCACAATTCAGAATGTTCCAAGTAAAGAGTGAATTAGTTTGTTCTAGGCAAGGAAGCTCTCATCCTTACATACTTACGACATTTAGCAAGGTGAGTTGGCGTTTGACTATAAAAAAGTCATATGTTGCACTAGCTGTTACCAGCGGTTTTGCGAGCTTGGAGTCGTGATTAAGGCGATACTTCCATACAAACTTTCATCCCCCGTTTCCTCCCCTTAAAATGTTAAAATCCAGAAACCCAGAAACACATTATTTATTTATGACGAGTAGCTACAGTTCGAACTCTCAAGTTCCTACCTTAAAAAAACCGACACTCCTATGCAAACTTTCACTCCCCATTTTCCCCCATTGAAATGACAAAATCCAAAATCCCTAAAACACGTCATTATTTATTTATGCGCAGTAGCTGTGATTCATATTTTCATATTTCTAACTTCAACAGACTTTCATGCAAAGTCATCATCATCAAGAATGACATCACATATCGGTACCGTGAGTCGTTTGCCCAAATTATACGGTTAACATGAAGGCACGATGTTTGTTGGTAAACGATTGTTTAATGTGTTGATTTAGTTAGATGACGAAACATGATATGATCGTTCTATTTACGTCGATGATATAATATGTGTATGTTTGGTAGAGTTGTGAATTGAGGGTTTAGTACCGACCCTCAGAGATCTGTCCTCAGTAAAAGCAGATTGAGATGATGAGGATAACGATGCTGTCTTTGAAAGTAAATTAATGTAGGTACAGGGGATACGGACATTTCATTAAAAAACACCCTTAGTTCGGACGGTAAACATATATAGCATATAATTTATAACTTTTCTTGTTATTCATGCAGTATCTTAAGACTGTTTTCCATATTACACAAAGGTTAGCTGAAAGAGTTCGTCTATGTACAGTACTTTTAGTTGTGCAATAAATAATTTTGTATCTGTCTAAACTGCTTTGTTTCGTAAGATCAAAAGCACATAAAACTTTGGATTTCGTAATCTAACGATAAAAGGTAATCGATAACCATCTATCGTATAAGACCAAATTTGTCGATCAACTTCCATTGATCTTATGAAATAAATAATTGAAGACAGAATAACTTGCTCTTCTGATTTAAACTACTTTTCTTGGGCCTTAATCGTTTTACAATATGAATGTGTCCGTGTGAAAGTTTCTACTTTATGATCTACCTGCCTCTGTTGGGTGTATACCTATGCATATACAAAAGAATAAGTCCTGAATGGATTGGTTTGACTAGAGATCAACGCAGAGCCTAGATCATAACTCCTAAAAACCTAATATTTGGAGGGTAGGTACCCCTTGGTATTAAGGGGTGCAAGTATGTATTTTGCATCTAGAAGTAGCAAAATTCTACTTCTAGAGGGAGCGGCGGGAAAACAAAGTTTATATAAAAAAATCTACGCAAACAAAAATGTTGGGCTTTCCACTAGTGTATGTAAAACATCAAATGCACGAGAAAATACAAAACGTGGCTCCTTTACAAAATAAATAGAATTACCTCGTATGTTTCTCATATGCATGTTGCGTACGTTACATCAAAATAAACGCTCCAAAAGCCAACCACGTTATATCTCAAAAATACCCGGGAATAATATTTATCATTAATTGCATTACAGATAACTGAGCAAATTAAGAGTTTATGAATAAGTAGATAGATAGATTTTTTTTTTTTTGCACAACTAAAAGTACTGTACAAAAGCGAACCTAATGCTAGATAGCATTCTCTTCCAGCTAACCTTTGTTGTTTATGGAAAAGAGTCTTGAGATAGTGCTTGAATATAAGAAAAGTTATAAATCATAGGCTAGAGCTAATCTATTAATAAAACACAAATACTATTCCCTAAATAAACACAATTACATATACCTACCTACATACATAACCTAATCTTACAAATTATAAATGCGATATACTTCCCCGAACCGAATAGTATGACATAATATGGAGTATGTACTGCAACTTCACTAAAATACCGTATGAATCTGTGGCTAGCGATTTTAAACCTGAAGCACCTCGATTCCATTCGATTAGATCAATCGCCAATTTTACTGTGAATCGATTTGAAGTAACGTCAGCCTGTCTGCTGAACCTTCCTTCCTATTTGCCGTCTGATCGGACAGTTTGCATCAAATGCCGCTTGAATAGAGCTGCATTTTAGTAATTTGCTGATTTCTCGTAATAGTTGTTGAGAGCTGAAAATTGGAAATTCTCTGAGGATCTTTACTGAGGCGAACCGATTAAGATTGGATCAATAGCTTGGGAGAAATCGCATACAAAACATTCTAGGATGAAGATGAGTGGCTTATGGCTTAAGATATCAAGTGTTTTATATGTATGTACTCATTATTGGCTCGAGTATAGAGGTACTGAAGAAAAAAGAAAATACATTTTTTGACACACAATTTCACAGAAAGGATATATGTACATCAAATAGGTACGTTTATAAATTTTTCGGTCCTACAGTAAAAGGTAGGTACCGTGAAAGGATGTAGGCACAAAATACGAGGCATTCCTCGTAGCGCACCCATATGAAGCGCACCAAAGTACTTCCACATAGTGCACCCGTTTTGGTGCGCTTCGTTTAGTAGGTATAAATGTTAAGTTTTTATTCCTCGTTGCGCACCAATGATAA
This sequence comes from Perizoma flavofasciatum, assembly GCA_958496245.1. NCBI lineage: Eukaryota > Metazoa > Arthropoda > Insecta > Lepidoptera > Geometridae > Perizoma > Perizoma flavofasciatum. Next base: position 400,079 of record OY292419.1, on the reverse strand, counting down.
TGTAGGGTCTAGTGATGGGGTTGTCTTTCATCTAATTAGTAACCTATAAGTGGAAATGGTTACCCAGTGGATCAATCACGGGCTATGGTCAGACAAATTTTCTACTTATTGCTAAATCCATAAGACGAATAATCATGTGGAATCTCATAACGCAGAACTGGGCAAGTTAATGAATAAGAATAAACTGATAAATTTAGTCAAGCTTTTAGGATATTTTGAAAAGAACTTTTCTGCAATTCGCAAAAAATGCCAACATCTCAAAACAAAAAAAAAACAAAATGAGGAATGAATTAATAACTGCAATAATACAAGAATACAAAAATGTCCAAGATATCGAATTATTTACCATTTCACACTGAGAATCTGAGTTAAAGTAGAAACTTGTCGATGTCTTTCTCCTTATCTAAATACCTAGCCAAAAATTCCGTTCGTATTAAATAAATGATCAAACCAACCAATTAAATCCTCCGTACTTTCCATAGCATTCGCCTTCAGAGACAGACTAACAGAGGTAATTTCCGTTGAGCCCACAAAGGTGTGTCCAAATATGTAGTAATGTTCCAGCTACTCGTAGATAGTCATTTTCGTTTTGTTAGAGAACTTTGGAAGCAGATAAACGTTAAGCTTTTTGCTCACGGGATTTTCTGACAAAAATATTTTTCATTCATTAAAACTATTAATCGAGTACATTTTAGATACATTCTATAACAAAATAAACTGCCGTTCTTTGAAGAGATTATTTTAGAATAGTTGTGTGTCTGTGTAAGCAATTCAAAAGCCTTAATGTTGCCTGTATTTGTTCATCAAATATCCATCAAAATAGCTGAAAAAAATCTGACTAATGGGCTAGATTAGAAGAAAATCTCTGAATATAAGCAATGGATACTCGTAGTTACGAATAGACACTATACAAACTTTATAATGTATAAAATTCGAACACAAAGATTAGTTGACAAGATAACCACAGTGCTCTCTCAAATCAGAGGCCGAAATCTCACAACTGTGTACCGCTTCAAAATGTACTAAAATAACCCCCCAACACAAGGCCACAGACATTGTATCGGCGAGCCAAGGCCGCTAGTGGGTCAAGTGGTCGTCATCGCCTTGCTGGCCGGCGGTTTAACGACGCGGTTTGACTCACTTCCAACTCCAAGACGACCATCCAACACCATCTGTGGTTGTATGGATCTGATAATTTGCGCTGTACAAAAATATAAAAATTATTGCAATACGTGAAGAGGTAAAGAGCTAACTGAAAAAAGCAGTTAGGTATTGTTTGGACTTGTCTATGATTACCTACAACTAGATATTGTTATGAATTTTCATACTGGGTTTAGATATGAAGATGCCCACTATATTAAAAATGTCGCCTGTCCGGCGAAACGGACCGATGAAGTTTGAATAATATGGCTGGCGTCGTGTTCGACTACGCTTTTATTTCAATAATGAGTTTTCAATTTCTACCTTCTTAGACGTTATAATTACTCACTAACACGTGCCACGTCTAATGACGGATCGTTAACCCGATAACCTAGCCGCATACGACTAACAAGACGTGAGACGATCTGCTAGTTTTGGGACCTAGATATTCATCTGGCTCGAAGGACCAATACTCAATACATTTATTGCTTTCACATGGTAGGTACATAGATGGTGTTTATAGGTAGGTATCTCACATGAACCCTAAAGGTTAAAAGCATTGGAAAAATGTTCTGGGTAATAATACAGTTGGTGGTAAGTCCCAGTACAGATTGGATATACTTAAGAGTAGGGGAAGGCCAAAGAAATCTGAGATACCTATCTAGTTGCTTCATTCGAATTGGCATCCTAAAATCTCCTTATTGAAAATATGAGTTGAATTGCTTGATTAATCAATAGTATAGTATTTTTTTCGGCAACGAGTATTGAATTTCTTCAGCCGTATTAGCTGCCACAGTTTTAATGCCAGATCGTTAACCCGATACCCGTACACCTGAGGCAAGTTTCGGGCTGGATTCCCTCGCTAATCTAGATAGACTCTCGGTAATCCAGCCTGATAGGAATCCAATACGAAGGCTTCACCGCCAATTTGTGGTTCGATCCAAATTACGAAGGTTATTTAATTAGTTGATTGTTTTGATTCGCATTCTGAATAAGGGTTTGTTGAGAAGCCATTTCTAGACATTTGCGTTTGATCTTCATCAAACCAAAATAGTTGTTAAAATAATACAGGGCCATTTGTATGCAATTTTCAATTTGAAAATACATTTCGATTCAACGTATGGTTTCGTTCTACTTATTTTCTTAGTCACTCAAAATAAAATAAACTTGTATTCGAAGGAAAAGATTCAGTGCGGCGAAAAGGTACAGTTTACTTGGTTCTTGTTATCTATAATTATGTATCTCTATTTTAAAGTATACCGTAAAGAATACAATTCTTTTAAAGAAGCTGTAAAAGTTTACTCTAAGCTTTCTCATCTCGCCCTGGAGCAGGCTTCCATATAATCCCGCATAACAGTTGGGCTTTGTTTACGCGCAGGTATATCGCAACTTGTCCGTAAGCTGCGTTTAAGTCTACACTTGCCTTGATGAGGCTTGTTTCGTACTTTTCATCATGATGGAGCTTGAAGGTTTGAGATTTATGTTGCACTGGTATTCAAGGAAAAGCGTATAAAAGTAGCTTTATATGGTTCAAGATTATTTATTTCTTTTTGTGAATTTAGTCTTCGTCGTGTTTAGGCCTTCTAATTACACTAGCAAAATTGCTAAGGTAACCAGACGATGGCACTTATTTTGTCAGGCTTAACCGTGTCCTAAACTTCTAAAACTTGACAATGGAAATGTTTAGGCCGAGTGGAAGTGTTGGACCTGTCTAAATAAGTTATTACTCATTGTCATATTGTTAATTTAATTAGTGAGGCCTGAAAAGGACCCAGTAACCAGTGGAAAAATAACAACCATGATGTATAAGAGTTCATACCTTCGTTCATACTAAATATCTTTACCGAGGTTGGTAGCGATTGGTTAGTGACCTGCTTCACTTCCATACTCGTTCCAGATATACAGTTTTAAAGCGCCTTGAACTGTATAATAGAGTCGTAAAACTCGCTGTATGCAAAGTAATACCTTCACCTATTTGCTACCGTAGTCTATCATAATGTTCGTACTGGGAACTCGTAATGTTACAGCTTTACTAATCCATAGTTTATACATGTTTGAACGTTTATCTAAATGTACCTTCAACGTACAAAAAATAAAACTACCCGAATAATTTTAATGATATCATGGTACAAAGATTTTATTGTCATGTAAAGCTACCAGTTCAGCTCCTCTTATAGGTTTTGTAGGAGCAAAATGAAAAAAAAAACATAAAGCAAAATAATGAAAGCATAGTTCCTTTGATCCCTATTCCCCCGAGGACAATTACTTCCATTATACAGTTCAGTGTTTATTTAACTGGCCCTCCAATTAGAAGTAATGACGGGAGACGAAGCAGACGTCTTATCTTGTCAACGGCACGAGCCTGAGTAAACCCAATAGGTCAAGGGTCGAATTTGAATTTCAAAGTTCTCCTAATATTAGCGTAGGTCATTGGAGTGGAATCTCGGCATTGTCTATTGATAAAACAATCATCTCATGGAGTCCCTCGCGGAACGGTTCCAAGAGGAAACATTCCAACATTCACATGCTCAACATGCTCTCGTGACGTAACATTAATACTGATTTATCAACTTGGATTCAATTACTGTAAATATTCCGTATTTGATGAGGCAGTTGGTTGGTTTACAACCCCGATGGACCAAGGAGCATGAATGGCATCACTCACAGAACTAGCAAATGGAAGTGGCAATGGGCAGGCCATATAGCCCGCTGAGTCGACAACGCCCTGAGAATTAAAGCACCGTACCACTTGGTGTTGGAAAACTTGATAGGCCTTGTTTATTATAGGGATTTTATAAACTTATTTTAATTAATAGCGGAATTTTGTAATTTATATTTATTATTTTAATCCAAATATGTAAACAGAACTGACTTGCCTTGTATAACAACCAATTTTATAATATTTAGTGCACGACGCGACGCGGAGGGGGAAAGTCGCGATCACTCGCCCTGATGAAGACTCTCGGAATAAGTCGAAACTTAGTCGGTGTCTTCGCCGATAGTGCAGTACGTGAAAATTCCCTTTTTTATAATATGGTTGAATAAATGAAACGAAATGAAATATATGTATAAATTTTAACGTCTCAAAAAAAAATTTAATATAAAATACGGGAACTTAATTAAAAGTGAATCTCGTGTACATTCCCGTGTGTCAATATACCGTCCTCAATATGTATGAGGATCGCTGGAGACTAGATGATTAATTCATCGGTCGGCTCCTCCCGACGCGGAACACCTGATGTACTCGGATTGATTGATGAAATAATTACGAGGAATACTTATTAAACTAGCTTCTCGTCTCGAGGTATGGGACTAACTTCGGGGCTTAGCACGACGGAAGTTAATCAATCCAGTATCGCAGATTGGTTAATATTTTCTGATTCCGAAACTGTACCTTTAACCTTTTAACAAGCGTCTTCCGTCTTAAAGAGTTGAAGGTCAAAATCAAAGGATTTTAATTTATTGAAATGACTAGGATCATAATATAAACGTAAAAAGAATGAACTTCGTGAATTTAAAAGATTAAAGTGAATTTGCGCCTATTCCTCACGAGCATGCCCTGGAACCAAAAGTTCGAAGACATGAGCGGCGATGGGCTTGTAACCTGTCACGGGGAATGCTAACTTGCACTACTACTACTACTAGATGTGCCTCTGACTACCCCCTACAGATCTGCGCATTGGGTACGAATCTAAGGATGTCCATCATGGGGAATACGGTTGTGAGCGTGTTTGTTCGTTCGTTCCACACGAGCGACCAAGCCTACATTTTTTTCTTTCATTCAGCTTTAGTGTAGTAAAAGACTATCAGTTTACACTTATCTGTACCGGACAGGTCAGTTCAGTTCCAGGTGTACCGACGTGTTTCAGCCCGTATTCCAGAACGAACTAGGCTCGACTCAACTAAAAAAGGGAAAAATATTTTCGCGCTCCTTGTAGAAACCTAATGAGGTATGATTCCCCCCCCCCCCCCCCCCCCCCTCCCCCCTAGACCACCGTAAAGCAGTCTGTAGTCTTTCTTATATTTCGTCTATCTCGGTCCCTACAGAGGGGTCCTTTAGATTGTACTGTAATAATTACAAATTTAAACTGTCTCTCGCTCCTAACGACCCGAGAAGGTACAGTGTTCGCCGTCGTTAATATTTTACGAGATGCAACAATGGCAGCGTATTACACGATCCATTCATGCTTTTCAGGGTCTGCTTTACGAGTTGTCGCCAGACTTCTGATGATGAACCTGCTTTATTGAGTGCGGATTACTGTTCACTCCTTACTGATCTTTAATCTTATAACTTGAAATTACTTACGGTAGATTGATGTGCCATGTAGGACTCTTGTATGTTTATAAGTTCACGGAAAAATCTTCAAATGTTTAAGATACGACTTGTGTATGTTATGTGAGGTAGACCGCCCCAATTATTTGGTTACTGACAGCTTTACATGCCCTCCGAAACACGGGAGCGCTAAGTTTTAAATTGCTTAAATTGCATTAAAAATCACCGATCCAAAGATTAACCCTGGTTTTGCAGAGGTCATTGGTGACGGTAACCAATTACCAATTACTATTTCGTGTATGCTTGTTTGTTTTTTCGCATAATTAACATTATGCGACCAGACTCGCGAGGTGACGTCAGTGACGAAGACTTAAGAAATGATGTTGTACATTGGCACGAGCCAAAGACTATCAACGTGGCAGAGCAATTCAGTCAGACAACTATCAGACCTCCCTTCAACCTCACGTTCAACTTTAGTAGTATCACAGACTCAATCAGTCGACATGCGACATCCAAAAGCAATCCAGACATTCTAACTTAAAAATTATACCGTGGCATGACATGGCCTGCCCGTGCTGTGTCAGATTTGCTGATTGTAGTGATTCAGAATACCCCTGTATTCTCCAAGCTTCCAAAGAAGGCGCTAGAAAAAAAAATACGTTTTTGGCGATGACGCGCTCTTGGTGTGGCTACAATCTTTCTAGCATGCTAGATTCTAGAAAGATTGTGGCTTTTTCGCAATATTCAGCACGGTTAATATTTTGATGACTGAGCGCTTCCGTGCTTCGGTGGGCAAGCCATCGCGTTGCTTTAACAGGCTCTAAACTAAGCAAACTCCGACGTCAGGTTTGAGCACTTACTCGTAGATTAGAATTCCAGGAGATTCAACTTTGTATTCAAAGTATATTGTAGTGCCTTGGTCTGTCTATCACATCCCGCTCCTTGGTTATGGCCTTGCCCTGCCTTTCGCTTTAAGACTGACAGTGACGTCAGCAATGTCTAGAACGTCGCGTCGTAAAGACGGCAATGCGGCAAGCTGCCTGAAAGTTGGCTTACTACAATTTGTCTACGTCCAAACTAAAAGCCTTTTTTCATTTATTTAGTTTGACACCCTTGCGATTGATCAAAATAGTGGAGAAGCAAGCAGCCCTTTTAGTCACGTATGTTGTGTTGTAAAGTAAATGTTTGCGAGACGTTTTTATACGCGGTTCCTGTCATCGGATTGAGTTGAAATTTTGCATACCAACCTGTAGAGTTCCGATTACAAGGATTTTCGAGCGAGCGATGAGAACTAAATTTAGGCTTAATGTGATTGGTTTTGATTAGCTTGAGGTTAAACAGTTTCAGTTTATTCATTCAAAGGTATTTTCAACAAAATACAGATAGATAGATATTAATAATAAAGCAGAAGAGTTTTTTTTTGTTTGAACGCATTTATCTCTGAAAGTACCAGTCGGATTTAAAAAAATATTTTTGCTTTTTTTGTTTATCACACAGCCCACAACAGGATCACCTGTGCTGTGGATGGCTAGTCTCTTCCAAGAGTCTATGGCATAGATTGTCTAGGCAGGTATCTAGGTATAAAGTTGAAATCCTAATAAATTTAATTAGGTAGGTAGGTAAGTTTTGCTCCTGGTACATTGTATGTATAGCAGGACAAACAAACATTAGGTAATAATAATAATAATGCTGGACATTTTCACACAGCATCATCTAACCCCAAACTAAGCAGAACTTGTATTATGGGAACTAAATGACTGCAATACTACTTATATAGGTACATTTTTTTTTGTAAATACATACATAATAGACATAGAAAAACACCCAGACCTGAGACAAATATTTGCAGATACAAACATTTGTCCCGTGGCGGGAATTGAAACCGCAACCTTCTGCGTCTCAGGCGGGCCTTCGCCCACTGCGCCACAGAGGTGGTTACTTAGGTAGGTATATAAGTACTCGTAAGGTAGTATAGGAACTAAGTCGTTTTCATCATACAATTAAAATGTATGTTACCTTCTGCTATAATGTAATGTAATACCTACCTACGTCATAAACTGGACATACTCCAACATATTAAGTAGGTACCTATTGAAGCGTTTATTAACTTTCAACCGACTTTCAAAAAAGGAGGTGGTTCTCAATTCGCCTTTTTATGTGTACTTGTATGTTACGCGATATCTTCGCTAATTATTTTTTAATGGGTAGGGTATTCTTCAAGGGTGGTCTTAAATTTTATATAATCATCCCGCCTCTAAAGAAAAGCTTTAGGATGAAATTTCATCATTGTACTTTTTATCAACTTCCCGTATTTCTTAAAAAATATCTTGTTTACAGTCAGAAGGTTCACATAATCACCTTTTCACCGAAAGACAAGCAGACACACAACTCAGTACCATCCGTATCTTGTCAGTTTACCACAAATTCCCACTAGACGTTTCAGTTCCATTTTTATAATGAGAACGGCGAAGCAATGGACACCATCGTGTCCTTCCTGAAAAACACAATCTGGGTCTCTTCAGGTGGGAATTAATAGTTATATTATATTCTAGATTGTCATGCTCCATCCTCGTCGGCCGTGGATCACTTACCATCAGGTAAAATTATGCTCAAATGAAGGTCTATTCATATTTGTTTTTGTTGAGCTCTTAAATATATGTAGTTTTCATCATCATAGTTACTGCTTGATGACAGATGACTTTATACACAAATCTATTACCTATAGAACCAAGTTTATCCTCTTCAGTAGTTTATAGTACTCGTAGATGGGCTGAAAATGAAACTGCTATTTAGGGTGTTAAAGATTAATACGACGAAACCCAAAAACGGATCCCTGATACTTTTCCCTATAAAACAGCGTGTCTGTACACGTCTCGAGCAGTTTATTTGTTGGTTTCACGCAAGCGAGGCCGCGTGCAAACGCTATCTTACTTGCATTGTCAGCATTGGCATGGACTGTGTAGTGTGCATGTCAACTTCGAGCGATAAACTCGCAAAAATGTTCTTAGTTTTTTGTCGCCGCGAACCAGTCATGCGGGAAACTAAAGTTTTATCGCGAAAAGAAAAAAAACATGCTTAGTTTCGGACCTTGCATTGGTTATATTTTAAAGCATGACGTATATTGACGTTATTAAATTTAAAAATAATTGGTTCTGATTGAGATTTTTTTCTTTTTGATGGCTTATTTTAGCTCCTATTATTATCATTAAAAGTCCACTGCTGGACATAAGACGACACCCCATAGAAGTACCGAACGATCTTGGGCTACCTCCATCCACCTACTTCCTGCATCCTTTAAGATGTCATCTTCCCATATCGGATGAAAGGCCTTCCTACACCGCGTCTTCCGGTTCGTGATCACCATTCCTTTCCTGCCCAGCGTGTGTCGGTTCCTATAGGTCAGTTACGTTCAATTCCTAGTAATCCCTATTGAATATTTATTGCGTCATTAACTTATTCATACCCAAAAAAAGTTTGCCCGTAATAAAAAAGTTAGTTTTTATTAGCATTTGTTTCTTAAGATGCCTTCGCTGATGTAATTTTATTTGAAGCTGAACTTTTAAGCAACCTCCAATAAACACAGCGTTTTACAGATTTCCTAAAGTTGTAAAAGTTTTATTCCAAATATAAATAATAAATAAATAAATAATGCAGGACATTTTCACACAGCATCATCTAGCCCCAAACTAAGCAAAGCTTGTATTATGGGAACTACATGACTGATATACTACTTATATACATTTTTTTTGTAAATACCATACATATTATACATAGAAAAAACCGAATTATCGTGAACTTAACTATTCATATTGTAAAAACGGGAATTTTCATTTACTGCACTATCGGTGAAGGCACCGACTAAGTTTCGACTCATTCCGAGAGTCTTCGTCAGGGTAAGTGATCGCGACCTCCTTCCTCCTTTCGGCGACGTCGAAACTTAGTCGGTGCCTTCACCGATATTGCAGTACGTGAAAATTCCCGTTTTTACAATATGAATAGTTGCGTCTTCATCGGTGTTTGATGCCTTGCTAGGACGTGATAACTTGTTATGGTGGTACTTTTACGTAATTTTTTTAAGCCGGGGGGGCTTAAAAAATACTTTATTTTAGGCCATCAGAGTATCTATAAAATGGGAGTTGAAGTGGAATGAGCTATAGTTTTAAAACGTTCTAGTCTAGCCACCCACAACATGAATCCTAGTAACCTAAACCTAACTTACTTGTCATGTAAATAAGAACCTGTAGTGCCTAACAACGTACTACCTACTTATTAAGTGATTGTTTTAGTTGTCTTCGTAACTTAGTAAATAAGTACCTACCTATTGCATCAATCCAGGTTATTATTACTGATACAGATATTTGACAGTTGTTGTTTACCTAAATAGTGTTTTGATTTCTACTATACGGGTCTGGAAGCTCACTACCAAGAAGGTTGTCTGGAAGAAATCGCTACTAAGCGATAAGACCGCCCATTGTACTTTTAGTTCTATTTCGTTTTTTTTTTTATTACCATGTGGAGTACAATAAAGTGTTATTATTATTATTATTACTGTTAAATTTGAAATGACATGTAATTCAGAAAAAAATAAAGCAGTGTTGATTTAATCATCTGCTTTAAAACTTTGTAAGTATGGCCCATAATAATACTTACATTAATGACTGTCTCATATTGATTTCAAAGATTCCTTGCAAAATACGTCACTACACCATCTGTTTCGCTACCATAATCCTTCCGATATGAGTCTCATGCTCGCTGTAGGTACTTGCGAAACTTATGAGATCTATCTGTTGCACTTAATTTTTCTTGAAGACCGTTTAAACGGCCGATTGCCGTCGTCACAATAGTCAATTTATATTTTAGTACCTCCTTTTGTGTTTTATTGTATGAGTAGAGCTTCTGTGCGCACACTGAATCCTTTCATCACAAGGATCACTTTATCGAATCAAAAGTATCCCCTTTTCAAGTTTAAGAAATTTTAGACTAAGTCTAAGTTTTAGATTATTTAAAATCACAAGGATCACTTTGAAACATCGATTTTATCCTGTTCCTCCGCAACCAAGGCAGGAAAAAAGGCAAGAAAACAATGCTAATTATTCTTTTTAATGATCCTTTTACAAAAAGGTTCCTACATTTTTTTTATCGAGTTAAAGCATTTTCAATCCCAAGACTTATTATCATCTTAATTACCTGATATTTTATAGTATGCCTTTTTATAAAGTTTTTGTTTAATTACGTTATTAAATTTGTTAGGAAATTGTAAAATTTTGTATATTCCTATGTACATCAGATTTTCATAGATGTATTGACAAGGGAATGTCATTATATTTATTTCTTTAAACTTTTGGTGAAGGGATTCTCTGGGGCCCATACTATAAATTGCACGAATAACCCTCTTCTGTAGCAATAAAACTGTATTTATATCTGCAGCACCCACAGCAGTATACCGTACGACATAATGCTGTGGAAGTAGCTGATGTAAACTAGTCTAGTTGTGTCTACGTCTCTTCGACAACATATCAATGTGAGGGCCCAAACAAAACGGGTGCTAGGTGCGTGGCGCCTCCTGTGCCAAGCATTATCAAAGAGAAAGAAATACGTAAGGAATGGAACAACGATGCAACGTACAGCACGAGCTCTGTCGCGTGTGTTGACGTGTCTGCTGTAGTGGTGGGTCCTCAGCACGTGTGGCACCACTTTTGTAGCTACACACTTTCTCGAAACGAGGCCTTACTCTTTTCGTTTGGACGAGCTAGCACACCAGTTGCACAATCGTGCGAGGCGCGAGGAGCGAGCCGAGCCGCGAGAAAAGATCGTGTTGGCTCGCACAATGCGCCTCGTACATAGCACTCCACTCCATTACCACACCACACAACACGCACAGTGCAAACTGTGTTCCCAAGACTGCCTCACTCAACTTCGTTCAGAAACTGCCTCGCTGCCTCGCCTCAATTGTGGTACCACAGTGTGCTGGCTCAGTTGTAAAACTGAGCCCCTCGCACGATCCTCGTTTTCAAACAGTGTGCTAACCATGACTAGTCTGCTGGTAAATGTACTCGTAGTGAACTTTTAGCTATGTCGGTGCGATAGCAGGGCCCTGTGCAATGCACGCCATTCTTGGTGTTGCCGGCAGTTGCACGCGACCTGACATGCTTACAGGCTTGCATTCGTAGCTCGACACTATTCTGCAACGTTTCTCATTTTAAAGCTAAAACGCTCGACATTTTTGTCTGAGACATTCTCATTAACTTTAATTAAAAGCTGAGGTGGGCTGAGCTTCAGGCTAATTTAGCTTGCTCTACTTGCAAAAATTAGCCGTGGACGCAATTAAACACCTATTTAGACTTAGCAGGGCGGACAAAAAAGACAAGCGACGCTTCTACGTTAGTTACTAAAAACACATACAATTACGACTGTAATTATTACTAGTGCGATGCGTCGACTTCGTCCGCATTGATTTATTTTTAACATTAAAACTTAAATATAAAAGCTAGGTATAGTATGTAGTGTCGCTGACTTGTATTTAGATATACTGATTACTAATATTTATGTATAACCAACCATTTGGTCGGTGCACATCAATAAGTAGCCAGGCAGCGTTTTTTCTTCCCACTTGATTTAAAATATTGAGATTTTGAAGTCAGGAGGCCATTTTAACTTTAGTCAACACAGGTATTCTTTTATTACTAAATTTAGTTTTATCTTGGCGGTTTTTTTTGTGTCGTAGGTAATTGGAGAATGTTATGCTTATGTGGTTTGGTCATGTAGAAAGGATGAACAAAAAGGAGATTGATGAAACATGTAATAAGAAGCTTGAATGGAACAATTGGAAGGGGCAAACGTACTCTGAATTGGAAACGTTCTGGAGAAAGGCCAGTGAATGAATGAGAGTGATTGAAGCAAAAGAGGTATGTCAGGATAGTAGCAAGTGGAAATTTGTTGTCTCTGCCTATCCCCTCGGGGAGACAGGCGTGAATGTATGTTTGTAATTGGAGCTTGTTGCCCACGTTGTACCACGGGGTCGGGCTCGGTGTAGTCGTCCTAATTGCACTTCGGTTGGCGACAACCAAAATTGACCCACTACAATAGATCGTTTCGCAACCGAAATCGAAGCGTTCCAAAAAGGTTGGACCGCGCGAGTGTCTACTTGCGTTGATGACATCATCTCGGCCAATAATGACTGGTAGTTGTTTAACCTCGAAAATATGCACTTTGTGATTGTAACATATTATTTTTTGCAAAGTATGTTTTTCCAATGTATTTTGCAGTCTATTGAAGTCGCACAAATAGCAAATAACCGCATTTCAGTCAGATAAACGGTTTCGGAGATAAATGATAATAGATAAACAAATAACATTTGTTTAAGGGAAGCGTGAATGGGATAATTGGAAAGGGTAGACCCCGGCGAACGTACTCTGACCAGATAGGAGACGTTCTGGAGAAAGTTCAGGTCAAGAGTACCCTAAACCGGCGAGCATGTATGAAGATGAAGCAAAAGAGGTATGTCAGGATCGTAGCAAGTGGATATCCGTAGTCTCTGCCTACCCCTCCGGAAAACAGGCGTGAGTTTATGTAGAGGAAAGGAAGGTAATTTGGAATACTGCAGGTAATTTGGAATAGAAGGGTTTCACAGAAACTACTAGTGCCATCTCATTTCAATGGCCGTAAAATATTGAAGATAGGCGCCATCTGTCGATATGTGTACACGGTAAGTCCGCCAAATTTACAAGATGGCGATCAGAGACCAAATTGTGAAGGAGTGTGTTTCAAAATTTTTGAGGTACGTATTTAACCCATTCGCATCTCCACAATTTCTAATGTTTAGATGGTTTAGCTTTATGTTTACTGTAAAATAGACAATAAATTTTGCATATTGACAATGATTTCAGCGGTTTGTATATATATAAATAAATGACACGAGGTTTTATCCGACCCCGTCTTGTTGCTAATTTGGAATACCCAATGTGATGGTAATTTGGAATATTCCAAATTATCATCATTTTTGTTTGTAGTCATCAGTTGGCATTTTAGTATCCACTTAGTATCTAGACATTTTCCGATGTCCGATTGAGCTGAAATTTGGCACACCTGGCATACATGAGTCTTTGATGACAATGTTAGAATATGGTGATAACGAGCTCGTTGTCACCTATATGGCTATATGGCTTGTGTTAATAATTATTTGTTTTAGATTATGTCGTCTAATACCTACAAAAAGAGGAAACGGTACAGCGTGGATGACATGAAGGCTGCTGTGACTGCAGTCCGTGAAAAAAAGATGGGGTACCTAAAGGCATCCAAACATTTTAATGTCCCGAGGTCAAGTTTATTTAGATTTGTCAAAGAAAAGGATATACCTATCGACGTCTTAGTAGACAAAAAAATTGGACGAAAGCCAGTATTTAATGAAAAATTTGAAAATGAGCTTGTCGAGTATGCTCTGAAAATGGAAGATACGTTATATGGATTGACTAAGACTGATATGCGCAGAATAGCCTTTCAACTTGCGATAAAAAATGAGATGCCAAACCCTTTCAAGAATGAAATGGCTGGCCGGTATTGGTTAGATGGTTTTTTGAAGAGACACAAAGGTCGTTTGTCGATGAGGAAGCCATCAGGTACCTCGTTCGCAAGAGCACGTGGCTTCACCAAAGAACGGATGCATGAGTTCTATGATATCCTAGAAAATATCTATGAAGACAAAAAGTACACACCTGACAGAATATTCAATGTTGATGAAACAGGACTATCTGTGGTCCAAAGCAAGATTCCAAAAATCATTGGCCGTCGTGGAAAAAAACAGATCGGTGCAATGTCGTCAGCGGAAAGAGGCTCGCTGGTAACTATAGTGACTTGCATGAGCCCAGCCGGTATATTCGTGCCTCCTATGATCATTTTTCCACGGAAAAACATGACAGATGCCCTGATGAGAGGTGCTCCTCCTGGTTCCATCGGTAGAGCTCATCCTTCAGGATGGATTCAAACATATTTGTTTACCCAGTGGTTTGAACATTTTGTCAAATATGTGAGACCAACCAAAGCTTCCCCTGTGCTGTTATTGCTAGATGGGCATTTCAGTCACACGAAAAACATTGAGGTGGTTGATATTGCAAGAAGAGAGCATGTGACAATAATTTCACTGCCACCCCATTGCACGCATAAAATTCAACCATTGGACAGAACGTTTATGAGTCCGCTTAAAGCCTACTACAGTGAAGAGATAAGGTTGTGGTTGCGAGCAAATAATAGGCCTCTGACTCAATACGATATCATGGATTTGTTCGGAAAGGCCTACCTGAAATGTCAGCAAGGAGAACTCGCTGCCAAAGGGTTCAGCGTTGGTGGCATATATCCACTGAACAGACACGCCTTTTCAGATGCAGATTATATAGCTGCTGCCATTGAAGCAGGTGAGGCCCATGATCAGCAAGAAGATCGAGTTGCTGCTGCCACTGAAGTAGGTGAGTCCCATGATGAAGGCAGAGAGAGCCCATCAATAATAACTCAAGATGACAGATCTGCTCCCGCAACCCTCCCGACTGCCCGGGGTAACATAGATTATGATCAAGCAGTGCCATCAAATTTACCACCAAGAAATCCTCAAACAAACCCATATGTGTCTCCTTATGACATATCACCACTGCCAATAACAAAGAAACGCGCTTCCAACAGAGGTCGTAAGCCAGTTAAGTCGGCAGTTATAACAAGTTCACCATATAAGAGGGTTCTTGTAGAGTCTGAAGCTAAAAAGAAAGAAAAACAGAAAATTGTAGATCAGAAAATATTGGAAAGAAAGGCAAAAAAAAACACTAAAAATAAAGGTAAAGGTAAAAAGACAAAGACTACAAAAGAAAGGGAAAAGGCTATAACAAAAGACAAAATAGTAAAAAGAAACGATAAAAAGACAAAGAAACGAAAACTTATTGAAAGCGATGACGATGACACTGAAAGTTTGGAATCTTCGAACTCTTATAACAGTCGTAAGTCAAATACATCAGAAGAACTAGAAACTTCAATTGGTGGAAAACCTCCTACAGTTGATGCAGAGTGTTTTTTCTGTAATGGGAAGTATAGTGAAGATAGGAGGGGGGAAGAATGGGTGCAGTGCTTTATGTGTGAAGTTTGGGTGCACGGTTCATGTGCCGGCTATGAAGCTGGATCCTATGTTTGTGATTATTGCCAATAACCTATTTATTTAATTGATAAAACTGATTAGACTGACTTGATTAATAAGTGATTAAAAACCGATTTAATTATTTGTAGAATAAATATACTTTTAAGCAAAAATAGTTTAGTCAGATCTCAAACTCACTTTCGACTAGGTTGACAAATTACCTTCAGTCAAGTTACCGATTTTAATAAGTTTCTCTTTAGGATATCATTTGCATTAATAAGTCTTACATTTTCTTCTAAAACAATGGCATAATAATATCTTACATAACTAAGTTAAGCATAGTGAATATAATTTGGAATACCCCTATTCCAAAATACCTGCACCACATGTCGAATATAGAATTCTGCCATTTTGCGTTCAACCTAAACATTTACCTATTAGTGATGTTTAATTGTTTTTGAAAGCTTGCAGATTGATAGTTTATGAATGTTGCTTCAATTTAATATTAATTTAACTTTCTTAAACCTTACAGAAAAAAAGACACAAGTCTAAAACAAAATGGTATTCCAAATTACCTTCCCTTCCTCTATGTATGTATGTAGATAAACAAACTCTTATGGCAAATAGATATACGGGCTCTGACGTGTAATATGCTTATAACTGTACCTAATTCCCGTAATGGCCATCCTCTGATCTATAATAGTGAATGCGCAGATCTGTGAGGATATCAAGTATGGGATAGGGTAGGCAGAGGCAATTACAACATTAAAAAGCATATTTTTACATCGTTGTGCAGCTTGACTGATTTCACAGACCAACTCGTTTAAGCAACGTTCAGTTTATACCTGGATGGAGGACACGATGGTGGCTATAACCGGATTATGTTGGTTCGGAGCTGGTTGGTTAAAAAAAAAACATTTAGCACGATACACGTGTGCGCTGGTAATAGTCAGTTGCTGTTACAACTGAGCGCTTCCGTGCTTCGGAGAAAACGTTAACATGTCGGTCCCGGTTATAACAGTCGCCAAGCCATGTCGGAGCCATCGGGCGTGACCTACGAACTTAATTATGCAAAGACTTAAATCCCTCAACCTTAAAAAATCTATTTCGGCTTTTCCAATTTATGAGAAAACTGTGTCAGCATTAATTTGATTTGTATCAAGATTTTTCTCGAATAAATTGGACCAATTTGTTTACTGCCCAAGTAATTGTGTTATCTGAGACTGTAGCCTTAGTTTCCTAAGAAACGGTAGCAGAAATATAGCGATGTATTTCTATACAGGATGCCCCAGAACATGCCATAATTTGCCGATTAAAGTGATCACATTTTTGTAAAAAAAAATCATTTTAGATAAATAGGCTGCTTTTTGAACTTTGTGTCTGCCCCAAGTTATGTTGAATGAACAATATGTTTGATATCAGATAATGTCAAATAAACCTTTAAGGGTTTTTTTTACTGAAAACAGCAGAAATTTACCGAAATCTACTTTAAAAAATTCAATTTTTTTTAGAAAATTGTTGTTACCTTGGCTTCCTTTGGCCATTCTTTCCGGTTATTGTTTTCAAAGGACTCGTGGCGTAGCCTGCCTTGTCTCTTATAAGATCAGCTAGATTGGGCAATGTTCCGCTAAATCACACCTTATATGGGTGATCGGTAGTGGCATCTAGAACAACGCTTTCGTTCGTCGGAGAGTATGTTATGATCGTCGTAAAGCCATCTCGGAGGCCTTCAGGCCTATAGTTGGCCACCAGTTCACCACTTAGATACTATTTTCTTTCTTTTCAGTAAATAATCCCCGTTGCTTCCGCTACGTAACGGCCGTTATTTTGGCAGCCGTCGCTTAAGATACCAGGGCTTTACGTTTATTAGTACGGCGTTTCGGAGATCTGTGTTCTTGTTTCGTTTGTGTTAGTTAACTTGGTAACCCCACTTTAGGGTGACGGGTGACCCCGACGTTTGTTCTCGGTAAATTAGTAGCAGGCATAAATTCATGCCTTGGACATTATTTTGAGAAATGTGGTTTGGAAATCGTAGATCTGATTAAATAGGGCAGCCGTTTCTTGCATCTTCTATTTCATAAACTATAGAGAGGGATTGAGAGTTTTTTTAGATGCGCTTCGTCTTACCATTATTTTTTCCCTTGCGTCGGACAATAGATCAGATTCTTTCGAGAGTTGTCAGATTCTTTCGAGAGCAGCACAAATTCTTCTGAGCTTCTATCTAATCTTCAATAACAAAGACTCAGAAAATTCCCTAATTCGAAAATATTTTTGTGACCGAGGTGTCAAAAGTGACAGAAATCCCGGTTTTTGGGTTCTGAGCTATCTGTCACTTTCTTGTAATCAAAAAAATAGTGCCACTTGCGTGAGCCAGCCAGAGTTGGCAAATTACCCCGAGGTTATTTTACTGCTCAGGTCATATGTATGGATCGTAAGACAGATTGAAAAAAAATATCGGACATTTTCTTTTTGTTTTTTAATCACTGTTTCAAATAAAGATAAATTACTTTTTTATAAAGATAAATTTGTAACTCAGCATAGAGGTTCAGATCTATACGTCTCTCTCGCACTGCGCGTATTCTGGCATGGAGTGAGAGTGACGTATTTTCAATTCTTCTATCCACCTTGAAAAAAGCCTTTAGCGGGGAAAATCCTATTATTGATTAACTATGCCCGTCCACACCTGTGCGCTTTCATCTTTATAACTAGGATCTTTAACTTTCGTATCATACGGGTAGACGCATGATATGAAAGTTAAAGGCCCTATGAGGTAAGCATTGTTATGGCGGCATGCATTATTGAATGCCTAAGATGGATCAGCGTGTGCTAGTGCACTGTGGTCTAACTATTTATATGAGGCATGCGCTACACAGAAAGACGCAAATTGGAGATTAAAGCGCATAGGTGATGACATACTGTAAACTATGAAGTAATGTACATGAAAAGAGACGGTTCGTATTGAATCCTTCCACATTGCCGAATCTTTTAACATTGTCACATCTTTTCATTCCTCGTTAAACCTACTAATATTTAAAAAAACCTGTAATGATATCATAATGTATTCTGAATAAATAAATATTATAAACATGAAAGTTTGCGCGGATGGATGTTTGTTACTTTTTCACGCAAAAACTACTGAACGGATGTTGATAAAACTTTACAGTAATACATCAGAATAACACATAGGCTACTTTTTATCCGGGCACCATGCGGGTGAAGCCGTGGGCAGAAGCTAGTGTAGCTATAAAGCAGATTGACCAAGAAAAAATCAATGATACGACAAGAAAAACATATAGTAGATGGAGTTTCTCAATACTCAATACATTTATTGCTTTCACATGGTTGGTACATAGATGGTGTTTATAGGTAGGTATCTCACATGAACCCTGTTTAAAGGTATAGCAACAGATAGGTCAGGCAAAACCTCGGCCCGCCTGGCCGAGGTTTTGCGTAAACAAACTAGTTATAAATATCTACAGTAAATAAAGTTAAGTCTCTCAAATGAACTTTGTATTAGGGTACGGCGGCAGACCGAGGTTTTATTTTCATTGTAGGTAGTCAATATAGGTACTTTAGGAGATGGGTATAAGTGCATTATTTTGTTACTAATGTTATTGTGATCGTCATATTATTTCATGTTAATTTAGATTTAATGTCAGTTTTCAATTTCATTTTATGATTTACAATGTTAAATTAATTTACTGCTAAGCTTGTTCTAGATAATCGTCAATATTATAATAGCATCTGTCAATTAGAAAAGATTTAAGTTTTTTTTATAAATAGTGTATGTTTTCGTATGTGTTTTAGTTGTGTCGGAAGTTTGTTATAAATTTTAATTGACATAATGTATGGGCCGTCGCTATGCATCTTTAGTTGTGATCGCGGTCGAATGATTTTATTCCTACCTGATCTTAACGCGTATCTTCGAGGAAGTTCATGTATGTCCTTTATGTTTTCACTTATAAGTAGGTAGGTACTGAATTTGAATCAACGAGTTTCCCATCTATCTAATAGCAAATGCACTTTAGACCGCGAGTAAATACTGTGTGGCTTGACGGGTTTAATATCTACTGCCTTTATTCATGGAAGAGCTAATGCTGTATGCTTTTGCTAGGGTCCTACAAAAGATTCGGCTTCGGTCAAAAAAAATACACTGAAATACAAAGAAAACAGACTCGACGCTTATTCGGAATGAACTAAAACAGTAGGCCGAAGCTTCGTCCGAACATAATCATTTGCTGAAGATGATGAGAGCCAAGGTAGCCTAGCAGGAAAACTTGGGTTGTAGAGTTTGTTGACATTAGAGTACGTAATGTCGTACTTTCATCATTTAACATGTGAGCATTTCAACGTGATTCAAACCGTGAAAGAAAATATTGTGCGGAAACCACTGGCATAGTTAAACCACAATACAAACTATTGAGAAACAGTCTTCCTGCCTAATACTTTCACCACAACTTTTGTTAACTTGGATAATATTATCATGTAACTTAAATATTAACATATACATACCGTTTGTTTGTAAGTTCTGAGATTGTTGCTGATTGAGATTGTTTGCGTAAATTCTGTTACCAATGGTTGTTTTTTTTAATGTAATTAATGTAAGTAAATTTGTAAGTAGGTACCTACTTAAAATAACTATTTAATGTACGACATAATATTTAGAACCTTCTTTGGGAGAAGCCAATGGCTCCTGAAATACAGTTTCTGCTAGTTCAGGAGCATATGGATTCATATACAATTTGTAACATTTTATTATGTCAAATAAATATATTTTATTATTATTATTATTATTATTATTATTATTATTATTATTATAATGGTTTTTATTACCAATGGTTATGTTTATTGCCTCGCTGAAGCAGGGTGCCTGAGAAAGATTATGAAAAAGACTTAACTAAAGACACAAGCAAAGATGCAAATGAAGTTGAAGCCGATTCTCGGAATTTGCCGAAACCGAACATTGCACTCTAGCATGCTAGCTGCCCGCATAGAATGTGTTTGTCTTCCCCGGGGAAGTTCCCGGGATAAAATGTATCCTAAAATAATATACAATTTACGCTATAGTTTATGTACATATAGGTGGTATGTCAGCTTTAATGGAGATGGAAGTTTAGACGCAGTAAATTATGATTACAATTGAGTTGAACATATTTTGTATGTTTCAATTTGTTATTTACACAAACTTCCCACAGCGAATTACTAAGAATAAGGCACGAACTGTGAAAGCTAGACAGCTATTGATAATATGAAATGGTAAATGCTATTTTATTATGTATATTATTCTGTGAATCTATTCAGTACAAAATATATTTAATGAAATGATGCAAACCACGGCTGTTCACCTTTGTCGAAGCCTCGAAGCTCGATGCTTTTGACTTAATTGTCCTTTAAAATTATACCATTCTCAAAAGTCTTTGTATCTGACAGACTTTGTGAAATCGTTGAATATTTTATCTTTTGTGATCTAGCTAGCTTATGAAAGATTGGAAG
Organism: Perizoma flavofasciatum; assembly: GCA_958496245.1. Taxonomy (NCBI): domain Eukaryota; kingdom Metazoa; phylum Arthropoda; class Insecta; order Lepidoptera; family Geometridae; genus Perizoma; species Perizoma flavofasciatum. Next base: position 379,062 of record OY292419.1, on the reverse strand, counting down.
ATAATTTAGATTCCATTTAGATAAAAACATTGTCTGCATAGTTTTGTTAACATAAAAGTAGATTTGTGTGTTTATATCACTAGTACCATTGGACAGTACCATTAATGGTACTGGTGACAGAGGTGACGACCTCTGTGGCGCAGTGGGCGAAGGTCCGCCTGGGACGCAGAAGGTTGCGGGTTCAATTCCCGCCACGGGACAAATGTTTGTATCTGCAAATATTTGTCTCAGGTCTGGGTGTTTTCTATGTGTATTATGTATGTATTTACAAAAAAAATGTTTATAAGTAGTATATCAGTCATGTAGTTCCCATAATACAAGCTCTGCTTAGTTTGGGGCTAGATGATGCTGTGTGAAAATGTCCAGCATTATTTATTTTCATTTTTTATTTTATTTATATCGCCAGTACCATCAATGGTACTAGTGACACTGCTTTATATCGCTAGTACTATCAAATCTGCGAACAAAGGAGGTTCATAATACATTTAGCACTGGCCAGTTGAAAATATTTCCATAATCGTCATTAGAACATAGTGATAGTATTTATGATTGTCATCTTCGTGATTATAAAATAATTAGTAATCCCTCTTAGTTCTAATAAAGCATATAAAATATGATTCTGTATTTATTAATAATATTTAACTGTATTTATTTTAAATCTCAAGTTCGCTGTAGTGCCGTCCACCGTAACCGTCTTCCTCAGCTCCGTAGTGGCTGTGGCCACCGCTTCCGTGACCTCTGATGCCGTAGTGGCCCGACTGACCGGAATTGTGACCTTCTGATACATGGCTCTCTGTTATCTGGAAATATATTCAAAGTCAAAACTACAAGTCAACATCAATTCATTAAAAATCACAAAGATCATTTTTATAGAATCACCTGTGAAATATAAGTAGAATTTATGGCAATTTATTTGTGAATTGTGATCAAGTCTAGAAGAACAAGGCAACATACACTAAATATTCTAAAACAGGATGTGAATGTGATTATGCTCCATGAACTATGTATACCTACTATGTTTAGTTTTGTTTTACAAAACAAATACAACAAAGAAAGTCCGTGAGAAATGTTATCCTAACCTGTTTATAGTCATGCTCTAAATGTCCAATGCCATGCGAGCTGAATCCACCTTCTCTCTCGTATCCCATTTCCCCATATCCATTGCTGCTGTCCACGCTACCCCGACGGCCGTATTCGCTGCCTGACCGTTCAATACCGCCTATACCACGGCCCACGCCAAGACTGGAGCCCAGCACGGCTTGGACTGCCAGAAGGCTAGACATGGCGAACACCTGTGGAAGACAAAGTTTTACATCTTTACCAGTCGCCAGTAGTAAATGCATCGACAGACAGTCTGTAGCCATTTACATCCACTGACTTTCTGCGATCTTTTCAATGTCGTCAATTCATTGAGCGTCATCGCTTGATTCATAAGATGTGGAGCAATAGAGCTCTTTTCCACAGCCTCGCTTTATGACCGTGTGGCAGTCACAAGCCGTCTTCTGATGATGATTCATGAAAATAAACTCGGTGATGCAGTCTAAAATGTTAACTGCACTGGTCCCTTTTAATTCCCCAAAATAACTCTGCTACCCAACACGGGTGAGTAAGAAAAAATTTACGACGAACGATGATGATAAAAATAAAGTGGTATCCACAGAGACTTACCGAAAAAAACATGACGACGCGACGGATGACTACAGAAACCAACGAATCAATCAAGCCATCTCTATAATTAAAACCTTTTATACCTTTGGGAGCACAGTCTGATACCTAGGTAATGGATTTCTAATTGTTCCTCAACCACATGCCGTTATGTCTCATTTTAATTTATATCTACACCGCTAGCTCATTCGTAGAATTCTTATGAGAATACTTAAATTAAAAGAAACGTTTTTATGCACCAACAAGTTTTTTATTTGTATAGGTTATAAAATTAACCATTAAAATGGCGACGACATCGGATACCCTCAAATAGTTGTCCTCAATCCTATATTTAGTAATCCTGCCTATTAAATATAGATCAAATTATGGACGGATTGAAACACTCGGGAGCAAAAAGTAGCTGGAGCAAGTCTCAAATAGTAATTTATTGTTACTCCAAACTCGGTCTGGGTGTTTTCTATGTATAATATGCATTTATTTACAATAAAGTATTTATGTAGTACTAGCTTCTGCCCACGGCTTCGCCCGCGTAGTACCCGGATAAAAAGTAGCCTGTGTTATTCTGATGTAAAAGCTATATTACTGTAAAGTTTAATCAAAATACGTTCAGTAGTTTTTGCGTGAAAGACTAACAAACATCCATCCTCACAAACTTTCACGTTTATAAGTAGTAGGATATCAGTAATGTAGTTCACATAATACAAGCTTTGCTTAGTTTGGGGCTCGGTGATGCTGTGTGAAAAATTACCAGTATTATTATTACTTTCGTACAAAATCAAAGGCACTTTTCAGAATCACGTAGATTAAAAGAACCTGTGATGAGATAAAGAAAACTATACCTGTCGTTAGTAGCGATCGCGTTAAGCGATAATGCCGCCTATTATATTTCTATTCTAGTTTATTAACGTTATTTCTTGACAGTAGTACAAGGCTGTCAGTAATCTAGTTGAACAATCAAATATAGGATTGACACAAGCTAATTGATTGAATACCATTCATTAATTACATCTTTTATACGTTTTTAGTCGTTTCTACTAGCGACATCGCTAAATTATCATGTGTATAGAATCCAGCTCTTCTATTATTCAACAGTTTGTGAACAATTTTGTATTTGTAAAGTGTTTCAATAGATGCTGCGTATCGCAGTTGCTGGCCCGCACGCACACCGGCGTCACGGAAGACCAGCGTTTTAGTGGCACAAAGTGCTTCTATAACATAGTGCTGAGTGGCGGCCGTTTTTGTTGTCAATCTCATTTACTTAATAACTCGTATGTGTAGCTTTATGTGACACAAAATAAAATATTTTTATCTTTATCTTTTTATCTTTATCTTTAAATAGATTGTTCAGAGTCATTTATTTCACTATATTATAACATTGATTGTAATACGGGAATCTTCTGATTCTACATTCGGAAAGAGCTGTTTCTATTGAATCACAAACTACAAGAGGTCCTATAAAACACACAAACTTATGTAAGAAAATACTTAGCTTTCAAGAAGAGCAACGAAAAGGTTAAATTGTACCTTTGCATAAATAAGGTCACATTAAAACAGAATAAGTAGTCTCAAATAACGTTGGTGTGCATAAAATGATAATTTTACAGGAATATTTCCATATTTCCGGGTTGGCTATGTTAAATTTAGGGCGAATGTAAACTTTGTATCTTGTGAACTTTCGTTGGAAAAGCTGAATGATGATTGTTATTTACATACGTTACTTCAATAAGTATTTATCATCATTAACAGGTCACCTGTAACGTAACGAACTCTCTTGGGCTTCCTCTATTATCATAGGATATATCGGCTAGCCTTGCTATACTGCGTCGTCCGATTCTAGCGCACTGAACCGACAATCGTTCAGGCAAAATGGATCACTGAACCGAAAATCGCTAGGGCAAAATGGATCTCTGATATATAATACCACTTAAAAATTCTAAAAGCTATGTCGATGTCTTTAATTCTTCAGAGTATAAAAAATGATAAATGAATGAACAGAGATTCTAGCGCACTGAACCGACAATCGCTCAGGCAAAATGGATCACTGAACCGAAAATCGCTAGGGCAAAATGGATCTCTGATATATAATACCACTTTAAAATTCTAAAAGCTATGTCGATGTCTTTAATTCTTCAGAGTATAAAAAATGATAAATGAATAAACAGAGATTCTAGCGCACTGAACCGACAATCGCTCAGGCAAAATGGATCACTGAACCGACAATCGCTAGGGCAAAATGGATCTCTGATATATAATACCACTTTAAAATTCTTAAAGCTATGTCGATGTCTTTAATTCTTCAGAGTATAAAAAATGATAAATGAATAAACAGAGATTCTAGCGCACTGAACCGACAATCGCTCAGGCAAAATGGATCACTGAACCGACAATCGCTAGGGCAAAATGGATCTCTGATATATAATACCACTTTAAAATTCTAAAAGCTATGTCGATGTCTTTAATTCTTCAGAGTATAAAAAATGATAAATGAATAAACAGAGATTCTAGCGCACTGAACCGACAATCGCTCAGGCAAAATGGATCACTGAACCGACAATCGCTAGGGCAAAATGGATCTCTGATATATAATACCACTTTTAAATTCTAAAAGCTATGTCGATGTCTTTAATTCTTCAGAGTATATAATGATAAATGAATAAACAGATAGCACACATAGATAGTCCTGACCCCACACTAGGAATTCATGTGTCGTGGAAATCAGGAACCAGGAGGACTGTGGTACCACGCTATAGAGGTACATTAGGTAATGCTATACATTAGGTAATGTTTATTTTAAAAAAAACTATCGTGAACTTGACTATTCGTATTGTAAAAGCGGGAATTTTCACGTACTGCACTATCGGTGAAGGTCACCGACTAAGTTTCGACTCATTCCGAGAGTCTTCATCAGGGTGAGTGATGCCTCTCGGAATGAGTCGAAACTTAGTCGGTGCCTTCATCAGGGTGAGTGAAGAATATGAATGTTTATTTTGTGAGTATTCTCTTACAAATAAACCATTCACAAGGAAGCGAAAAGGTTAAGTTTAAATGATCATTATTACTAGTGACTAGGCATCTACTACGACATATACTTTGAATAAAGTTACTTCCTCTATTTGTCAGGACGGCATTACTTAGAGCTTATAGTTTTATCTCAACGTACGACAAACATAATGTCACTAGTTATAAAGACAGAATATATATACAGGGCACATGGATTACGAAGTTATACTCGTGCAGACCTCTTCATTACTGTATTGTGTGGTTAATGAAATGTTCTGAATTTCCATGAGTATTTCAATATGACGTGCTAAATTGCTTTGTCTTCTCTGAATGAAGCTTGATGATGTCATCAACAAACCCACACCAGTCTCAATTCACGCACTGCTGAGTAATATGCCTCTATTAAAATTATACGCAGTGGTTGAAGATCATTCTAAAATTGTACGAAACGTCGTTGCCGAAAAATAATGGTTATAAGCTGTATTTTCAATTTTCAGCATAAAACAGCTGATTTTGAAAAACACCTGAAAAGCCAGTAGACGCAGTGTCCCGCCGATCTACCGATACCATAGTACGGTCACCAAATGTAGATAAATAATTAAAATAAATAAATAATACTGGAAAATTTTCACACAGCATCATCTAAGCAAAGCTGGTATTATAGGAACTACATGACTGATATAATACTAATATATAAATACTCTTTTATAAATATTATACATAGAAAACACCTAGACCTAGACAAATATTTGCAGATCATTCAAACAATTGTCTCGCGGCGGGAATCGTACCCGTAACCTTCTGCGTCTCAGGCAAAATCAGGATAACAGCGGCTCATGTGCGTGAAGAGACCTTTTGTCTAGAATTGTACGGTTTCAGATGATGGTGATGAAATGTAAAACGGCAAACCAAGCCCTTTTCAAGCAATTACCACGATATGCAAATTCGAGCAATACGCTGAACGCGAAGATTTTGTCGCCCATTAATCAAATTACTTCGCGAGGTGAAACACGGAGTAATTAATAAGTTAATTATGAATATTGAAGTTCGCAAATGAATTGTTTATTAAACTAGATATTGTGTATAACCCAAATATTACTATTTAAACTCACGGTCATTTGTCTTATAAATAGAAAGATATTTGGTACGTTGGCAATGTGAAAGAAACTGACAAGTGAAATGATCATATTAAGTTCTAATACATGTAAGGAGCATCCTTGAATCCTTTCACTAGACCGGCATCGGTTTTTTTACAAAAGACCCTATTCCTGCCCTACACTATTGTAGGTAAACTTAGTCGATGTCTTCACCGATAGTGCAGTACGAGAAAATTTTTGTTTTTACAATATGAATAGTCAATAGTCATTTATTTGGTAAGAGTTTACACGTCACAGATCAAGATCTTAAATACAATATTATACTAGATAGTACATATTTAAACATAAAAGATTATTAAACTATTTGTAAAATAAATGTAACGACTTATATTACGTTTTACATTACGTAACCTCACATTCGATAAACTCTTCATAGCTGTAAAATGAGTTACACAATAGCCAGTGTTTAAGTTTAACTTTAAATGAGTGCAAGCTAATAGTCTCAATACTGGGTAGTCTATTGTACACTGTCGGCCCCATGACATGTGTTAGCTTATCCGACTAGGCTAACGAGCGGGATATGATGGCAAGCTTATTAGCTTGAAGAGTGTTGTACGGATTCCTATCTCGGTTCCTGATGAATAGGTCTAGGTTAGTCCGTACGTACACAGCAACCTGGAATATGACTATGGATGGTAGCGTCAATATTCCCAGCTTCTGAAAGTACGGTCTCACAGAAGTATCTTGTGATATCTTGACAATAGCTCGCACAGCTCGTTTCTGCATTCGGAAGGCTCGCTGCCAGTCAGCTGCGCGTGCCCACAGTTCCGCCCCATATTGGAGTAGTGAGCGGACAGTAGCGAAATAGCAGGAGCGAACCACGTGTTCTGGCAAGAACCTCGACAGTCGATTAAGCGCGTAACACACTCCCCCTAGTTTTCCACAAACTTTATCGATGTGGGATTCCCAGGTAAGCGCGCTATCGAGCTCAAAACCCAGAAACGTGGTGCCCCCCACCTGCTCCACCTGTGCCCCTCCCGCGAAGACTGTGAGGCTCCTACATAGTGGACATAGTGGTAGGACATGAATAGTTTAGTACTAGTTAAAGTGTGGATATTTGATACTGTAAGTACAAACTGTATCAAATATTGACACTTAAACTGCCAATATGTGCCGATTATATATGTTTTTTGCCTCTATTGAAACGCCAGATGTTTTTTTTCGCTTGCGTCTGAATAAGCCAGGACAATGTTTACTTTACGTTTTTGTTGGAAATCGGTATGATGATGTAAATTAAATTCTAGGAAATATCTAAACTAAGAACAGGCTAGAGAAATAAATTAGAAGTATTATCTATATACTTACCTATTATGATCAAATATGTACCTAGATAGTTGTAGGTACGATAAGTACTAGTTCTAGTTTCTTAGAGGAAAAGATAATGATTTCCTACGTAAAGCTGTAGAGCTGTACGTAATCATTGATAAAGATAACCTTAGGTAATAGGTAGCTATAAGCTCTAGTCAGATTTAATATAAAGAATAAATATAAATTAAGATTTACCCTCTTGTTCATAATCACTCACTAACATTAACAGGGGCCTAACCATGAAGTCTTATAGCGATTCAGTTTAGGCAAAGGTGTCACTTTCTGCTTTGCGAATGAGGACGCTATGGCGTAGTTAAACCTTTGTCATTCGCAAAGCGGGATTTGACATTTTTGCCTAAACTGAATCGCTATAAGACTTCATGGTTAGGCCCCAGCTTACGAAAAGTTGTCTGCCTTTGCCCTTTGTTTAGTGTTAGAAAAGGACAGGAGTTATCGACCGAAAAGAGATACTAAAGTTAGTGAGTGATCATGAATAAGAGGGTAAATGTATACATATTTTAGTATACCGTCTCGTTGTCTCTCTACACAGATTGGCAAAGGTATCCTCTAAATGGATAAAATCATGCCAAAATCGGCCAAACTGGATCGAAGTTACTAATCAAAAAAATCACGAACCTAGATATTTGGATAGTATGTCAGGATTCTAGGCCTTATCGTGGATACAGTGACACGTACGAGAACGCTATCCGCAAAGACTAACCTTATCTCAGTACCGATCTAAGGTCTGATACATTTCAAAGACAGGATTTATGTGTCAACGAACAATGTGGCGCCCAGGTAGGAATTCCAGTGATTTTCCATTAGACCTGTCTGTGGTACAGTCGCGCCAATTAAACAATTTAACACCCGTTTTGCCTTTAATTGCCCCGTGACAGGGCTGATGCTTTCAATTATGCTGCTTCATTGTGCGACTTATTTTGTGATGAAATTCATGAGCTTGAATACTTATCTTGCACGAAGTTGTATTTTCGAAGAGTGAAGGGAAATAAAACCTTTACCGGTGGAATTTCTGCGTAACTAAAAAGAGACTCCTTATTGTGGACGAGGTGCCATTTTATCCTTTACCAAGTTCTCAGTGGTCACTGAGTACCAGGCGAGTGAAAGTACAGGCTGATACTATGAAAGTTATACCTTGTGTTCTCAAATTGCGGGAAATATTCTGTAAGAGTTTCCGCGAAAGTGTATAGTTTTTTGTAAAGACTTCGTCCAATGAAACATTGCTATTTTTTTTTGACTAGGAGTTATCAGATTCTCTGTATCACGTTGTACTCTTAAAACTACGGTTGTGTATTCTGATTGCTGAGAACTTCTGACCGAATTTAAGACCTGCAAAATGTCAGCAAAAAAGATTTACAGCTACTCTACAAAACAAAGGTGTCCGGAAAAAGATAAGTTAATTACTAAGGTAAGATTCCCCTCACCTTATCCTTTCGGGATAGGGGTGGGGGAGGAAGGGGGGTCCCTGGTTGTACAAGATGGATTGCTTTTATTCAATTAGTACCAATTGTTTTTCTTCATTAGCAGGAAGTTTTTGCTTCGCGTGTTGCCATTCATTGGGCTGTACAGATTTTTTTTATTCATGTCTGATAGACAGCCGGTTTGAGTACTTACTGAACTTCTGACACCATCAGCATGTACACGTCCATTGCTGAATATAAACATTATAGAAGGTATAATAATTAAAATTATGTTTTAATGGTGTTTTGCATCATCTCTTGCAGCGCCCTAATGCGTATTAGTTACGCGTAAGAACATTCCTTGAAGCCACACGACATTGTCAAAAAACCTAGAAAAAGGACGACAAACGGTCAACTTTTTACCCTAAACGAAACAATGCCACTGGATTTTTTCCATCAGTTGTTTCAGGCTCTAACCTAATGTACGGTGACTGAGAAAGAATCAATAAGACATCGAACGAACGAGCCAATAACGTTGAACAGACGTCTCTCTTTCCGTAAACATTGTAGATCTAAGGTTTATTTGCTCTCGGTGAAAGTTGTGTGCAAAAGCTAGTTCCATCATAAAATAGTGCTTCAATAACAAATATTGGAGTCCAACCGATGTATGTATATCAAAACGGAGTTCTGAATTCATGACGCAGTAAAAAGAAAGATTGAAATCAATTTTATGAGTTCCGACTTGATATTTTATGGACTTGTGAATACATTTGTGGTTTTCATTACTTTATTCAGATTCTGCTGCCGTGTTGTTTTATTGCAAGTGCCTGAAGTCTCTCGAGTCTGTCTGAAATATGTGGAACGCTGGAGCATGAAGAGTCGAGTTTTAAAGTCGAAAGTCCAGGAATATCTTTCATTATTAGATTAAAGAGATATGCTCTTGTCGGCACAACTGATGCATTTTCATTTATTTCTATCCAAGACGGTCTCTTTTTTATCATTGGTAATTATTAGAACGATACTTTAGCGACTTTTTCCTTAATCTGTTTTTTTTAGTCTAATCACCTTCTTCCTAATTTACCTTTGATGACGACCTTTGTGGTGCAGTGGACTAAGGCCCACCTGGGACACAGAAGGTTGCGGGTTCGATTCCCGCCGCGGGACAGATGTTTGTATGATCTGCAAATATTTGTGTCGGGTCTGGGTGTTTTCTTTGTATAATATGTATGTAGGTATTTACAAAAAAGTAAAGAATGAATTTAATTTCAATACCAAGATGTACTACTTAAGACGGAGTTTTTTGTTAACTCGTTCCCATAAAAGATTAGATTTAGTTTCGTCGTAATGCCATATTTACGTTTTTACAATCGCTCATCCCTCAGGAATGTTAAAAGGTGTCATTGCTCTTAAACATAAAATCTAGCAGCATAAAAAAATATTTATTCCCATATTTTGTCTCGGACATAAAACAAACAAAGTTACTAACGCGTTACTACGTGCCTTTATTCGCTTATCCTAACTACGAGCGAAATAAAGCGCTTCACTAAGTGCTCTTACACGCTAGACTTAAAGTTGATTATCGTTTTACTCAAAAGCGTTGGAAAGCACTTTTACGAAGGTGTACTCAACATTTTATGGGGTTCATCCCTGTAATTAACACTTTAGTGCGCACCCCTGCCCGTCCTTTGGTACGTTTAAATTGGTAACTGCATCGTATTACGCTTGAAATGCAAATTTTGAAGATGATCTTTTAGCGGAAAATGAGGTTTCTTAGTGCAGGTCTTGATGAGAAAGAAAGTAATAAGATTGCGGCCAAATAATCCCAAAGAGAGAGTTGTAGGTATCTAGTCTTGTTCAAAACAACAAACGTTTGGATCCTTGCTTGCCGTTGCGTTTACGACTAACTTACTTAATCTCCATTTAAAAGGTTGTCTTGAAGAGATTGCTGCTGAGCGAAAACCGCACATTAAATAAATAATGCTGGACATTTTTCACACAGCATCATATATCCCCAAACTAAGCAGAGCTTGTATTATGGGAACTGCGTGACTGATATACGTTTTTTTGTAAATACATACATATCATGCATAGAAAAACACCTAGACCCGAGACAAATATTTGCAGATCTTATAAACATTTGTCACGCGACAGGAATCGAACATTGTAGTCTAATTATGATAAGGTTGTATTAATTTGTGTTTATTTATACTTTATTATGGTGTAACCGGTAACCAAATATACTCATTACTTCTATCACTCTACGTTATTAGATATCACGCTCAGCGCCATGTGTATCTTTAAGTCACACAGTGTCTGAAGGACTGTGTATCCATAAGTATACACATCCCTCTACTTGGTTAGAACACTGTTTCCTTTGGACGCACGTTTTCTATACATTTTCTAAGCTAAAATTAAAGCCCCGGCCTGGCGCGTTTTTTCGGTGTGCGTGGTTTGGGAATCGGTAATTTTTCAAAAAAGATATTGAATTTTCAATTTGGGTGTCCTATTTTTCGGGTAGTTGGAAAAGTAAAGAAAACTTTCGCCTGTTCGGTTTCTCTTTGTGACTGTGCATAATCTAGATTGCTTTGTGGAAAGCATGGAGACGTCGCGCTTATCCCGCCGTTTTAAGGCTACGATGCCATCTCCCGATTGCTTAGATGCTATTTCTCCTTTTTTTCAATTTAGCGCTGGTAACATCCTTCGGCATGTGTTTCCTATTACTTCCCAGTGTTCCTAAATGCGTCTTTCTTTTCCTCAATCGCAGTGCCAGTGGAACAGTTGTGTAGTAGTTATCGGTGTACATTGTCCTGCCTTCATTGAATAGACCATCTGCTAAACTGAGAACGACCTTTTCAGAGACTTCTGTGTCAGATTCCTTCGATTTACCACAGTATACAATAAGGTTCCTTTACAGTATACAATTAAAGTTAGTTTATTCCAAATAAACTAACTTTAGGTTAAGTTTATATTATGTGTACTGTGTATATTTTTGAATACACATGGCCTGGGAGGTATGATTTTAAGGTACACTTTTTCCCAGGCCACGTGTATCTAAATGTCACACAGCTGAAAATCACATAAAAACCCGAAAAAAGAGGGGGGTGTCAAAATAAAATATGTAGAATTATAGTGTAATATAATAATGTTATTAGTTTTACACTTGGTACAAAGCCAAATATATACTCTGATTCTCGCTGCTAACGCGTTCACAGTCAATGTTACGTACTCTGCTGAGTATCCGAAGAAGAACCAATGATACTATTTTTAAACCATACGGAACATCCATGCAATGAACTCCCGCTGTTGTGGAAACTTCCTTTACCTATTCGACTACGGAATGTTTTCAAAGGTTCGACAGCCCACCAGCCCCCCACCCTTCCTCTCATTATCCTCCATGACATAGTTCGAAAACTCATTAGGTACACTATCTCCCCGAACGCCCACCGTTCCGGTGGCTGCGGCTTCCTCATGCCACCTATTTGAATACCAAAGGAGAAGGGTTCCTCCAAAAGGTTAAAATGACACCACACCTTGAAAAGTAAGCTTCTTGTAAAAGTAAGCGTCTTGTAAAAGTAAGCTTCTTCTAAAAGTAGGCTTCTTGTAAAAGTAAGCTTCTTGTAAAAGTAAGCTTCTTGTCAAAGAATTCGTCTAAGGAACCTAACAACCAATCCCGCATCTATTTCTGTCGCCAAGCTTGCGTTGCTGTGTTCCGGTTTGTAGGACATGGCTGCCGGTGAAATTACAGCACATTTTTTGCTTCATATTATTTAAAAAAAAATATTCCTACCGTTGTACGTAAAATTATTACTTGGCCTTGCTGTAAGTTGCAATATAATATCTGGCCGGTCGCTTGCAATATTGGTTTGATAACTTGAATTGTAAATAATGGTTTGTGCTGTCCAAGGTCCTGACCAATCTAGCGATGAGTATTTACGAGCTATGTAATTGATTTATTAACGAAGTGGTTGGTCTGGTTGCAAACTGCGGTTGAAAGACAGATTTTGCTTATAAATTTCCAACGCCACTGGTGTTCTTCAACTAACAAGCTATCTTCTGGACCTCGGCGGACGACTGTGACGCGAGAGGTGTGATGTCTGCGGGACAAATGACGAGGATCGGGAGAACAGAAGAGTATAATCCAGTTATTCCCCTATTCCGTGATCGGGAGCCTCTAGGCGCATCCTTTCACTGGCTACTAGACCATTTTTACTATACCTCAACCTGATCTCTGACCTAACATGGATCATTAATTAGAATTAATATATTCATTTCTTAATATTTTCTGTCCTAATTAATTGACAGAATAAAATGACTATAGCTAAAACTTCTCAAATACATAAATAAATAATGCTGGCCATTTTTCACACAGCATCATCTAGCCCCAAAAATGCCTACTTATATACTTGTTTTTGTTGTAAATACATACATATTATACATAGAAAACACCCAGACCAGAGACAAATATTTGCAAATCATACAAACACAACCAACCAAAAACCTCTGACAACCTCTGTGGCGCAGTGGGCGAAGGTCCGCCTGGGACGCAGAAGGTTGCGGGTTCAATTCCCGCCACGGGACAAATGTTTGTATCTGCAAATATTTGTCTCAGGTCTGGGTGTTTTCGATGTATATTATGTATGTATTTACAAAAAAAAATATGTACATAAGTAATATATCAGTCATGTAGTTCCCACAATACAAACTCTGCTTAGTTTGGGGCTAGATGATGCTGTGTGAAAATGTCCAGCATTATTTATTTATGTATTTAAACATTTGTTACGCGGCGGGAATCGAACCCGCAACCTTCTGCGTCTCAGGCTTCTGCCCACTGCGCACAGAGGTCGTCACATGTAAACTATCGTTATAGATAATCATAAGTTTAACGTGTCTAAAAAACCCGTAACTTAATAATTATTAATATGTTATCTAATCGTGAAAGTTTGGAAAATACTATAGCTATAGATGTCTACAAGTTGATGTCTTCATTCCGTTTTGCCAAATAAAAATATTTTCTTTCTATCTTTCTTTCTTACATGTTGGAGATCTTGCAAGAAATCATTTAAAGGTATGAGCACCCACCACTTACTTTTAAACATACATAAGAGATAAGTATGTTCCTAACGTACATCTCTTCATTTTCTCTAGCAAATAGCTAGCTATGTTCCTCTTAGTTAGTGAGAGATCACGTTCGGTAGCCATATGTCAAGCAAGGTTCAATAATAACTTGTTTCTTTTCATTGGTTTGATCTTCAGTATCTCCTTTAAGACTCCAATATTTTTGCCATGGTATTGCGATCCTTCTTTCCACTTCTTTCCCTGTACATTCTTCCAAAGAACCAACCGTCTGTCCAAGGTAAATGTAATCGCCAACACACAATTTTGCCATATCCACTATTATTTAATTGTTTGCTCCATTGGTAAGTATTTTAGTTTTATTTAAATAGATGATAAACCAACTTTTCACTTTCGTTTGTAATTGAACATAGTTTTTAGTGATGATAGGTTTTCAGCAAATACCATCCGCAAAGCACAGGTGGCTGAGATACTCTTCATCTATTTTCAGCCCTTTTTCTTGCCAATTTGAGTTCCTAAAGATTGTTTCTGAAACTGCGGAAAATACTTTACGTGATAAAGGGGAGGGTAGAAGCTAAAAATGCAAAAGCGTTTTTCGCGTTTTCCGTAGAATAAATGGTACTCAATATCGCAGAGTTCATAATGAAGTAGTTTCTCAGTTTATGCCAGAAAATATGGCTTCATTTATATTTACTCGCAGCGAGGTGAATTCCCTGGAAGAATTCACGACCGCTCCGGATAGTTTTGAACGAATAGGTCCTAAAATCGATTCGCTCTAAATATTGATTTAGATATACTCATTAAAAAATGTTAAATAAGAGGCACAGGACAGCTTTATCGATAAATCGATCTCTTCACCTTTTTTTGCTTTTTTTTTGTTTTCTTTTGAGAACATGTACTTTCTCAGTACCTAGTAGATAACACAGCTAACAAAACAGTCAAAATTAAGTTCTCCCTTTGTAAAAAATATATAAAAACATAATTATCATTCTCCTAATATAAATTATCGAGTGATACTTTCTTCGGGAGGTGTAATTTTGTTTGGTAAATTACTGTATCAGCATGTTTGTTATGTAGTTACTATGTGCAAGTGATAATCATTTGACAAATATATGAATTTGGGTCTCACTTTCTTAAACAAATGTACGGCTAATTACCATAGATTTTTTGACGACTTTGCTGATTAATTTTCAATGTTTCTTTAATATGATAATGTATTCAATTCAATTCAAAGTTATTACAGAATTGAATAATAACGATTTTAGTCTACCGAAATTGTCCAAAATTTCATAACTAAACGCTGTATATGGAAAGCACGTAAGTAATATGTTTGAATTTTACACGAGAGGCGATATTTTAATGTTTCAAAGAGGCGAAGTTGCTTTGAGCCGGATATTAGAAAAATGTCATAATAAACATTGCCGTTGAAGGAAGGTCTGATCGCATGTTAATAGACAGCCATCCGGAACGACTCCATTATTAAAGTTATTTAAGGACTCGAATATATTAAATAGGTATACCGAATTTGATATATTCGAGTAAATATTAACGTTAAGTCAATACTTAGGTATACCTATTTGATATATTCGAGTCCTTAACGAATTGACTAAACTCAACTCTGCTTGCTTTGTACCTACCTACTAAAATTTTTTATGTTAATATTTCCTTACCCAATATGTATGATTGCATGTAATTAGTTTGAAGTGCCTACGATTAGCCCAGTTAATTAAGTTTTTTTCAAGTAATTTAAGTTTTCTCATAAAAGTGAATTTATAAATTCTTAATGAGAAATAAATATATCTTAAACCTGAATATTTTATTCATAAACGAATGATCGCAAAATGTGATATGAACTATGATAGCAAATCTGAAACAGAATATATTCATAAAATATATTTAGAAGATAAAGCTGCTGATAAAGTATTGTAATCCCTCTACACCGAATAGTGCCAAATGTTATGTTTGGACGTGCATCTGCCTACCCCCTACTTGGTATGCTCAAAGATCTACTCACTGAGTATGAATGTAATGAATGAAAAATTACTTTATTGAGGAACACAACGTCCTAAAAATGGCAGTCTTATCGCTTACATCGATCTCTTCCAGATAACCGTGCATTATTTCTACCAAAAAAAACTAAATCTAACTTAATCTAAACTATAAACTAAATAATAAATAAATAAATAATGCTGGACATTTTCACACAGCATCATCTAGCCCCAAACTAAGCAGAGCTTGTATTATGGGAACTACATGACTGATATACTACATATATACTTTTTTTTTGTAAATACATACATAATATACATAGATAACACCCAGACCTGAGACAAATATTTGCAGATACAAACATTTGTCCCGTGGCGGGAATTGAACCCGCAACCTTATGCGTCACAGGCGGACCTTCGCCCACTGCGCCACAGAGGTCGTCAAACCACAGAGTATGTATCTGAGGATGTTAATCGTGGGGAATACAGTCGTGAGCGTGTTTGTTTGTGGTTTCCAAAAACAAGTAATATTTCTTTACGTCCTTTCCTAATAATTTTTATTAATTCTAGAAATCTGCAAGCTGTGAATTATTTTTCCTAATAATTATTAATTTCCTAATTAATTAGCAACCTGCGTAAACTGCTCAACTTTCTAATTTTTTTTACTGAACAATCATCCCTAAAAAAAATTGTATAAATCAGTGTCGAAGCATCAACCTCAAGTTGGAGTAATAATGTCGTCTGACGGACTCGATAATTAATACCTTTGTTAAATTGATACTTGCATATTTGGAAAATACTTACAAATTGATTTGGGGTTGAAAGGACAAAGGGTTCGTCTGTCTCAAAAGTTTCGGTCAAATTACAAAATACTTACGAGACTTACTCGTAAACTTTTCAACGACAAAATTCTCGTAGACTTTTCTTAGCTGTTATTGAGAACGCTCGATCGGTTTCTCATCCAAATAAGATTTATGTATTTAACTTAAATTTAATCAAAATGCTGCCTTACGATTATATTAATATTTGTGTCCGTATGCGGGAAACGAACCTGCAACCACTGCTATATAACGTCTACACGCCTATTAACGCTCTCTCAACCGGCAAAGAGATTCGTCGCTCCTTGTAAAAGGCGGCTGGTCCCGTGGTTGCATACGTCGCCTCGCACGCCGCAAGACGCAGGTTCAAGCCCCACGCATGTCCTAACGCACAGGTAGCCAGTTTTGTAACTGACTAGCCTGCAACAACATGCTAGAACGAAGGAAGAATATTTGCGCGGTCTTGCTTTGAGATCGGGCTGTGTACACTTCCTACATTTTTTGATGTTGGAATTGTTTTAAAACAAGATTATGTACCATGCGTATTATACAGAATACTTCGATTTTAAGACAAAGAACATTCACACGATTTTTAGTCATGTTTTACTCAACGCATGGGAGATGCTTCGGATGTGTTGTTTAGTCTTCCTTGTCTTGGTAAGTGCATTTCTTTATGCTACAGTGGGTATTTGCCAAAATTATGTTCTTAAATCCCACTGATAATATAATGTAATCCATGGCATTGTGCTGTACAATGCCACTGTCTGGGGCTTCTCTGAATTATTTATCCGGCTGAAACGCTTCTCGTGTCAGAGAGCTACTTCGCTGGCTACTGCTTGAGTTTCTAGCAGATTTCCCCTTCTTTCGTGAATTACTTTCCAACTCTGAAACTGTGAGAGTGGTCTTGTGATTTGACTCCTCTTAGAGCACGCAGAAAGTTGTGTCAGCGAAGTCCTGGGGTAGATTTCTTTCACTTATACGTACAATGTTAAAGATTGGTCGATATTATAGGCTAGAAAGGAGCGCTTAGGTAGAACCTAGCATCGAAATATTCCGCATACCTGCCAACACGTAACAATCTTGCAGTTTTGTATTATGCCATCTTGAAAAATAAATGAAGTACTCTAAATAATGACTCATTACTTTTGATCGCGCGCGCTCTGATTTGTGGAAGGCCGGTTAGCATTTAAATTATTTATTTACTATATTGGTTTGGTATTATTTTAGGATTTTATTACGACTATAACATGTACTTTACAAACTTTAAAACTCTTTAATTTGCGATCGATTTACCGCCGCCGCCTCTCGAGCCAACTTGACCGAACTTTGTAAAACGTTCACGAACCACCCTTCCACACATCGGAGGTTGGAGAACCCTGTTGCTTGCTCTACCCTAACACTGAGTTCATATGAGGTTAGAACAACTTAGTAACAATGTAAAAGCAATACATGTATTAAGTATTTGGTTGGACTATAGTATAGAGCCACCATTAGAGGGCATATTGTCTGCATGTGATACTAATTGGTTTTGTTTAAAAAGCTTGTAAAAGTAATTATTTTAGGCAAAGCCACTATTCTTATTCGTATAACAATGTAAACTTTTCAAATTAAGCGAGTGAATAAAAGTTTTTGCGATTTGCTAAAAGCAATTTTTACGAAACGAGTATTTTCTTTAAATTGCTTTGTGAACGTAAAAAAAGAAAATCGTCACCATTACTGACGGTTTTGTTGAAAAACGTTGTCACTTCAATAAACAGACCGATCAGAAACAATTAAGAAACCTTACTTAATCGGGTAGGTAGGCACCAGCATAAAACACATGTCATTAAAAAGGACGCAAAATAAGTGTTTTCTTGAAATTACTTATTTATAGTGTCTACTGCGTACTATGTACTGCAAGTAATATAATGTAAGCGAAAGTAGTGTTCGACCTATCTTCGGTCAGTTTGTTAATCTCCAGATTAAAACTAATGTACAATTTAAAGTGTTAAAGCAGATATGATATTGATGCGTCATTTTAAGTGAGGTGGTAAGGAACGAGATAGCATCTGTGCTGTATGTCTAGAGTACTAATAAGCAAGCTACAGAAATCCTTCTCTCATCTCAGAGAACAAAATACGTAGCTAATGATGTGATCTAGTCGTGAAAAGTAACTACAATCATACTATTCCTATTTATTCCGGTCATTTAGCAGTAATGCAAGTTGCCGGGCCTTTTGAGTTTAATGTTAATGTGCTTATTATTTTAATTAAATTTTATCGCTCCTATGAATTAACCCAATATAATTATTTATTATTAAGAGATTATTTTAAGAGTAGAGCTTCTGTGATAGGTCTCGTCCAGGGAAGTGCTACCACCACGAACCATAATCACGTCTTCTCTGTCATATCTTACCAGTTTTAGTTTTAGTTTTCCCACCGATGTGGGAAGTATAATAGTTTTTCTTTTTTCATTAGAATCACAAGGTTCATATAGAACCGTCCACTTGTAAACTATTTGAATTTAAAATTAATTCGGCTTAAAATCGGCGCGAAATGAATCGGCGTAAATTCACTTTAAAATTTACGCCGACTCGTTTCGCGCCGATTTTAAGCCTAGAAAAATCAGGCAACAAACTATGCTTGTTTTTTATGAGCTTCGTTCAAGTAAGGTGTGGTGCCAATCGAACAAGATGAACTCATTCGTTGATAAAGAGTATAAAAACATGGAATAAAATTATATATATTCGTTCATACCTGGTGGGTCATTTGCCGACGACGGCTGATCGGAGTTGCTTGTACATTTTTAATACTCTGCATATGAATCAGAGGTACAAATTATGGTTTGTGAGACACCTTACCTAGTACCGCAAACATTTAAACCAATTATTCGTACTTCGTTTGTTCGTTTTATGAGCCCTTTTTATATTGGTCCATGATCAGGTATGATTAATAATAATAATTAACACCTAACATTCACATAGGTACATAGTCCGGACCCCACACTAAGATTCACTGTGTAGTTGTTATCAGAATATTCAATAATTTATCCCGAAGCGGGAATCGAACCCGCACCTCTCGTGTTCCAGTGATCCACTCGCTCGTCGCGCCACCGTAGTTACCGAGGTCAATAATGAGTTCCTAACATGAATAGTCTTTTGACCTGTCAACTTACGGGTCCCAAGTGGAACGGGCTCTTTCTCTAAATGAGATTCATGTCGTCTGAAGCCATTTGAAGCGCTCTGTTGTTGATAATATTAGACTAGGACTTTTTTGTCTGCATAAGTTGATGTTTACCCAAATGTTTATTTTATTTTATTGTTTTAGGAACAGTTTTTAAGAAAAATAATGTAACTTGAAGTCATTAAAAAAAAAGCACCCTTAGTCCAAACACATATACTGATAAAAAAAAACAATCTAAGTAATAATATTGTATTGTTCACAGGTAATTCAAACTTTGGTGATTACATTTTCAAGAAAACTATCATATCTTAATAATTTGGGAAGTACTAATATGTAAGTAAAATTGTTCCAAGATAAAATCCATCATTAGATATTCCTGATGGTTTGTGTAAGTACTTTTTCCTTCAAACTCTTAATTCTTAAGTAATGAGCCACTAATTATTAAACTAAAGCCCCATTTACGGGATGTAACAAATAACTTGTAGTGGGGACCGTTTCAAATTTGTCATTTCGTAATCTACTGTAAACTTAAGGTCAAGCCACACAGAAATGGCGCCTGGCGCTGACACGGCGCGGACGTCATGCGCCTTATTTCCATACATTTAAATTGAGCCTTATTTCCAGAATGGCACGGCAATACGTCCGTGCCATGTCAGTGCCAGACGATATGGCTTGCGCCATGTACGAAAATGTCACGTTTTATTTGTCCAACTCGATAATGGGCCCCGCGTCACTATATCTAGGAGATGAAAGAAATATTATAACCTGAACTGTTTTCTTCTAGAATAAGTCTGTCTTAAGAACTTTGGTTGATGCTTTGCTACTTAATTATATTAAAAAACATCCAATATTTTACTTTTTACATTACTAAAGCCGAACACATTTGTGCCTGCCAGTACTTTTTTATAAGAAAATGCTTCGGATAAAATTGATCGTACCTAAACCAAATCGGGGAAGAACGGACCGGGTGAATACGGGACTGGGGGACAACGGACCGAATCCAAGATGCTTTTTGATACTTTCTTAATGTTGAGCATCGCTCAAAGAATAAAGTATCAAGTAACAAGGTGAACTAGTTACCTTGGTAATTAGTTCACCTTGTTCGAACGTTTTTAAATTAGATGCTTCGGCAAATTTCATCTATCATCGGAAATACAAACACGCAGTTGTGATATTCATCTAGAGCTGTTACTAATACAACTCCTACTACATATTTGGAAACACGAACGTTGACGACCTCTGTGGCGCAGTGGGCGAAGGCCCGCCTGAGGCGCAGAAGATTGCGGGTTCAATTCCCGCCACGGGACAAATGTTTGTATCTGCAAATATTTGTCTCGGGTCAGGGTGTTTTCTATGTATAATATGTATGTATTTACAAAAAAAACTGTATTAAGTAGTACCTCTATATCAGTCATGTAGTTCCCATAATACAAGCTCTGCTTAGTTTGGGGCTAGATGATGCTGTGTGAAAATGTCTAGAACTATTTATTTTATTATTATTTATTTGTCAAAGCAACTAATTTAAATCATAGTACAGTGCTAAGACCACTGAGGTGACAGTAGAATTCAGTAGCCATTTCGTTGTAGAAGTAATGCTTGTTACCTACCTATCTAATTAGATACAATATCAAGGTCGCTGATAGAAAATTTCACTAAAATATTTTAAAAATGTTCGGAGCACTTACCGGAATTAGTTGGGCCGGTAATAACGGTCCCTGCCCCGTGGCCCAAGGGACGTAGCTGGCCCTAATATACTGATTTAATAGGCGGCCCTGCAGTCTTAAAATGGCGAATTTAGAGCTTCTTAGCTCCGAAAATGTAAATGTTTGTTATAATTATGTAGAGTTCGCGAATAAAATGCCATAGTTCCAGGTGGAAATGGATTAAAAAAAAAATATTTCCTAAAAAAAAAGAAGCTAGGTCAAGAGTAGGTACACTGAACCGAAGAGCTTGTATGAATAATTTGATGAGATTTGAGGATGAATGAAGCGAACGAGGTTTGCACAGATCGTAGCAAGTGGAAATTCGTGGTCTCTGCCTACTCCTTATCTAGTATCCTCAAGAAGCTGCGCACTGAGCATACTCAGGTTCATAGATCTAAGGATGCCTATTATGTGGATTAAAGTCGTGAACATGTTTATTGACAAGCTCAAATATCCACTTTCAAATAAACTAAATTAACGATAGAGCTAATTAATAAGGCTTCATTTGACGATCCACCAATCTGTGCCGAAATAAATGAAAAAAAAGAAAAATATTGGGACTTCTTAATCCTATCCTACTAATATTATAAACGTGAAAGTTTGTGAGGATGTTTGTTACTCTTTCACGCAAAAACTACTGAACGAATGTTGATGAAACTTAACAGTAATATAGCTAATACATCAGAATAACACGCAGGCTATTTTTCATCTGGGTACCATGCGAACGAAGCCGTGGCAGAAGCTAGTTGTGTAGTATTTTTAAACCGCACTTTCTAAATGAAAATTACTTTGGGCTGTTTTGAAGGCCACATAATCTCCTTTATATCACCTAACATTGCAAGGACCCGTGTTTTTGAAAATAATATATTTCGAAAAGCAGACGCATATGTTACCTACTTAAAGCAGCCGCATATGTTACCTACTTAAAGCAGACGCATATGTTACCTACTTAAAGCAGACGCATATGTTACCTACTTAAAGCAGCCGCATATGTTACCTACTTAAAGCAGCTGCATATGTTACCTACTTAAAGCAGCCGCATATGTTACCTACTTAAAGCAGCCGCATATGTTACCTACTTAAAGCAGCCGCATATGTTACCTACTTAAAGCAGCCGCATATGTTACCTACTTAAAGCAGCCAAAGATTGAACATCCATAGGAGTTAAGCGATTTTGATTTAAACCCCTAGGTTTAATGTACCAACAGATACCCTAGGTCCTAACCTAGGGTATCTGTTGGTACATTTGCCGTGGAGTTGTCATATTGTTTTATGGTTGTTCGTTTTACACCTATTGTGCCGTTTTTACGTAAATTGGTGTTTTCATTTGGTTTTATCCGTTTTCATTTTGTTACGTTTAAGCGTGTAGTACAGCTCGCATACATTGATAAATATTCAGTCTGACGATTTCCCATTACCTGTAAATCAGTTCAGGTTCATTATCGAACACTGTGTCGGAGCGAATCCATTGTTGTGAGCCTCCCCTCTACCCCTAGAGGGTTAGCCAGCGGGTTAATAGGAAGTTTAATAGCGCTTTTGTTGTTTCTTTGTCAAATTACTGTTGTCGAGCATCATCATAATTTGCAGCTTCAACAACCCACTGCTGGGCATAAGCCTTTTCCCTCGAACATCACTCCAGTCGCTTCTGGGCCTTTTGTATCCAGGTCTTACTCTGCACGGCAGTGATGTCATCTGTCAACCTAGCTACGAATATTGCCACGATAAATTCTTCAGGCGCTCTCCAAATTATCGACTACTTTCTAATTTGATTGATATAGCTTTGTACTTAACTTTGTAGCAAACTTTGCCATGATAAATTCTTCAGGCACTCTCCAAATTATCGAGTACTCGTATCGAAGCGACCAAATCGAACACGAAGTTCTCGTAATGCTTATAAAAATTCAAGTCACGTGTTCGCACCCTATATCCATCTTTCAGTGAATGTTGACCTGCTGAGGGTACAACCTTTATTTTCCTGTTGGCTTTGAATCGTGAAAAGAATTTTCTGAATTCTTATTTTATATCAAACAAATACTGTTTCATGGCTGGTTTATTCGTACCAAGTGACTAAGTAGTAACTTGATTTTTAGTAAATTTCAAGTTAATTTTACGTAGCCATGAGTTTCACGCGATTCAATAAGTTATTTTGTAATTCAGTACTGTCCTTACGTGGTTCGTCGCGCAAGTGACGCGGCCACGCCCACCGGGGGATGTGCGGGGCGCTCGGATTCTTAATCGAAAATATAAATAAATATTACTAAGAATAGTCTACTCAAAAGTATAACTCTCTAAATATATTTCACTTACTTCTATCACTTTATGAAAATCACGAGTGTGATTTTAATAAAGTGATTTTGTTTTCAACAATTAGCTCGCTTTATGGATGGGCCATACTAAAATACATAACCTTACAGAACATGAATCTTCCATGACTGCTTCAATATAGGCTTTGTTCCACACAATGCGCTCAAAGCCATTGTCGTGAGACAAAAGAGCCTGCGATTAGTAGCTATCTCTTTAAGTTTACTTTTGGTCCCTGAAACTTTCTTTACAATTCATTCGCAATGCTTTTTTTATACCACCAAGGAGGCAAACAAGCATACTATGGATGCTTGCAAAACCAGTGACATCAATCGCGCGTTGCCGACCCTTTAACAATTTCAAAACGCCCTTTTTGAAGAACCTCATAATTTAGTCACTTGGAAAACCCTCAGCAGGGAGATCCTTTCATAACCTGAGTGTTCGCGGAAGAAACAAACTTCTAATATATTTTTTGTCTAGACAAATAAAAATATTCTAAATACTCCTGAAATACTCTAAATGAAAAATATTCTACGAGGCACACTGAATCCCTTCAACAACCAGATTTTTACTGGTGCTCAACCATCTACTGATATGTGTGCTCAAGAAAAAACCACTGACACGACCAACTAACGAACCTAATACTTTCCCAAGCTTCGTATCTAGGTAACATATTATCAAGTATTCATAGACACCTCGTAAGTCTCTAGGTATATAGTCTAGGAGTCTATGACATAGCTCTTACATAGTCTAGAGCTCTCACATAGTCTAGAAGAACATATTGCATTCCGTCTCATCCTTACACTAATGATGTGCTTTAGCTGCTCCAATTTCGTCGTGAAATGTACTTTTTCAAGGCTCTGCCATTTCGAATACCTGCGTCTTATTTACAAACGTGGGTCTGTAGGTGTTCCTATTGATATCGGTTTGTAGCCCTGTATGGCATTGAAAGAGAAAATTACAAGTTTTGTTCAGTTGGTGAGAAATACTACTTAATTGACTTAATAATCTCAAAATTTAATGATATCCCAAAAAGACTATACACTTTTTTGGGGCTATCACTTAAAAAAATAAAATTTACTTGTACGTAATTTTTTCATTTTTTTTTCCAAAGCTAAAGGCTTAAAACTAGGTGACAATCGGTTACACCATTTCACATTCCATCGTCTATTGCAGCGCGCCCTACCTTCGTCACTTGTGACTATAAATCCTATCTAACTTATACAAAACTATTGCATGATATCGCACTTAAAGCTGTATGTAGTACAATAAAGTTTTTTAATTCATTCATTCGTTCAAAAATAGCATACACGAACAATACTCTTAATACGGACTCTTTGCGTCGCGTATAAAAATAATAAGTAAGTAACTTTTAATAATTATACTCGGACAAAAATTCAAATTCTGCTAAAATTATTACCTATCTAAGCTATTACTACATATTTGTCAAAATTTAAAGTAACTTGATTAAACTGCGTATTTGCTTAAAGATGTTATACAAAAGTGAATTGCTTATTTCTCAATGCAAATAAATTTAATGTAAATTGACTAGACTGCGTAGGTAAATAGAACAATTAAATACCAAACTCCCAATAAATCCAATCACTTGAAACCATCGTTTCTGAGGACTTTGAATGTCTAGGGTTCGCCTTAGAATGCGGTCAGTACTGTCCTTACGTGCACATTCAACGTTTAGGCATTCAACCAAGGCTAAAGACTAACTAAGTGTTGAACAGTGAATAACTGAATTGCAATCCATTATTACCTAAGTATAAGCTCGGTAAAAGGAAGTTAGATAAAATAAAAAACGAAACACTGAGAAGACGTACAAAAATAGAAGATGTAACTCTTAAAGTAAAAGAACTAAAATGGAGATGGACAGGACATACATTAAGGGGAAAGGAGAAATGGAGTAAAACGTTGATGAACTGGTTCCCAAAATACAATAAACGGAAAAGGGGGAGACAGTTCAAAAGGTGGGAGGACGAGCTAAACAATATTGCAGGAAAATCATGGACAAGGAAAGCGAGAGATGAGAAGAATGGAAGAGGTTGGAGGAGGCCTTTGCCAAAAAAGGGCAAACAGATAATGCCGATGTCATTTAAAATATTAAGCATTGTATTAAGTATAATTTATCTGAAATAAAGGGCTTATATTATTATTATTATATTACCTAAGTATTGCTGAGTGAGGTCATTCTATCTAATTGTTACCTACCATTATAATCTCGACCTCGGCGGCGCTAGAGGTGTGGCTCCTATTCTCTCTACGGGAAATGTTTATGTTCTGATGACATTTGTTCCGTGGTTGGATACGTTGGATGTTGTGTTACCACGGTAACATATATTCAAGACACATTCTATTGTGGGATCAGCACTATGTGTGTGTCTGTTGAGCGACTATTTATTCAATAAAAAATTAATGCTTGACATTTTCACACAGTATCGTCTAGCCTCAAAGTAAGCAGAGCTTGTGTTATGGGAACTACATGACTGTTATACTACTTACATTCCTTTTTTTTTGTAAATACATACATATTATACATAGAAAACACCCAGACCCGAGACAAATGAATGCAGACATACAAACAAACAAACCCGCAACCTTCTGCGTCTCAGGCGGACCTTCGCCCACTGCGCCACAGAGGTTGTTTTATTTATCATCATCATCAACAGCCTGTTTAAGTCCACTGCTGGACGTAATGCCTCCCCCAAAGAGTGCCGTGACGAACTATTTTGGCGCACCTCCATCCAATGACATCCCGTAACCTTTAAAGATGTCATCGGAAGATACGTCTCCCCGTGTCTCTACTATCGATGAAATCAAAGGCTGCGACAAATCAATCGGCCGGTCACCGGATATCCGGCAATTAGATGCGGTTATCCGGTGAATTATTTATGTCATCCGGACTCGAGGCCTCTAGCCACCATTACGGTATTGCCTCCTGATTACGAAGAGGGATTTATAGGCTTGACTTGTCTGTCTACACTGGAGCTTCTTATCTTGAGACTGAAATTAAGATATCGTGAATTGAAAACTTATACAACTAAAGAGGCAAACAAGCTTACAACCCACCTGTTGGTAAGCGGTTACCGTAACATATGGACGCTTGCGACACCAGAGGTATCCCTCGCACGTTGCCGACCTTTAGATATAACACACACGTGTCCCGATCCTGAAAAACCATTGTGGAGAAAGGATTTAGTGCATGAGGCTCTCCTTATGTGCCATTATTTATATTTGGATAAAAATTAGACATTTAAAACCTCGAAAAATCAGACGTAAATAAATTTTACTCAGTTCATAAGTTGACGTTTTTAAATTTAATGAGCCTTGTGATTTTAATGAATAAATATAGACTGAATTTGAAAGTGAAAAGATCAGGATAGTAACCATTTTGTTCCATTACTCAAACACCGGAGAGCTCTCAAGATGACAGTTTATTATAACAGACAGAAAATACTCTAAAGGAAAAAGCTTGTTTTAGAATATTATTACGACTCTACCACGTACTTTACAATTCTCCTGCTGACGTTTCATTGATCGTTTAGAGCACTGTTTCTCAAAGTGGGCGATAACGCCCCCTTGTAGGCGCTGAAGGCGGTCTAGAGGGGAGAGCATAGGTTGTTATATTTAAAAACTTTGGGGGCGCTAGGATTTTTTTATTCTCAAAGTTGGCGGTGTGAAAAATAAATTTGAGAGTCTGTGGTTTAGAGGTCCTTCCTCATGAGCAGCGTCAGCGACCACACTGGACGCTCGAGAAACGGGGATCCTACTACTATTATAGACGCGAAAGTTTGTGTATGTTTGTTACTCTTTCACACAAAAACTACTGAACGGATTTTAATTAAACTTTACAGTAATATAGCTTATTCATCAGAATACCACTTTTTTATACGGGTTTCGCGCGGGCGAAGCCGTGGGCAGAGGCTAGTATTTCATATTCTAAAATGATAACTAAACCACGATAATTTTAATTCTATAAAAGCTTGTTTTATTTTTTATTTCATAATTATTTTGGTCCACCGGCAGATGTCACGTCCTTTTAAATTAATCATATCTCTCTCTTTCTTTCGTTTTCTTTTATCGCTATCCTGTCTTGGCGTAAAATTAATTCGATTATAGAAACTAATTAGAGTTGACGTTTTTTTGTATAATTAAATAGAAATTTCGTAAAACTTACGTCAAATTTTAGGGGTTGAGCCTATCATAAATTTAAAAATGCTGCAGGTACTTACCTAATAATTTAACCACACGATAATTATTATTTATTATATGTACAAGGTATGGCAAATGTAAAGATTACGAGCCTTATTTATAAAAAATATTGAACAGTTCAAAGTCAAAATTCATATTTACATTAAGATCACAAGGATCAGTTGAATCGACGATTTCATCTACTTCCTGTTCCTCCGCCAAGCCAGGAAAGAAAGGCAAGAAATGAGGCTGATTATTCTTTTTAATGATCCTTTTAAACAATAGGTACTTAAATTTTTTATCGAGTTGGAATTTCCAGTTGATTTAATAAGAAATGTTTAGTATTCTGATATGTGTTTTTACACATATCAGAAAACTTCTTCTGTTAAGTTTTTACAAATTTAACAGAAGAAAACAAAACACTGTAACTGAACAACTCTTTTAAATCTTCAAAGGTAAGCATGTCATTTTTTAGTCGTACAAATTATTATACACTGATAATTAAATTTTGGTTAAGATATATAGATATACATGAGATACATGACTCGTAGTTTTCGGTCCCAAATCAATCGAGGCCGAACTCGTATCGGTAAGCGATTTCCCATGTCAGCGGTGAGTGGGAATGTAACACATTATCAGTGTTTGAAGGTTTTTGGGCGCGGACGTGTTTCAGGCGTGGAGTTTTAAATTGTTTCATTAGTTTGACTCGTAATGTTAAATTTTAGAATGTTTTATATTAATAGAAATTATTGTCAAAAAAGTTATGATGACATGAAACAAACTAAAATGGTACACTACTGTAAATCTCGGTAGGGTCTACGTTTAGAGTATACCTATAGGAAATAAATGATTTTATTATTATTTATTATTATTATTATAGGAGTATACACCTGAAAATGGGTATTAAAGTCGTGTGTAAGTTTTGTATTGTAAATCCTGAAATGGTCATATTAAAATAGGCAAACTTTGGACTAAGAGAGACCAGTGGAGAGAGTTGAATCATTGCTAAATATAATTGTCTAGTATAAATCTATAACTAGTTGTTAACGCTGCACGTGTGGAGTCGTGTTTAAAAAAAAACATACTCACATATACATTGGTGACTATCTATATGGGAGTATGTTTTTTTGGTGACCCCATTTCCCCTCTGAAAATGTGAAAATCCGAAAACTCTGTAACACGTCATTATCAATTTTCAAGTTCGTACCTTCAAAAAACTCCTATACAAACTTTGCCCCCCATTTCTCCCCCTTAAAGTGACTTAGTAGTTTTGGTTGTGCGTTGATAGATGAGTCAGTCAGTTAGGACAAACGATCTTATAACTTTAGATATCTGTGTCATTGTTGAACTGATTCTAAAAATACTTGCACTCATAGAAAGCTACACTGATTAATAAAGGTTATCTTTATTTTGGTAAAAATAAGTTTCCCGTTCGAAATCTCAATATTGGTTTCTTGCGGAAGAAAAAGGGTTGCTTGGCTGCTTCATAATGCGTACGCTGACCAAAGCTTTGGATATACATGAAAATAATTTACTACAGTAATATAAATTATCACTACATATATAAAAAAATCGGTTACATATCTAACATTTATATAAGCCACATTAACTATTTTTATGTTATAAATACCAAAGCTTTTTATCCTGGTTCCACGCAGGCGTAACTGTGTGCAGAAGCTAGTTACTCACTTAATCTTTATTTTTGAAATTAACCATGATAATTTTTAAAAAAATTGTGTTTGTTTACATTTTAACAAGTATCTAACAGTCCTTTCATCTTGTCCATTTTGAAATCAATTTAGACCAACCCTTCAAATTGCGAGCGGTTTTAATTTCGAGGATAATCGTTCGCAGCCCGTAAATTCATTTCCGAAGCCGCAAAGGAAATCGCTGTAAAATTTCAAAGTAAGCAACGCTTTTCCTCGTGCTGGTTTATACGGGATCGTGATATTTTACGGGAGATATCTTTGGAAGGATGCTCATAGTACAGAGAGTACGGCTTGTTCAGTCAGTTGATGAAAAGGGTCATTCCCACTCATGTCAATATTTTATATTTTACCCTCCCTATCCCACGAAATAGTTTTATAATAATTATAAGCAAAAGTACAGCCAACAACAACAACGTTGACCGGCAAGATGTTTTTTGTTGCAAGTAGCAATGTTAGAGTGAGATTGTACTAAAAATGCTAGAGCAAGAAGACGTACCTAGTACCTACTAACAGATATCAATATTAGTTGAGCTCTGTTTTCAGGGGTGAGTCCTTGGACTTGTGAATCCTGCCAGGGCGCCAGTGCTGGCACTAAATATGATTTCGCACTTTTCGCAGTGGGAACAGTTTTAAAGTTCGTAGGAACATCTCTCTTACCTAACCTAATGTTTGCTAGAAAAAAATCTATTCAGGGTTCATTTCGTTTGTACCTCATGATAATGTAAGTCTGCCTCTGTAAATGGTTATTTGTGAATAGCAAAGAACATTAAAGAATAATCACCACGTCCATTGCTTTTTGGACGCTTTATCATTAAAAAATTTAATTAATGAATAAAATTGTATGAAATGTCGCAAACCTATTCACAAGTTGGTATGTCAAGCCTGTTAAGTCTCAGATATGGTGATTAACTCTAGTGTCAGTGTTTTATCATTTATTGCATGTTGTGGCGTTTCTCGGCAATTTCTATCATGCATTATTAGTGAATGTTGCTGGTAGCAATCCAGCGGTCCTCCGTACTCTATGTCCGGGTCCAGCGGGACACCGTCAGCGCTGATTAATACGACGCCGGGGGATCCCTAATTAGTGCCGGGTTTAGTGGAGCGCGTTTAGAAGCTTGGTAGCGGACATCTTTGCGAAGACTACTCTAGGGATACTTTTGTTCTTTTCGCAATATTTTATTCCTAATTATCTGGTTACTCAACGGTAGGTACAGTT
The DNA here is from genome assembly GCA_958496245.1 of Perizoma flavofasciatum. Classification (NCBI taxonomy): domain Eukaryota; kingdom Metazoa; phylum Arthropoda; class Insecta; order Lepidoptera; family Geometridae; genus Perizoma; species Perizoma flavofasciatum. Next base: position 348,348 of record OY292419.1, on the reverse strand, counting down.
TCTATTGATCATGTGGCGCTAGTTCAGATTATCCAGGCCATTTAGTATTTTTGGCTCAAAACGATGGATCTGCAAAACCAGCCTATGCTCGTAGGCTCACGAAAGACGTAATTTTTAACACGTGTTATTTATAAGCCTTGCAATCGGGGCCCTATTTTTTAAAAAGCTATTACGGCGTGTGTGATGAATAGCACATATCGTCGGCTAGCTAACAACACCGCTCAAGTCGAAATTTTGCGGTTTTGACATTTTTATGCCATTGGAGAGATCTTTTCACTGCGCTTCTGTTCACCAATACAAACATTGCATTTCAACCAATCACAGTTTTAATTTCAGCGTTAGCGATTTAAATTCTGTGGACTTGTGCGGAGTTAATAAAACGGTTTTTTGGTTCTCCTGAAAAGTTAGGAAAATCGATTTACGCGGTGTTGTTAGCTAGCCGGCGATATTCCCTTTGCAAAATACAATGATACTATAACGTTACATTGCTTAGTCATTTATAACATTTTTTTTATGAAATGAATCCTCCGTCATTAATAAAGCAAATGTGCTTCTTCACATCTGTCTTGATTTATGTGCCTAACGCAGGGTGACCAAGAAAACACCACACGACAAACTAAAACTACAAAAGTTGTATTATTATCAATGTGACTTCGTTTAACTACTCGCGACGCTAGGAGCCCCTACATGCTTTTGGGATAAGAGGTTCATATTGTAAAAACAGGAATGTTCACGTACCGCACTATCGGTGAAGGCACCGACTAAATTTCGACTCATTCCGAGAGTCTACATCAGGGGAGTGATCGCGAGTTTCTCCCTCCGCGTCGCGTCCTGCACTACCATTCACTGATAGTGCGGTACGTGAAAATCCCCGTTTTTACAATATGAATAGTTCACGGTAGTTTTTGGATAAGAGGTTGTTTGTTTAATCGTGTCTGTGTTTGTTTGTCTGATAACATTTTGCTCCAAAACTGCTAATCATTTGTACTGCAGTTTTTTACACTGGGTTTGAATGCTAGGGGACGCTTTTACTTGCTGGAATACACGTAGAGCGTTTGTAAAAGGTGTAAAAATTTACTTATTTAAGTTTCCGTTAAAAGTCGGGTTAAAACATTTGTGCTTTTCTACTATCCCCCGAAACACATATGAATATATATCGTCCGTGAAAGTTTCCAGTATGATACATGGCACGTAGTTGTTCGGTGGAGTTTGACGTTGCGTGGTTAAAGACAGTCTAAAGTTGGACTCTTGGGACTAATAAAGGAGTTATAGAACATATTGGTTATTCTGCTGAAATTATGCCTAAAACGATATAAGCTAGGTACTCACCACCGTTCTTTTTAAACGCGCTTTGCCCAGTTCGCTTTTGGTTCAAATCAGTAATATGCGTTTGATAATTTTGTATAATTTTCGTTGGTCCACTTCACAGTTCGTTTGGTTCAATACACACCCGGTCAAGAGAAATGATAAATTAATGATTTGATAGGTTATATCATTGTTCATGTTTTCGACGTTTCTTAATAAGACCCTGTATCACTTTCGGTTTGTCTCTAGATCAAATAAATAAGAGCGTCAAGTTTGTTATTCATGTGTGAAGATAAGAGAGCGTGAATGGGTGCACTCATGAGCTATCTTTACAGCTCTCAGATGGCGTGCTCGTAACTTTTTCACATCCACCATTTCTTAGGCCTCTTCTAAAACGAAATGACTTGTTATAAAAGCTGGAAAAGCCCTGAAATATTTTTCAAAAATGATTTGTCACCTGACAAACTTATACAGAAGTTTTTTTTGTTGCTTTTTAAGACTTATTTTCTTGATATCTTTTCTCATTCGGGGGACATACATCGATTACGTCGTGATGGTTAGAACTTTGAATGGCACGTCTTTTGGGACCCATATATATCTACCGGATAAGTAGTTGTTCTAAGTTTCTTAAAAAACTACTCGTTCAATCTTTGTTGATGATTTGTCATGTTTTTAAGTTACAAATTTTATTCCAAAAACTATCGTGAACTTGACTATTCATATTGTAAAAACGGGAATTTTTACGTACTGCACTATCGGTGAAGGCACCGACTAAGTTTCGACTCATTCCGAGAGTTACAAATTATTGCAATTTTGTTAAAAATAATTATAGGAAGTGACTTCGGGAAGTCGGTGGTAGCTCAAAATCGTTCGTCATGGCATTATTTGGAGGAGGCATAAGTCCATAAAATTTACAGACTGTGTATGATGATGATAATTCATTCAATATTCTAAACTTATATATTTGATAAAACAAAACGTAGCAAAACCGAAACCTTTCTGCAAATTAAATCTTACTAATATTGTACGCACGACGCGCATCGCTGCGTCCTTTTCGATGTATTCTGTACATTTTCGGCAATTTCGGAATTTAGCAAAGCGCAGATAATTCGGCCCCAGGTTCATTCGGATCGGGTATTACCGTGTGATGATTATAATGGGCATGTTAATAGCGCGCTTTGTATGCTAAACTTATCAACTGTTGAAAATGACGGTTTCGAAACCATGAACACGTAATTGAATTGTTTATGAGCTTTCTGTTTTGCTGAACCTGACAATAATAACACTAATGCAATGACATGGAAATCGACTAATGTTATATATAAATCAGACCAAAAGATAAAAAGTACATGAATTATATTTACAATGCAAGTAAAATAGACGCAAAGTATATATACCAAAAATTCAAACGAAGTTCCGGTAAAACCCATACTAAGCGTATGGCTTCTTGGGTTAGTGTCATGAAAGCACTTAACAGAAAAGTTGAAACTAGTTCATTTGAGGGACGTAATGATAGTTTTATGTTATGGATATGGACTTTTTAAATTGTTTCACAACTTGAATTGTACACATATCACACAGCATACTGTGGCAATCATTTCCTGTGTAATTTCTAAAATAAGTGAACACAGCATGCAGTGTGCTCAAGTGACGCTTCACTTGTGAAAAGTGTGATTGATGAAAAGTAGTGGGTAGAATGCATTTTTAAAAACTGCCTGAGATGCAGAAGTTGGCGGGTTCCATTCCCACCGCGTGACAAATGTTTTAATCTGCAAATATAGTCTGGGTGTTTTCCATGTATAATATGTATGTATTTACAAAAAAAATGAAAATGAGTAGTATATCAGTCACGCAATTCCCATAATACAAGCTCTGCTTAGTTTGGGGCTAGATGAAGCTGTGTAAAAAATGAACAGCATTATGTATTATTAAAAAAACATGGTAATGTTGTCAAATAAAGATTGTTACGAGAAAAATAAGACAAAGTGGAAATCCTAATAAGTTTTATTTTTAGCTTTCTAAAAATAAAACTTGAATTCTTTGGTTTCACGTTATTTGAAAAATCCAATTCAGGATTAATCAATCCAATTAGGATACAGTCGTACAATTTTAATCGGAGATATTAAACGTTTCTTGAAATATGGTTAAATTTTACATCAGATAGATTACGGATTGAAATTGAATTAAAATTTGAAGGATTAAATTGATTTTTTCCAGCATCTGTCACAGACCGCGCCAAAATTAAACTGCTTATTTATTTTGATCGACATGTTTTTAATAGGTTATGGTTCGTTATGGCGGAAAAAATCTCATTTGACATTTTCTTTTTATTGATTTTCACGTACCGCGCTATCGGTGAAGGCACACGACTAAGTTTCGACTCATTCCGAGAATTTTCATCAGTGTGAGTGATCGCGACAATCTTTCTGCGGCTGTACGGTACGTGAAAATTCCCGTTTTACAATATGAATTATAAAATTCGTGAAAAACAAAAGTATAACACCCTAAAGGCTTTACAAATATAAATAACTAGCTGCACCCCGCGATTTCACCCGCGTAAGTTTCGATTTTATACTCTTGATAACTTCTAAACTAAATGTCCGATCCGAATGTATTAAAAAATATTTTACGGCTACATTAATACCCTTGATGATAAAACTATTTACCTGAATAAGAATTTAATACTACGACACGTAACCAACTTTTTTTTCTACCGGCGATCTAATTCAATTTTAGAACACAAAAGCTGCTATGATAGTTAGATATATTCCGTCCAGTATTTTTTTGTAGGTAATAATGAGTTCTTTAATCATGTAGTACATCATTTTTATGTATCATTAATAGTTTTCTCAGCGCACGCCAAATAATGAATTTTATAGGCAAAATTTTGCTACTTTGGTTTACATTATTGCAATTTTCCTACGGATCTTAATTTTTTTCAAAATAAATTATAGCCTATGATATTTCATGATAATTTAGCTTTCTTTTGGTAAAAAAATGGTTAAAATTGGTCCGGTAGTTTCGGTGCTTATTCGGTACAAACAAACAAAAAAATCTTTCCTCTTTATAATATTGGTATAGATAAAACATGGCAACATTGGAGTTTCAAGTCAAACATTTTTAGGGTTCCATAGTCAACAAGGAGCCCTTATAGTTTCGCCATGTCGTACGTCTGTCCGCGGCTTAGCTCAGGGAGGATTAGTACGAGAAATCTGTAATTTGGCAATTTACCCAATATTGGGTATACATATTAATCACGCCGACAAAGTGGTAAAATAAAAATCTTGAAATACATTTGGGTACCCCTACAGTAGAGTGGGGATGTTTTTTTTTGTCTATCCCATAGTTTAGGGTGTCGTTGGATAGGCCTTTCAAAAATTGCCGGTGAGTGAAAACAATTTTTCGATTCAGATATCCTTTTGCGAAATACTAAGCTTTGAAATGCCAATTTTTGTTAGAGTCAAGTGTCCCCCTCCCCAGGTGGCAGAGGCCAGATAAGCGGTTGTTTTTGGATACGTGAAAAATTTCACGGCAGTAGTATATATAATGAAGTTAAAAGGAAAACTATCACAGCTAAGTAGGCTTTACAAGTTAATGAGTAATAGTCGACCAACTTATAAAATGTACTTGAAGAGTTAACAAGGTAAATTTCGTACAAATTCTGTTGAAAATTACTTTGATGAAGTTGTTAGTTGTGTATTACATAATACTTACCGCATAATTGTGACGGGCAACTACGGAACCCTACACTGCGCGTGGCCTGACACTCACTTGGCTGTTTTTTTTTAAATATAAAACAGACACATGCGGAGTCCTGACCCCACATTAGGATTACTTGTGACGTGGGTGTCGGGAACAACGAGTACTTTGGTAGCACAACACTCAGACCTTATAACAACCCCAGACAAATATCTACAGAACACGCAAAAATTGATAGCTTCTAAGCTAAAAGACAACCCATTGTACTTTAATAAGAATACTATTTTGTTATTTGTGTACAATAAGAATTTTCATTAATTCATTTATTGATATTTCTACAGATTGCCTTAATTTACCTGTTTGTAAATCTACCTTCTAAAATGGTGACGTAAACAATGTAATGTAAATACCTGGCAGGAGAATTGATTTAAATACCGATGTAGCCGTAAAGAATGAATGACATTGCGTCAAATCGCCGAAAGCTACGTCGTTATGCTCTAATGGCCGCTGAGATTGTTTTATAAGAGCATTTGTCTTGCTTTACGATCGGAATAATCAAATTCCAGGATTGCTCTTTAAATTATACCATTGTATTAGGATAAAGTATGAGGATTTCGTTTTAGAGTTGATGTGGAGTTTAAATCTTAGATTAACTTAGGATAAAGTATGAGGATTTCGTTTTAGAGTTGATGTGGAGTTTAAATCTTAGATTAACTGTTTGGATGGTACCAAGATGTTACGTAGATTACGCACGGGAATCATTTTCAAAATGACAAATGACATTTTCGCAGTTATAATCTAGAAGTGAATTAATTTTACATTCAATATTATTTTGCACTATCTTCGGCTTAATTTCTGCTTCAATTTTCCTTCTGTATTTCTAAGACTGGTACCTATTGTTTTGTCATTAATTTCAAACGAAATTTTACTTGGTTTCAGGTAAATTACCATTATGAGCATGATTTAATATGGGATGCATCTATAAGCCCGGGCAACGAGTAGGTAAGTACTGAATACTACGTTAACAATAACAGTTTATAAAACGAAAGCGGCAAGCCTGTGGTAAGAGTTACCGTAACCTATAGTTACTGATCCGATGGTTTATGTATGCTGGCTGTGGTCAGGCTTCGATATATTCATATCTGTTATGTAGGATTTTGAATGTCTTTATTATATTATTCTACTGTTAAAAGCCTGCGCGGAGAGCGATTAGCAGGCTGACGCAAGAGATACAGGTTCGATTCCTACTGCAGTTGAAGTGTTTCCATGATCTGTATATATTTGTTCCGGATCTGGGTGGTACTCGTGTACTACCATGGTACTCGGTCCGTCGCAGGAAATCCTAGGTTGGGGTCAGGACTATGTAAGCATATGATTGTTGGGTATTATACTAGAGCGAAGAGTTAGCTTTATTACATATTATTATATTAATATATTATATCCGTGTATTACTTCGTCCAAATAAATCTTATGAAATGATATAGGAAGCCACCTCTAAATTTATGTTGAAGAAATATATAGAGATATATATTGAAGATTGTCTTTCACAAATCATAATAAAGTTTCACTCTATCGAGCTCATCATCATCTTGTCCTTATTACGTGTGGTCGGCACAATATGTTTTCTCCTTCCACTCTCCTCTATCAGTCGTCATCTCAGTACTCAATCCTTTCTTAACCATGTCATCCGTCACACAATATATCCATTTTTTTGGCTTTATCGAGCTATCATATATAATTATCTTTATAAACTTATTTAATATCAGGCTTGCCGGGAACAGGCATTATTAGAGCCGAAGCTATTGCTTATAGCTTATGTGCTTATCGAATGCTTGCTGGGATATCTAGGATGAAACGGCACCTGCCGATCCTGACCAATATTCAGCTTGGTTCAGGCAGGTGATGACTTGCCGTTCACGGGCCCCATAAGTGCCGCCAATGATAGGCAGCGTAGAGGCAACGTTGGTGTGGCTAAAGGGTGTGGAGAGGTGTGCTGCAATTTCACTAAAAGTTACTCCCGTACTTTATGCCTTTATCGCTACCAGCATCTCTAACAAATAAATTTGTTTATTTTATATCATGCCAAAGAAATGTTTTTGATTGATTTGAACGAGTTCCGAAGTGGCCCGGACAGGAATGCTTTTTCTTTTATTAATACCTAGTAAATAAAATTGAGCGAAAAGAGCCTCTATGAGATGCACAAAATCATTTTCACCACACTTTCATTTGCCATCAGACGCTCCGCTTCAGACCATACCTCGGCCCGGTCTCTGATCTCACGCAGGATGACCAAAAAAGAACCGCTCACGCGACGGCCGAACAATACATGTAATTTCTATGCTATTTTGTAACTTTAGTAAATAGGTGCACGTAGTAAGTACAATAGTTTTAGATTGAAAATGTCGATCCAATATCCGAGCAAAAAATGACAGCGTTAGAAAATATTTTCACGCTAAAACTTTTGCGAGATAATTACGAAGCATCCCTTATAGTGCAAAACAGCTCCGTGCCATCTGTCCTGCTTTATCATGAAGTGAAATTTTGCTCTGTCTCGCTCCCTCGGGATTGTGATCAATCACTGAACGTTGAGTAATTATTGAGGTTTTTGGGAAGCTTGCGTCAGTGGAAAAATGCGTGAAGTTTTTAGGATTTTACAAAAACTTTATCTAGGATGCCTTGAAATATGTTTTAAAGGAGCCTTCCCAATCAATATTATCGCAGTTTTCAGGGCAAGCCTTAGCTCCTACAATCACAACATAGCCCACAGCGACAATATCAATTCAAGTTTGCGTTAGCCAATCCCGGCCGTCCAGCTCCGATATAATCCAGGATTTAACCTAGGCTTATCTCCTTACTACACTCGCCTACGAACTTCTAACCGATAAATTATAAAGTTGATCGAAATAAACAATTAGGGAACAGAGATAAATCGCAGTTGTTGAATAAATTAAACGTGGATTAAAAGGATATAAAGTTTGAACAGCGCTAATGTCAGTTTGTGATGGGAATTTGCTGAGTAATGTGGAAAAATGGGGAATATAAAAAGCCTTCGTGAAAATGAGAGAACTTTCGGTCGGAACCATTTGACCATTAAATTGTTAATTTCCAAATCTGGCCTTACGTTTCACTGGTACTTTCCTTGTCACCCTGCCTTAAGTGCCTAATGTGGCTCTGTAAAGAACCTTTCTGTTCATTAATAAACAGAAAGATACTTTTAATGCACAAAAGTTATTAACATTTTAAATTCAACAAACATCGTGAAATGAGATCTTTGCCAAGCAGACATTTCTTTCCTATTTGATTTCGATTACGTGCAGAAGATATCTGTTTATCCAATATCGATAGCAGTCCACAAATACGACTGACCGTTACTGTTTGCCAATTTGCGCGTCCGCTCCGCCGCGCCGCGCACCGTTTTGACAATCATGGCGCTTTCCGCACCAGCGACAAACTGCTCGTGTGTGCATTGACTAGTATTTTTGGTTAGAATTCGGTTTATTAAATATTGAAAGTTAGAATACATCGGTGAATCACAACATCCTGTCAGTAGTTTTATGATTATGGCAAGCGGCTATGTATCTAACTCTTAGCGAGGAGTGGTTCGACGAACCCCTATTCGCAGTTCAATCTACGTTTCAATCTCGCTGATCGCAATTTACAAGCAACATCCGATCTTGTAATAACTCTTTTTCTCTCAAACAGAACACTAGATTTGAATTCGATGCGAACAGCTATAATATAATTTATTCAGTAAAAAGGCAACCGAAGCACTTTTACACGTCAATTGAATCTGCGACTCGAAATCTCATCCAATCTCCGTCAGTTAGACCCGGGGAGATATAAAAACCTTTCTACTGGATCCCATATGTCCATCCGGTAAACGAGCAAAAGGACAAAGCCGATACAGATATTGGATACAGCTTGTTCGAACAGTTTCTGCGAACGTGGATAATCATTTTACGAAGATAAATTTCATAAAGTTCTGTCCTATTTTGTAGTTGTTTGTGAGGTTTAATGGAACTTATCACCCCCACGTTGGGCGCCAAAACGTGACTGTATTACGGTTTACGTAGTTTGGTCATTTGATCATTATTAGTGGACCAAAAAGATTTTTCCAAACTGTCAGTTTGTTTTCGATGTGTTAACATACGTCATACATATTAAAAAAAATCAAAAGGTGGTCCCGCGTTAGAAGCCAATTCGAATTACCTGACTCTATATTTGTTACTTTGTGCCATGCGTAGAAACAAGTCCTAATAGAACGTCATAGGCTCGCCTTACAGCGAAGGCGTTTAAGCAACCGTTAGTCGATTTCTTCAGGCTGCTTGGAATCGATGGAGTCCTTGTCAGTGACATTTGTCATCAAAATGAACATGGGTGGTGTATTAACGCTGTGAAAGGCACTGGGCAGAGCGAAATAAAAGTTGCCAACTACAAGTGAAACGGTAGTTCCTATCTTTTGCTTCTACAATATTACACATTACCTAAGAGGTATACCTATATAGCTTTTCCTTAGAATTCGGTATTCGAAACTAAAATAGCGCAAATGTCCGGATCTCTAATCTACCACATGACAGGTAGTCTTTCGGTAGGACAGGTTTTATCTGTTATTTTTACAAAGAATTCGGTTTTCTATATCACATTATTGTGTTAAAATAAGACGCGGTAGTTATAGCGTTCTTCAATAATATCTGTTATTTCTTAAAGTAACAACAATAACATTATAACCTGTCTAGTTGTCTACTAATACTCGTTCCTTTTTCTTACGAGTAATAAAAGTATTTTCCGAAATGATGTGTCAAGTTAGCACTGACAGGTGACAGTGACAGGTGACAGAGGACTAAAATAAATAGTGTTTTGTGGTAGTTTTCTGTCATATATGTGGACTGTCCGAGGCATAGTGATGGATGAGGCGGGAGGCTTTTACGAAGTAAAATAAAGGGCGCGGTAGATGTCATTTTTTATTGGAAAGCAATCAAATTCGTCCAACAACAGCAAGGGACCTAAATAGCTGTAGGTAAAGTAGTTAAGACAACAAAATAATGATCAATTAATTTGAATTTGGGTCGATTTTCGAAAATTCGAAAATTTACCCCTAAGATGTTACACACACACGCACGCACGCACTCTTCTTGGGGTCCATGGTCCATTCATCGTAGGTACTTTTACGTGCAAATCAAATTGTTTTACTTTCTTACCAATGTTTATTCTTAAGACCACTGTAAATCTCACATCGACGGTAAAGTACTTACCACATGTATAAATAAACAGCTTCTTTAAGGGTCTGTAAACCGTGGGGTACATGCCTTGTCTTCATGAAATATTAATGAACAGACGTGGAAATTAAGTGAAGAGGAGCGTATCTCTGTATCTTTATTTTCTTGTGTGAACATGTCTTATGAATCTCGATGGCAATTTGAGAAGAGTACCTACTATTTGTATAGAGCGTCACAGAACTTTTTCTATTTAAAGATTTAACTTACGCAACAAAAATCTGAAATTATTACCTGTTTTCAGGTCTATACATAGGTCCTTATTTTTGTTCTTAGAGAGAGCCAGCCTTTTGAAAATATTTAATTCACATCTTACCACATTATTTTTATGTAGAAAAGAAGACCACTGGAGATATATAGACAATGCTTTATTACAGAACTAAAAAGTACTGTACGTAGGCGAACTTTGAGTAGATAAGCATTCTTTTCCAGCTAACATTGTTCAAGTCCAATTTCAATAAAAACATCATATTCAGTCCGTTAGAATTAATTGACTCAGCCAATTTTCTTAAGTTAGGGAAAATTGGATTGTGATTTTGTATGCCATTCGTTCAACTCCACCGGCCGTCATCATGTCTACGTAAAAATTACGACGTTTAAATCACACGCTAATTTAATACACCTTACACATCTATACATACACATCCTACCTCTTATTTAACGTGTAATAGTGCCTCATTACACGAACCTCCTTAACTAAACTTCCAGAATCGGAAATATCCCGGGACGGAAGCGGCCTGCGCTAATGGCGGCCATCATGGTGGCGCTTCCGGTGGGTCAACTCAGCAACTATTTGATAGATCGGGGCGATTTGTTTGAACGCCTGAGGCAGGGTTTAATCGGTTTTGTTTTAGGCTGTGTTTTTGGCAATGAGGAATGATTAAACATTGGACGATCGAGCTTTGCTTCGGCACTGGGTTTTCTCAGCCGCGGAACCGGATACATAAAACAAACATACGTTTATACTAGTTACTAGGTGAAAATAATTAGGTTGGTTGTACCACTATAAAACTTTATAGATCATTATACTTTCGGATGCGAAATATTAGAGTTTGTTGACTAAGAACATAACTATTTATTCTACTTTCAAGCTATAATAGACGTTAATATAACCCGGTGATCCGTCTCCGTCCGTCCGTCCGGCGCGCGTCAGGCCCGAGTGGCAGCTCTTGTAACAAAGTACGACCATTTACTTACTACAAAATAACGTGGTTCTGTGTTCTAAAGTGCTGTGTTACATTTGAAACTATCAAAGTTACGAACATCTTTTATATAAGAGACATTTTACATTATACTATGTAATTATGTATTGATCTAGATTTTGGTGCAGCTGAGAGGAGCTCATATTATTTTGACCCCAGGCAACACAAAAAAAACGGAATGTTATTTAAAAAAATTATATTTCTTCCTTTGAAACTTCAACATTGAAGTAAATGAAAGTGGATGGTCATTAGACTGGCGAACATCACTTTGGTTGTGAAAGTATTACGAGAGTTGAACCTTGTTAACATTGTTGAGAGAACGATTCAGAGAAATAAACATTATGACAGTAACTTCACAGTATATTTATGAAAACTTAATGTACACGCATAAAAATAGCGCTTGTTTTATAAAAAAAGGTGATGTCCATAACATTAATACTAGAAACAAAAATAAATTACTCATCCCGAAATTTAGATTAGAAAAGTCCAATGGGTCTTTTATGGGAAACTCTGTACGCTTCTATAATAAGCTTCCGGAAAATGTAACCGAGCTGCCTATTCGAAGATTTAAATCTTATATAAAGAACAATCTAATAAAGAAAGCGTATTACACCTTAAATGCCTATATTGACGATAAAACTGCATGGCCCGATGTCGTCGCTCCGCTCCTTCGTTAGCTTAATTGTGAAATTGTTTATCTGTGGTATCATATTTTTTAAGAATAGGTTAAACATTACTATTATAAAGCGTATAGTGTGTTGTCATAAGAACTTAGGTTGATACTTTTTAGACTTTATTTAAGTCTCTGACTAGTACTTTTTTCTATAAATGAGTCTCGTTCATTTACGTTCGATTGGCACCACACTAAAGCTGAATGAAGGATCATCAAAAAAATAACCAAGCAGAGTTTGTTGCCTGATTCTTCTATGCTTGGTCGCGCGCGAGGAACCGGCGTAAATTCACTTTAACATTTTAAATTCACGTATAGTTTTTAAGTTGACGTTTCTATATGATCCTTGTGATTTCAATGAATAAAAACCTATTGACTTTGACTTTGACTTTGTTAGTAGAACCTAAAAGTTTATTCAATCAAATACAATCTATCGTGTTGTTGGTTCTTTCTTGGTTACTTTTTACATGTTGTGTTCCCTTCAAATGGCTCCAATGCCTATTTATAAATGCCAATTATGACCACCCATCAAAAGATAGACTCCACAAGCGCTTCAATTACTTCAGCGCAATATTTTAAAGTGACGAGTAAAATATAAGTAAGTAGAACGAACGGTCGCTACACATTGTTGGTAGAGCTTCTTCCATAAGCTTCAACCATACTTTACCAGCTTGAAAGCGTACTAGACTCAATAAGAGGATGTAGATATAGATAGACTAGATAGAGCCGTAAGATGGACTCTTGCGAGGATTCTGCAGAACGTCTGAGAAATTGAAGAGTATAACTACGTGCTTTTTATCTTGTTACAAAAGCTTTTGTTAGAACGTTAAAAGGTTTAAAAGTTACCATAGGAAATAATGGACCAATTATTATGATTGATGGACTATTAAGGGGTTGAAAATTGTGATTTTTTTTTAGCAAAATCTGTTTAGTTTGTGGCAGTAGAAAAAACATTTTTCATCATATTACTAAGAATCTTGTTGTTTCCAAAACACAATTTCACAAAAAAAAAGATTTTTAATAAAAATTGAACATTTTTATACAACATCATCTAGCGTAAGCAAAGTTCTTTACTTTTTTAATACATACTTATTATACATAGAAAACACCCAAAACCGACTCAAAAATTATATCTAACGGTAATCAACAGATACGACTTACTAATTACAGTTTAATATAGAATCTTGTTCTATATTTTCAGTTATCGTTTCAGAGAGATAAAGCCAAAAACGTGTACTTTTCTCGCAAGTTTTGTCAGCGCAGTGTCAAAAGCGCTACGGTCTTACATATGCTGATATAAGCTTTCATTCAACTATGTAACTTTTGATGTGCTAATTCGGCACATGTCTGCATTTTAAACAGAAACTAACTACGAAAACAATGTATATTAACTATTATTTTTCAGGGCGCTGTTACGGTTTCCGTTTCAATACAAAACACGCCAGAAAATGTGTTTAAAAGATAAAGCAACAAGGGCATCAGGGCTATATGGCTCATTTTGCATTACACGCTGGTTTGAAGTGACACGCCTAACGGCCTAAGTGACTACAAACGGGATTATTCGATCACGATACTCGACTCAATGATCAGGAATTCTCGAGCTAATAGGCCTTTTCAATCGGATATTGTTTTTGCAATGTGCTCTTGAGGGATATTCTTTTGATCGTTGTTTCTGACTGGCGGATAATTTTACTGAATCATGTTAAAGCGAATAACTTAGTGAAAATATTCTACATTGAAAGCAAATGGATCTTTCTAAAAACAGGATGACTTGACGACTGTTCCTCGCGATTTTGCCTAGTTTTATGAATCGGGCCTAAAATTTCAATATTTGCCTCTTGATAAATGTGTACTTCGCCATTTTACTGGTCCTATTTTTGAAACTCTGTCTGAGGCATGTTGTCCATGAAAATGTCTTGAGTGATTGAAAATAAAACGCTATCTGTCATAGTAAGGAACAGCAAAAAGAAATCCAATTTATTGATAAAAACACGTACTTCTTCTCGCATAGAAAGTACCTAAACGACTGCACTAATCCATCCAAGTCCTTATGTCAGACTGTAGAGCTTAGTAGAACCGTTCCAATCCAAGTCTTATCCCCTGGTAATAGAGCACAAGACGTGCAGTTAGCTGCGTGAAAGGGGGTTAGTGTCAGCCGAGCTCGTCCACTCAAATCCGGGATTACGGGCCGAGTTCAGGAATACGTAGAAAAGCCGATGTTACTCGCGCAAGACAGATTCATGACCTATCGGCTGTACTGTATTCGCTAAGTAGTATTTTAATATACCGATGCATACAATTAAACCATGAACTTCATCGATGCCGATTGCCTCTGAAATGACCACCATACCTAAAACTGGTAACTAACTAACCAGAGTAGCCAAGATAGAAGCATTAACAGGAGAATTATTCAAAGAAGTTCGTGTATAAAAGGGTTAGCAACTGTGTATATTATTATCAGCAAATAAAATGCAATAAAACACTGAATAGGTTTATTTTTTAATAGTGAGGTGAAATGAACTTTGTAAGCCAACAAATATCGAAAATAAATTCAATACAATAGGGCAGGGAGGTACCGTTCGCACCGCACTTTACCTTAAACTCGAAACACAATATCTTGGCTTATTGAAACCCGATCCCAGTTTTTAAGATAGCATTTATTTACATACCCTCTCAAAAATATCAAGATCCATTTTGTTTGAAACGGGTCCCAACGTAAATAAGGAATATAAAACGTTTATTTACTTCGCCTTGAGTCAACTGGGTTCAAAAATACGTATGGTTATTCAGAAAATAGTTAACTCTAATGATGTTTTCAATGATTTAGTGATAAAATTTAAACTATTGTTTTATTAATCAACTGTTTTTATAAATCGTTCTCAGAATAAAGCATAATACGTAAAAAATCTTAACACTTTGCACCACGTTGGGCGCCAAAATAAATTTTATGCAAATTATGTACTTGCTTAATCTTGTTTACAGTCTCCTTCCAAATGTTTCCTTCTAACAATATTTGGGAGCTATAACTCTACTCGTGCCACAGTGCACGTTAATACGCCACATACGTATGGCGCTATAACAGCTTTATGGCGTCATAATTCTGCGGCTAGCTTTATTCTGTAGTGTTTCCGTTCTCACGCGGAATAGAACTAAACTCCAAGAAATGGCTCATGCGACATTTAGTTAAACCATTATGTGTTTTTTTTAAACTAACATATTTGAAAGCGATATCACTGTCTCTACAAATCTTTTTCAAGTCATTATTTTCGCAGCATTATTATCTATTTTGTCCGCTTAGTGGTTGCTTCTTGGTCACCATGCTTTTGGTAAGATACGAGGCCTTATGACAGTTGCTCAAATAACCAATGTAGTGAATGGATTGAAATATAACACGTTGGTAAAATATAGATAAGATCAACGAAATATTTGCACCCCTAGTGATAGGTGAATTTTCATTCTGAATTCAATATGTTTACCTATATTGAAGCTAAAGTACCTACCTAACCTTTTGTCGAGTTCGTGTATTGAGTGAGAAGTATGGAAATATCGGGGATTCGTCTAGCTCTTAAACTTCTTAGCGAGTTTATATTTCTAAATTCTTAAAACAAATAAACATATCGATTATCAGTCATGTTTTGATGCCACAGTGAAAAACTTTTTTAACCGCAAAGAGAGCCAGAAGTGATTCTTTTATAATATTGCAGAGTTTATTATTTTTGCCTTATTTTGGTACCTCTTGGCTTTGAGTTGTCAATATTCAGCCTTTTAAAACCACATTCAAATTAATCTAGAGTTATAGGTCTCTAGAGTCTATCAGTACAGGCAGATATTTGTTGTCTTTTATAAAGTATATATTTGCCTGTACTATATTTTCTATACAGGGTGTGGTATGATAATGAGACTCAAACAAGGTATATTTTATTAGTTGTTAGAAAGTGCTGTTCTAAGAAAAAAATATATTTCAGATATTATTATTTTTTACAAGCTAAAACACACGCACAGATCAAGCAAACAAACTCCAGTTCGTTGTATTTGCAATGTAAACATAGGGATTTCATATTGGAAACCATTTGTTTCTTAACATAGTCGAGACCGAAGTTTAGACCATAGCTAAAAAAAAACACCAATAACCAAAATACGAAGACATTCAACACGTGGATAGAAAGGGCTTATACGAGGCACGCTGTTTGGAGGGTATAAAATATCCACCTTCTGTTTGGTATGAAGCATATTTTAGAAGCATATTCTAAAATATGCTTCATATACTTCTTTATCTTTGGACTATTTAATATTATTATGTTATCATACTTGACGTTGAAAGATTTCACTTTTCGGCCAGGCTCGGGTCAGGCCCGGTACTGGTTTGTGGCATAAGGACATACTGCTTGTATGTTATAATTTATCTTATTAGAAAGAATCTTGTTGTTCCCAAAAGAGGAATTCGATACGCTTTCTCGAGACAAAAAATGCATTCACCTCTAAAATAACACTTGGGAAGATAAAAATATTTTGACGCAAACTGATATTTATGAAAAGAAGATTTAAACATTTACATACAGAACCTTGTTGTTTTACATTTTAGAAAAATTTAACGATAAAATGAAACCGGACAAGTGCGAGTCTGACTCACGCACCGAGGTTCCGTAAAAGCTCAAAAGATAAGTCGGAATGAAAGACAAACATAACTTTCTAGTTGAAAAAATGTTCTCAGATACATTGATATACGCCAATGGCAATTCTCCAACTGAAAATGTAAGTTGATAATCTCAAAAAATAAAAATATATGTGATAATATTACAAATTAACGATTTTCGGACTTTTTTCTTTACTTGTGAAGTTGAGACCTTGCTTCTTGCCAAGTTTAATGATTCTAGATCAACGGGTAGTATGTCGCATAAATAGCCGTATTTTTTATTGCGTTGACTTAGTAGTTTATTTTTTTTTAATATCCAAGATTTCAACTTGATATAAAAAGGATCTTAACAGACAGACAGATGGACAACGAAATGTTTCTTTATAGGATCACTTCGTTTTATTGGAGGCTTCATTAAAAAACGTAACTTTATAGGAGGTTACGTTTTTTTCTTTTGAGTTACGGAACCCTAAAAACACATAAAATTAGCCTTATATAAGCTTGCATTCAATGAGCTTGCGTTCGAAACTTGTATGGCTACTGTTTGATGTGTTAATCCGGCGAACTACCTATTTCATGGTCTAGCTAGATTTTCTCTATTGTTTGAGGCTATCTTGTAGGTAGAGTAGGGTAGGCTCAGCTCATACGAACCGTTCATATTCTGATCAGTACGTTCATGCGTTTGATTTGAATGTATTCTCACACAGTGCTTTGTTGGCTTTGTCTCGGTCTAGATTGTTGATTGTATTTGTTTGTGTATCTACAGATCAGTCGCACACCGATCTCGTTTTTGGAAGTCACTATATTGTCTGCTTTGCAAAATTTGAAAGTGATTGTGTCAGTTTTCGTATATCTACTAGTTAGAGCCGGTGGGCGATGGCGATGGCGTAGTGGGCTTACCGCAAAAGTGCGCAGTAACATGTGCTAAAACGGTGAATGAAAACATCGTGAGGAAACCACCATAATCTAAAACCAAAAATGCGTGTGCCATCTGTTGGTGTTCCAATAAGCGTCGACGGGCTTGCAACCTGTCACGGACTATTACTACTGAGACCAGCCGAAGTCAAATATATTATTGAAATATGTCAAGTGTGATAGCACCGTGTCAAGTGTGAGGTGGCGTGGCGGGAGAGCAGCCGGCTGAGAAGCAAGAATGCTGGTTTGCTTCCTGCTATGGAATGTTTGCATTTTCTGTAAATATTTCCTATATTTGTTGCGAGTTTGGGTGTTGCGGTACGGACACAGACAACATGGTTCTCGCAGTAAATAATAAACACGATACAGGGTATCCTAGTGTGGGGTGAGGTCAGGACTGTGTACAAGTACATTATGTGACAGATGGCTGTTTATTTACTAATAGCTGCGCCCCGCGGTTTCACTCGCGTAAGTTTTGGTTCTGTGGGAATATCGGGATAAAAAGTATAAAAAATTCAGTAAAGTATTTTACTGCTACATAAATACCCTTAATGATAAAACTATTTATTTGAATAATAACTTTTACTAAACTTTTGTTTCTACCGGCTGTCTAATAAAATCTTAGAATACAAAAGCTGCTATTGTGTCTTAACTATGATAGTTAGATATATTCCCTCCAGGGCTTTTTTGTAGGTAATAATGAGTATCATCAATAGTTATTTCAGCGCCCGCCAAATAATGAATTTTATAGGCAAAATTTTGCTACTTTGGGTTATATTATTGCAATTTTTTTAAGGATCTAATTTTTTGAAAATAAATTATAGCCTATGTTACTTCCTGATAATATAGCTTTCTATTGGTGAAAAAATGATTAAAATCGGTCTAGTAGTTTCCGAGCCTATTCGGTATAAACAAACAAAAAAAAATTATTCCTCTTTATAATATTAGTATAGTCCACATAGCACGACCGCCCTCGGCCCCCGACCAACTCACCGAGTCGCATCGACCGCCCGTGTTATTACTTCTTTTACTCGGTTCGTAGCGTGATATTTAATAACCTTCCTCATGAATTGGGCTATCAAATGCAATTTTTTTTTTCAAATCCGATTGGTAGTTCCAGAGATTAGCGCGTTTAAACAAAAACTCATCAGCTTTATTAGTATATAAAGATCGATTTATTTAATTTATATGAAAAATATCATAAAAGTTCAATTTGGGGCCATACTTATTTCAGTTTAATTTTAAAGATATATTCTTCTCGGAATGTTTTCCTTCCCTGTTTTCCTGTCTTCAACCCTAATCTCCGAATAAATAACGTGCGCTTCGACAATTTTTTGTATGAAAAAGGGTATCGTAAATACTCGGTATCTGTAACAAGGTGTTTACATAACGTCTAAACCACGCTAGACAAACGGCCGCCGATGTTCGTGTCGCCGAAACGCTGCGTTTTGAAAAGTTTTGCTCAAAACCAATTCAATTCTTTATTTCTTGTTAGTGAGCGATTTTATATAACAATTAAGTTAATGTACATTATAACAATGTTTACTTTGTTAAGAATAAAACAGGTTACTAAATCCATGAGATAAAAACTTTGCCATCGTGGCCTGTAATCCGAGTGCCGAGTTGGGGACAGCCAAGCCTGTTTTTCATAATGGTACTAATTAAGGTATTCTGAAGTAGATCTAAAATACAAATGCTATAATTACTATATAAAGATGTTTAGACTTGTTACCGGCTGAACCGATTCTTCACAACCTTTCCCATGGATCGGCACCGCCGCGCCGCCACTGCGTTAGTTCGATCGGGACTTTACTCATTTAATGTGCTATGGTTTTCGATGGGCACTTGTCTAGATTGGATGGGTGGCCTTGACCCCCTAGGGAGATACTGTTTATGCCCCGCGGGGGCGGAGACAGAGTTGCCAGTATCGATAAACAATGTTACAACAAAGTATCTTTTTAAATGTCAAAAGTTGTATGTGAAAATTATCATACGGTCTCTTACCTAGATTATGTTTTAAATATATTCGGATACTTACGTTTTCTATTCAATATAATTTTATTTCTGCCTAATTTATTGTACAGATTAGATTTTATTAAATTAGATAGATTAACTCGTTATAAAGACCGCCCATCAATGTACCTCTGTTTTTTGTGCGTTTCTACTGATGTGAATAACATTTTAAGGAGGGAAATGGGGGTGAACGTTTGTATAGATAAAGAGTATCGGTTTTTTTAAAGATAGGAACTTGAAAATTGGAATTGTAGCTACTCACCTCAGTAAATAGTGACGTGAGGAAGGTGAGGCGGGACGGGGGAGGGGGACGGGGTTTTAATGTGGGGTAGTACAAACAAATGTATAATTGACGGCCTTATTTCTTCCATAGTGTGTTTTTATTTTGCTTAGTCCACCACGGCATGGTGTCTTACTGACAGATTTCTATGAAATCTGTCAGTAAGACACACCTTAACTTGGTGCAGACGAGTATTTGAACTCGAATAGTCATTGTAATAATGTTTTACTGGCGAGTAGGTATGTTTCGCCTTTTCAGAAAAGAGCTATTGGAAAATCCACAAACCATATTTTCAGTTTTAATTTGATCTGATAAGGTTAATATTGTTCTTTATTATCATCCTTTATTTGATCCTTTTCTCTATATTTTTTGGAATATGTTTTCCATCCTCCTATGATATCCTATGATAATCCTTTATGATATTTACCCTTTATAACCTTTATGGGCTTATGGGTGATTTTATTGTTGGTTGTCATCAAAACCTCGAGTCTTCATTTAGGCACTGAAATGGTTGTGAAGGTAAACTTTAAGTTTGAATTGATACCATTGAAATTATCGTGGTGAAAACGTCATCAAGATAATAGTAAAGTACGTGGTATAGTCGCATAGTATCTTAAAATGGTCGACTTTTATTAAGATTTTATAATAACTTGAATTGAACCTGCGACCCTCCCTTTCAATGATGCTCTATACCAACTCAGAACAATACAATTTTTAACTTCAGACGGACTGATCTTTTCGGCTTTTTGGTGGGTTAAATCTGGTTAGGTATTAATCGAAATGGGAGGTATTATCAACATCCAACACTAGGGGGCGCCTCAACACGTGATGGAATATACAAACTATCAAGATTTCTAATTTTGTTAAAGTTTATTTTATATGAATAACGAGTTTTCTGTACCTTTGCTCACAAAAGCTACAAACTTCTCTCAAAGTTGTTGAATTTTATGAAGGCTTTTGTTTAGAAGAGATTACTGAAAAGACATCGTCCCGAAGTTTCTTGAATCCTTTCACGGGTAACGCAATTACCTGTGGTTCCAGTTCGGACCCACTTCGAGCCCAGTTTAGTCTCAGTTCCACCATCCCATCTCTTGCCATCGGTCACTATGCCCTACCTGAGGGCCATAATGCGTCAAACTTTCCTCTTATTACACTTACCAAATTGCAATGGGGAACGACTTATTTTGAACGGTTTAAAATATTTAAAACTTCTAAAACATTTAAAGGGGACAATAGGTATGCAAGTAAAATACTTGCCTGTTTCTAGCACCCTTCCAAGTCCTACAATGTAAGTTTTTCGACGTAACCAAGTATATAAGTGTACTATAATCTCCGTACGAGTATTAGTATAATTCTCGACCTAAACTTTCCCGTGAAAAATGATGTGTGTGATTGGAGGGCTGACCGGTCACTTAAATCGTGACTATGAAATAAATTATCACACAAAGGGAGAAAGAGAAGAAATAGTCCTGTAGGAGACGGTATTATTTTTAAGTTTGCTGACAATTAAAATGATTATTATCATGGTTAACATGTATAATTTGTAAGTATTTTAACTGGACTACATTATTTAACTTTATTTGTTTCAGGTACTTACCTATTTCAACCCTTTTCGTTTCTGGCGCAGACAGCGGGATTGGTGAAAATAATAAAGTTTTTGACAGCTTTTCATGCTAGAAGTACCGGTAGATATTTTGTTTATGATTACGAAGTAAGTTATAGTAGTAATATATGTCCTTGATCTAAAACAGAGTTGAAAATACAATCATGAAAACTTATAGACTGTGAACACGTAAACAAAAGTAATTAGAGACAGTTGCAGAATGAACAACTATGCCGAAACCCTTATACTGGCAGCCACAGTGTCCAAAGTGCAGTAGGACATTCATTTATTTCTTGCAGTTAAACGAAATGAAAACAAAGGTGGGCTTGATACTAAAAGCATTTTCAAACTGAGAAACGGTTTCAGAAAAGTTTTATCTGAAATGTAATAGGACATCGGTTATGTTACACTTAAGACATAAGAACATGAGCAAGATAAAATGCAATGTAATATCATTTATTTTCATAGTTAGGTATATCCACTTACTTCGTGCTGATGTTATACACTGGACGTGTACACAGGTATTTTACAGACACGGTATTTGGTTTTCAAAATATACAACAAGATGTTCCATGCGAAGAAAAAACAAAACCTCTAACTCTCCCTTCTAATTTTCCATGTAAACCTGCAAATAGACCACAGAGTTTTCTAATTGTTCTTCTGTATTCCCCCGCGCTGCGACACGATCACAAGCACTGCGGGTTCATTTAAACTTTGTACACTTTCATTACTGTCGTTCGCTATACTGTGTCGTACCTTCATTTGTGTGGTTTTAGTTCAATCTAGTTGGGTTGGAAGCGGGCTTTTACTTGAAGGCAGGGGTGAAATAGAATCTTGTTCTGGTAAAGTTTTTCAACAATTTGACGACCGATGTGGCGCGGTGGGCGAAGGTCCGCCTGCGACACAGGAGGTTGCGGGTTCGATTCCCGCCCTGGGACAAATGTTTGGACGATCTGCAAATATTTGTTCCGGGTGTTCTGGGTATTTTCTATGTATAATAAAAAAATATCTATGTATGTAATGTATTGTATTAAGTATATCAGTCATCTAGTACCCATAACACAAGCTCTGCTTAGCTTGGGGCTAGATGATGCTGTGTGGATTGTCCAGCATTATTTATTTATTTATTTAATTTACTTAATATATTTCAAAACAAACACGTTCACGACCGTAATCCCATGGTAAAGATTCTCAGATCCAAAATCAGTACGCAGATATCTGATGATACCAAATAGAGGGTAGATAAAAATACGTCCACTGTCCACAAATTACATTTGGCACATGTCCGCGTTCTTGTATTGTAGTTAGCATTCCGCACGACAAGCGACAGGTTGACATAATCCTTTTCTATTATTTCCTGGACAATCTTGCATATAAGTATATATAAATCACTATAAAACGTACCTTCTTTGACAGTATCTTGCTGACATTTTTCCTCGTTGTTGTTTTGAAGTTTGGTAGTTATTCTTTGTCTTTAGCGCCATGAGTGTTATGTTACACTAAATTGACATGAGTGGTGATAGGACAGTGCGTCTTGCAAAAGCTGATTAGATGTAGTAGTTTTTGTAACATTCATTCTGAAAACTCATTGGTTTTAGATCCGATATAGAACCGACTACCTCAGGATCATCTCTAGACCATTACGACTGAAAAGCTAAATTCAGGTTATGAAATATTAATGAATGTAGTGGCCTTGGTGCTCGGTTCACCTAATATTCAACAAGACATGGAGTGTTATATCTAAACTTGGCCCAAACTTGGCCCACCCGGCCCATAACTGGCACAATGGCCCATTGTCACGCCACAATACTCAAGTTAGGGTACAGTCAAGTTCAGAAACTTCTCGAACATTTAAATACGTGTGTTGCCAACTGTACAATGCGATATTCTGTATTAATTACACAAGATTACTGTTCCACCTTAAGTTTTACTTAAGTAAAAGTTTGAGTGTAACTTGAGGTAGAGTTTAGTTTTATGATTATAACTTGGTGATTCTTGTTGATAATTTAAGATTCCGTTTTGTTGTAAGATCCTACAAGGAATTATTTGTAACTTTCCTACTTTGTAAATGTTCAACCTTCCTTGTAAAATGATAATGCAAAGAGGCGATGGGGAGGTAGACCGTATGTATACGTCGCAAAATCTTCAAGTTCTGGAGATCATTTTCACTAGCAACTGAATCACGGGTGAAATAATTCATTAAAAAAAAATATGTTCACACTTTGAGCCATGATAGTTTCAAAATTAAACCCTTTGGGGAGTTATTTTTATTCTTGACAAATGCGGTTCTATCTGAAGCACTAAAAGGAACCAGTTATTGTGACTTAAGAATACAGACATTGTGCTAAATGAAAATCCGTACTCCTGCAGGCATAACTTTATGTCCATTTTGTAAAAGTTATAACCAAGACTGGAGCCACAAACTTGTCTTTACTTTTGTATTGATAGCCTGGCAAATACTTCAACTACCTAAATAAAAGAAACACGTGGATGCTCTACCGTATTCAATTTGCTCCAACTAACTTCGTTTTCCTACAAAAATGAAGCAAAGAATACATTCTAATCAATTGTCTCCCTCTTCTAATCCGGAACATGTTCCAATCGGAACCAATCTCCACGCACGCAAGCTCGAAGTTTTTGCGTGTAGAGGGAGAGTTAGCGGGAAAAAACTAACATCATTGGGCTGGATTGTGATTAATAAAACTAAGTGCATGTCAGACATGCGCACTAAATGTTCCGTTCTACTTACAATAAAAATACAAACTTATAAAATTGGTGAACAATGGTTATGTTCTTTCAACGTTTTTTTGTAAAAATGCATCATTGATTTTGGCCCCGTAGATTTTTTATTATTTGCCATGTTAATGGTCATATAATAACGTAACACGAATTCTGTGTAATATAATTACAAAGAATTGGCTTATTACGGTTAAAAAGATGCACCCTGTGTCAGAAAGACTGGCTCAGTGACATGGTCCCATTTGGTAACTTTTAGGCACGGAAGATGAACTACAGCTGACTTATAAAAACGAGATAAATAACTATGGTCTTATGAAAAACACTCAAAAGGCCATGTTGTTGCTGACACTTGAGCACATCAGTAGAAGTTAAATGAAGTCTAGCCGACGTCGGTCGTATTTGCTGCTTAGACCTTTCGTATAACGCTGACGCTTGCTGCAAGCCAACGTATCGTATATTGCTGGAAGAGTATACATTTCTCGGTGACAACATGATGGAGGTATTGGTGTTGCTAACGCCTACACTATTAAAACCTCCCCTTGCACTCTATAAAAAAACAAAGATTACCATGTGAGTCCCACAGATTAGCCCGTCTTATTCGCGGGTTACAAGTTTTTATTAGAAAAGAGGGTAGTTTTAAAGGGGCGTATTGGGCTTTAAGGATTTGTGCGTCTAAGTCTAAACGCTAACAGTTCGGGTCGGGGATAGGTTCTATGATTTAAAACTTTGTGGTCGACAGTTTTAAAAGTATAGTACTAAGCTTCAAGTGTAGTAGCCAAACAAGAACCTCGACAACACTGATATAATTTTTAAAACTTCTATTTGAAAGACCTTTTAAAGGCAACCCACACGGGTCAAATGTCAGTCTACATCTACTATATTATTAAACAAAATGTTTAAGAAAGATCAAAAGGCTAATTACTTTTGTAACGTTACTGAAATGTTAAATCATGCTTATCTTTATGCCATCTTGTTTGCTTTATAAATTAAAGTAACTTGATATATTAAGGCAACACCTAGTTTATCTAGAAAGAGAAACTAGGTGTTGCCTTAAATGAGGTCATAAATTGTGGAATCTATGTCGTTAAGGCTTTGCTTACGGGTAATGTTTAGATTAACGTGACTTAATTACTGTATGAGGCTTGTAGAAATATTTGATTAGACTCAATAAACTCGAACATTATGCCAGTCTCCATTAAAGTAAAATTAACTAAATTGTGGCAGGAACTGTCAATGTTAAGTGCAGTCAGGCACTCTCAAATACGCATAGGTATTGTGTGTTTCCTCATACATAACACGTCATCAGTATTGTGTACGTACAGTTGCCGCGTGTAAACAGATACAAAAATTTAATTTTATTCAAATACATCATATCCTTTGAAGATTATTGGCGTCCAAAGAGGTACTGTTTTCAACTGGCGCCCAACACGGGGCAAAACACTCGAACTTAATCGCGCTTTAGACTATTTGTACCCGTCTTAAGACGCCCATTAAGAGTTAAAGCACCAAGCAACAACCCGTGATATTAGACTAAATCGAGTAAAACGTAATTCTACAACAAAATGGCGTCTGGGCTCGCGTAATGGTCGTCTAATGGGACATGTAATAGTGTAGTAAATAATTTCTGATCTCTCATCTCCTCTTACTGCCGGGATTTGTACGAAATATCCGCGATTTCAGTCGGTTTTAATCTAAGTTAATTAGTTTAATAATAGCACTCGCGTCGGCTGTAATCGTGTAAACTTTGCAAAGGACACTCAAACGGTGGTAGCTTCGTAAACAAGTAAAGCTAGCAGTTCATTTTTGTGTTAGTCGTGAAATGTATATGAGTTTGCAAAATTTAAAGCCATTTGGTTGAAAATTCCCGGCTCCTTTGAGTGTTTTAAATGAATAATTTTCACCCACAAAATCCATGTTATAGTTTGAATAGAAACTATTTGAAAAGCGAACTTAAAATAATTAATTTCGCTCAAGACACAGCGTGGCGTACATAATAATGTAGGATCATTCAACTAGACTGAGGCATAAGCCAATGTTTGTCGTTTTGTACCGAAACAATTTCTAATATCGCTATCTTCCAAAATGTATGAGACTGCCTTTTTTTTTTTTTTTTTAAATCTGGACATTTTTTTTTCACACAGCATCATCTAGCCCCAAACTAAGCAGAGCTTGTATTATGGGAACTACATGACTGATATACTACATATATACTTTTTTTTTTGTAAATACATACATATTATACATAGAAAAACACCCAGACCTGAGACAAATATTTGCAGATCTTACAAACATTTATCTCGTGACAGGAATCGAACCCGCAACCTTCTGCGTCTCAGGTGGACTTTCGCCCACTGCGCCACAGAGGTCGTCGTGACATTAGCAATGTCACGTGGTCTATTTTTTAACTTTTTTAAAAATAAACGTTAATACGGCGTCGATTGTTTACTATTTGTATAGAAATGTGAGCACTTTTGACAAGCGCTATCGTTAGTTTTCTATTCTATTGTACCCTGTAGAGAACGAAATAAATTTTCGTAAGAGTAATTATTTATGTATGATCGCTTTTCAAAAATATTAATAAGGAAAATAATCAAGGCCGAGATCTACCTTGCCACAGATTATGCTTATTATATAGCAAAACAACAATGATGATAACTGCTGATAAAAAAATGTTCTCTAGAATATAAAATTGCATTTCACGCAATTATGATTACTTATAACAAAATGTATTGATAACGGAAATTCGACACTTGTAGACGAAATATCATAGACTAAGGCCCGAGTTCACCAACACAATAACGGGTGGTTAGGTCCTAATCAAAGCTTTTTGACACAATGCATATTTTCATAGAAATCTGTCATCATGGTTAGACTTGACCGTCCGTTTATTTTATCGGTGAACTTAAGCCTTAATGCAGTACTTAGCGAACAAATGAATATAATAAACTATCGCGCACCATAGCTTACAAACTTGCCATAGCCTAAACCGACAACTAATGTAGAATATATACAATCTGTATTTCCGCTATTATCACAAAACCAACGCCTATTCACAGCCTAGAGTGATAAAATAACCAGAACAACACACAAAGCTAAATCAGTAATCGAAATATGATTGTATTTCCAAAACAGAACTGAGAAGACCAAGTGGCACCATTTTTCTTAAACTCCAATTTCAGTTATTTTTATATTCTTCTTATCCAATATTCTTTCAATGGCAGATTTCCTTTAAATCTGCAAACACATTTCATAACTACGATTTATCCCAAATCTGACGGCTATGCAAAATAAATGGCACTTCTGATTCTAAGTTATATCAGTTTAGCTTATACTATGATTTGTAGTCTTTATAGAACACATGTTAAGATAGTCTAGCGACATGTTTCGCCAGCAAATAAAGATTTTTGTAGGCATCTAATGAATTTCATCACCCCAACCGACTCCAGTGTGAGCATAGCCATTTCTACCGCTGAAGACAAATCCTTATGGAGGGAAATAGTCACATCCAGAATCACGAGGTCACGACTCTCGCCATGGGGGATATCGACGCAGGGATGAGGAATTAATTTAATCATGTGTGCTTCCTGAATAATTCTGTAATTATTCAGGATGCACACAATATGAGTCCTAAAATTGTTTATCAAAATTAATTACCAGTAAGTACATATCTTGAAGAAAAGCTTTCACTACCTAAATAATATGATGTTACTAATATTGTAACCTCAAAACATTTAAATATCGTTTAAACTTGTAAAACTGTACAACTTTTTTAAATAATGTTATTTAATGCACATTTTTCTTTAATATTTCAATATAATCTAGAGGCCAATATGATTTAAAAGCCACAAACACAGATGCCAAATTCCGTTTTCCCAATAAATAAATCCAAAGTAGAGTCTGGCAATAATTCATATCAATTTCGGAACTAGATGCAGCTATCATAAAGTTGTGACGTCGGTTGCAGGAAAAAGTTATAGAGCAAGTTGGCAGGCAGTTACTTGCCCCAACTACTTGCCAGCAGTTACTTTATGGAATTCACCGAGGAAAGTTAAACTGGGATTTCAGATTCCGTTCAGTGACAGGTCCCCGTGGGTGTTCATTGGTTGGTTGTAAAAACCTTTCTTGAAAGAGGATTTATAAAAAGGTCGAAATAACTCTGTTAGATAAATCTTTTTAAATCTCGTATTTTTACGCTTGCTTGTAGCGAAATTTCGACATTATGTGTTTTTCGGGCTTTTAGATTTAATTTCTATTACCTATGTATTTTTTGCTTAATCCAGAGCGTTATGTAAATCTATTAATAAATAAATAAATAAAGCTGGACATTTTTTAAACAGCATCAGCCCCAAACTAAGCATATCTTGTATTATTGGAACTAAATGACTGTTAAACTACTTATATACTTTTTTTTTAATAAATACATATTATACATAGAAAACACTCAGACCCGAGACAGGCATTTGTAGGTCATTCAAACATTTATCCCGCAGCGGGAATCTAACCCGCAACCTTCTGCGTTTCAGGCGGGCCTTAGCCCACTGCGCCACAGAGGTCGTCGTTATCATTGACAAGTTTTATGAATGACGAAATCCTACGAGCCAAAGTTATGTTAACAGATTGCAATAGTACCTACTATTATGTATTCTGTGCTACGACTATTCAAACGAAATTCAAGCTAAATCTAGATTCTGCTGAATTTAGACTCGATCTGACAGTTGACATTTGCATCAGATACGAACTCTGCTAGCCACTTAGCTGTTACACGCTCTGCATCGCTTGCCAGATACTGAACTAGATAGGAATTTGTGAACAAAGGCCGCAAGCTTTAGAGAAACAAAAACTACCTTTGACGAATCTGTCAGCAACAGCGTGTCAGACCAATGGCTGATGCTCAAAAAGACATGTCTCATCCTATCCTACTAATATTTATTAGATTATAAACGTGAAAGTTTGTGATGATGGATGTTTGTTACTCTTTCACGCAAAAACTACTGAACGGATTTTGATTAAACTTTACAGTAATATAGCTTATACATCAGAATAACACATAGGCTACTTTTTATCCGGGTACCACGCGGGCGAAGCCGTGAGCAGAAGCTAGTATATCATCTAATGAGTGCTATCTTAATTAACACGACTGTGTGATATTGTTTAATGGTTGGATCGGTAAACAGTAATTAATCAGTATTTCGTATACTGACATATTTCAGGTTAGATTTCAATCCAAAACGCCAAATGATTAGCTTATCTAAATGTCTGTGGAAGGTAAAGATGACAAGGACAGATGACAGGGACATTCAATTAATGGATCAGAATATACAAACTAAACCTACCATTTGATAAACACATTTTTATAAATTTAGCTAATGTGTAAAAAATAAAAACTTATTATTTATTTTTCAGACTTATTTATACAATTAACTAACCTTATGCAGCTGAAAGTATGATGCACAAAAATGTCAAAATTGAGACATTTTTCATTTCCTACGTGCTTACCTTGATTTCACATTCCTAAAAAATGCATTCGAAATATCCGACCGCATAACATGAAATTAGCTCCTGCTTTCCAAAGCATTGTGCTCGAACTACGAGCGCTTAAATAAATATAAATGGTTTTTATTTCTGTAACAGAATTTTTTACAATTTCATTAGGGTTGGGACAATTCATTTAAGTAACTTTGGAACATGCAAACTGAGCTAGTTCATGTTGAAGATATGAAACTGAGCCTACGTATTCGTTGTTGCAAGAATTAACAATACCCTCACCATCACTACACCTAAACTTGTGTTCCTACTAACTTACCTCACTTACGCAATATTAGATACCTACCTCTCAAATGGCGAAGGAAAACATTATTGTGAGACTGCATTTCCTAGAACTAAAAGACAGGAGTTCAAAAATGCATGGAAGGAGCTAGCGGGGCAACTTCAGTCATCCAGCATGTGTTAGAATGAAGTGTTTTGGTCACAATACAAAAAAACCAAGGTAGACAGAAAGCTCACAAAACACTTACAAATAAGGTGAACGTCACGCGAGTAAAACGTCCCCTTGACGATTCCGGAGGGCTATGACAGTTTCCATCTCGCAAATAGCTTCGACTCTATTGTGTTGAGTCTACTCTCGCCTCCTTACTCACGACGACACGATATACACCTATTTTGGAACGTGGAACACATCGCACGGTCTGTTATATACACTAGTGTTCACGAGATCGACACAGCGGCGCTATTCAAATTTGCACCCTGCCCTTAATTCAAACACTGCGCTAGAACAGAACTCAAATTATATATTAATAAGTTCTCGACGCGTTACAATATTATACTCACGTGAAGTTTGGATTTTACACACATCAGCTATGTTCAAAAAATTTAGAAACTCAGGAGACTCATGCATGAGACTCCTCATTTTGTTTTGTTGGTATTTCCTACGAAAGAGCTACAGTCGGTCAGCCCATCAATTAAAGTCAGCTACAAGGGAGAAATATATTTAAAAATACATCAATAAGTGGAAAAATTGTTGTCGTATCGGAAACTGCGAGAACCCTCTTCATTTCTGTATTTGAGGCAAAGTGCCATAATATTAGAGCTACTCTACGCAATGGTTATGAATTTAAAATATTATATCGCGAATATTTGTGGTATGCGCGAGCGTTGAATTTACAATGTAATATCCGTAAGAACGTGTAGTGACATTGTCAGCTGACATTCGCTTGGGCAATTATCTGTCAAGTACATGTCGTGTTCTTATATTTTGTGGACTCGCTGTTGTGTCGTGTGCAGTTAATAAAAAATAGGTAGGTAAGTAACTTGGATGTACCCACGGCCCATGTTCGTAATCGAATTAGTGCCTAGTCCATTCCGTATTATGTATGTTGATTTAATGAATATTAGATTGGACTGCCGATAGTATGCCTAATTAGTGCGATGTAATGCTACCCAATTAACTAACTAATTAACTTGTTGAACTGTTCGTTTATTCAAACACTGCATTTTGTGTTCAATTAAAATGATAATGATTTATTAACAGTGTAAAGAATTATTAATACTTATAATATTTAACACTGTTAATAAATGATACACTGACGTTACATTTCGTATTCTAACGAAATGTAACGCAACGAAGGATCTATTCACACCTCACACGAGAAAGGTGTAAGTAAACCCCCATTTACGAATAGAGCCCCCCCTATTAGTAGTAAGTAATTCACAAAGTTACTTAAGACGGTTCTATTATAACGTCAAGGCATGTCACTGGCCCAATGCAGGGACCAAATACCAGTGACAGGAAGAACTTAAATATAAGATAAGAAGTCGTTAGATCTCTGTTTTTACTGTGGAATGTGTGGAAAAAACCAAACAAACCCTTATGACAGCATAAGATGTAGTTTGATTGTTTATCTGTTACTATTTATCTCCGAAAACGGCTTATCGATTCAAAATGTGGTTTCCTGCAATCGATTTGTATGTCTTACATAGGTTTTATCTCCATAATGCACTAAGAGACGCTGTTATCAATAACGGAAAAACAAGTCGGGAGTTTTAAATTTTGAAAAAAATTACTTGTACTTAGAGCCAACTGTGGGTTTACTCTCAAATGTTAATATTCTTTTTGCTTTGATCGGAACATTCGGAACTCAAACAGAAAGTTTTACTTCACGTTTGCAAAAGTTTCGTTTCAATAAAAACAAAAAGTAAAGTTGGCAGGAAAATTCAGTCGACTTTACTTCGATCAGGGATATAACACATGTAAAGAGTCTGTGACGTCATGAATAATACCTCCCTCAGGACGCCGGAACGGCCTGTCAGGTGGCTCTGAGACCCATTTGGGCTTACGACGCAGATTGCACGAGAATAGTTTTATATAGTAAAGATTTGGCAATCCATGTATATTTTTCCTATTCTAACATTGTTGTTTCCACACTGCATTGACTATCCCGTCTGTTTTTGTAGCTATCGTAGAGATCACAATCGTTTTCTATTTTAAGTATTCAGAGACCGTCTGAATTTGTAGCGTCTACATAATCGATATTTAACTAGAACAGCCGGATAATTTAATGAAAAAGTATGGAATTTTTTATTTCAACACGAATCTAGACTCGTTTATCCTTACACAGTGTAGTCCTTCTATATCACATAAGTGGTCTCATGACTTGGAGACACAAATCTATTAGGAGTAAATGTTTAATACTACAATACATTGTCAAATTTTTATAACGTTGTTCCGTTATTCACAAATGAATATACCGAACGCTTAAAGCTGGGCGTTCGGAGCATTCGTGTTTTTCGTCATTCGTTCATTGGATGCTACACATCCCTCCTCTTGACCGTTCACAGAGCGACGCCACGAGCGGTGTCAACCTTTTCAATAATTTATTGAACTCTCTCCTCCGTTGGTTTATCTGCATTTATTGCTTTTGAGCACTCGAATGAACTGTCTTTGAATTCTTTGATGTTTTCTGCACCAAAAATGCTAGACTCTACATTATTTATCACGGAATACGGAGTGATGATATTTCCTCAGAGCCAAGTTGCTGCAAGCAATTAAATGGGGGAGCTATAAATGAACATGGGGATGAGGAAGAAAATAATAATTACCTGTACTTTACAATCATTGGTTTGGAATATAATAATGATGTCCCTTTTGTTTTCTCAGTTGAATGAAAATGCTGAAATATCCCTTATTTCCGCACTATTCCTGACCGTAATGAGCATCCCTGACTTTTTCCTGATTTTCCAAGAATGCTTATACCCCGTTTATCTAAAATATATCACTTTCAATATAACTTTTGCGCAATTTCTTACAAATTTCGCAACTTGTCATACACTGACACGGTTTTCGCCGAAGATTAATGATATTCTCGATCGCGCTACCCCAAAGGGTTTTTATGAAGCCCTCAGTGTGAAATTCATACAAATTACTGTTTTAGTTGACAGCTGAATTGTTTCATAGATTAATTTATTTCTCATATAAGCCATTTATATCGATTTGAGCGCTTTATTCGGAAACTATGGCTATCGATTTTTATTTTTTTATTAGTGTTGTATTCGGTTGAACGTGAGTTAGATATTCATAAAATTTATCGAAAATATTTTAAAATTATGGTTCGAAATGTGTTGTTGAAACAGCGAAGAAAATACATACACCACATAGTACACAAATATTTTTAGTCGAAGATTGGCATACGAATAAGTGTTTTTACTTGTTAATACAAATAAAACATAAGTATCTAAGGTAGGGACTAACTAGCCCACATATCCGTAGCAAAGTATTGCGCCCACTGTGGTACCTTCAAAAATATTTTCAGCCGAAGGATATCATATTTCCACGATAACATTTACAAAGGAGAACCCGCGGGTTATTTACGGCATTCGAGCACTTTGTGTTACTGCAGGACGGTCCCAAGCAGTAATATGGTTTTTAGAACTACCTACTACAAGGTTTTTATATAGATATTCTGATTGACAGTATTATACATAGCGTCGCGATTTCTCATCCTGATGAAGCCTCTCGTAATGAGTCCAAACTGAGTCTGTGCCTTCATCGATTAGTACCGTGCGTGAAAATTCCCTTTAATTCACGATAGTTTTAGACAGTTCTTCATTCGGTCAGATGTTGTATCAAAATACAACTTCAAGATAAAAAAGGTCTATAGAAATATATATAAAAAAGGAGATGTGAGCTAAAAGTGCAATCAGCCAACCCTCCCTTGACAAATCTACCCACACAAATATGTTCGCACCCTTTAAACGTTTTGCGTGCGATCAAACAAACACTCTGATTCTTGTTATTATGTTTGCGTAACGGCTCTGAATAGTTCCCTCCCGATGATTTAGGATAAAGTAACCTTTAACAGTTGGACTTCTTTATATCAAAATAAATGTACGTATATAAGAATCAGCAATGTTTTTACTGACATATTTATAAGTCTGTTGATTATGGGCTGTACAAAATAGAGAAGATTTCAACGCCAAAACATGCTTTTATTTTATACTGCCATGAACCACTCTCAGTTCTACTTGGTTATTTTAAAGAGCCGAACCTGATTTAGGTATTTTTAGCAGGAGAACAGTGCACAGTAACTTAATATTTAACATAAGAATTAAATGCAAAACTGGTTCTAAAAGTGTCTCTAATATTATTTGACTCGCATTGTATCAATTGAATGAAGCCACCCTTCACCACCGGATATGCCTTAGCCCGAGGGGTTTCCTCTGTCCTCGTTAGAACCTCCAAACCCGTCAGGGATCACACCGGAGCCATGGGGTGAGGTATACGTAATCGTTCCACCGTTGTTTGAGATGTTTGTGGCTTTAGGCGATGTGATTGGAGAGTGTATTTTTTGAAATCAAAAGAAAGTTAGAGAACTTTCTTCCTATTGTTATAAAAATCGTCTTCTTTATTATAAGGAGCCTTTTGCTTCTTAATTCTAGTAATTTTCAGACCTCCTTTTCTTATAATCCACCAATAGGTCTTATAGAATGGTAGGTGGGATACATGTCCAGAAATTGACGGATTTCATACGATGCTTTCCCTAACTCAAATACACGAACATTAACTCGATTTAGCTACTGCACATGTTAATCAGAAAATGAGCAATTAAAATATTCCGTTACATGGCAAAATGAGTGACTTGTGTCATGTGTTTAACTTTCGAAATTGTGATAAGAATCACATTGAAACTGTCGGGCGGGTCTTCGCCAGCCGTCTTGCTTGATTCTTGAGTGGTCCCAATGGTCACCTCGTCCCTAAAGTTACTAAAATAAATTGAGGATATTCACTACTTAGATATTCCTTATTCAAATACCTTTTTTATTTACCTATTTGAGAAATTCCAAGAGTATATTATAAAATACCTTTTTGTTGATAGCTGCCAAAGCTGGCATAATTGGCGCCCAACGTGGTACGGAGACAGGCTGCTGTATTGATACATCGGTTTTGTGTTTTCTCTGCAGCGCTTTAAACTCTCTCCCACACGTTACCATTCTCCTTTGATCGCCACCACAACTGCGTTAGTTTAACCGGGCCTTTACTTGGAAACTTTTAACCTTTTAGTCTGCTGTCTATCTGATCTGTATCGGTTTCGCAATTTATTAAAACTTTGGTTGCAAATCTTATATTTCACAGCTTTGTTTTCAGAAATTATTTTTAACTTGATAAGGTTGATTACTTACATTACAACTACTATTAGTACCTACTTGATCAATCGATATCGATTTTAAAAAGAAACACGCATCACTAGCACCGCATCTTAGTAAGTTAGTAATACATAGTTGGGCCAAAACGTAGTGTAGTATGCCAAGGACATGTGGCCATTATACATAATCAGTACCCATGAATGCAGGGCGTGATAAGGATAAGGGCTCTTGAATTATCTGGGGGGGTCTAATAGTTTTTATGGGGTTCATAAACTGCCATGAATCCTCTGGCTAGGATTGTGCAAATTACAATCGACATGTAACTTTGCGTTCTGCAAATCCAAGTGCCAAATTTAGTTTGTCGTACCGTCACATTTCACGTTTGTTGTACCGTCATTGGTCACATTTTAAATAAATAAATAAACACTCAACAGTCGCAAACATGGTCCTGACCCCACACTAGCATACCCCACACACTTATATAGTGGGGACTACGAGTACCATGGTACCACAACATCCAGACCCGAAACAAATATCTGCAGAACAAGCAAACATTGGTCCCGCAGCGGGAATCGAACCTGCACCTCTCAGCCGGCTACTCGTCCGCCACGCCACTGAGGTTTTTATTAGGTCAGTAACTAGTTGACTGCCCGACGGTGACGGTGCAAGAACGACTGTGACGAAAGGAATCGATGTGCCTTTTTAATGCTTGTCTCCAATGCTTTCTTACATTTGTTTTTGGGGTATGCCGGTTTTCTCAAGATGATTTACTGTGAGCAAAGTTTCTGTCATAAATCAACTGGCACACGACGGGGTTCGAACCCACAAACTTCGGATCAAAGTTGGGGACACTAGCAACTACACCACCAGTGCTCTGTATTAACTGTAAAAGTGATACGGCAATATCACTCATATTTATTTGTATCATAAAAAATGTATGATGCATCATGTGAGTTTCTGCTTCATTGACTTGTAAAGTGATTTGTTCCCTGCGCGTGCGTCCCCCATTGAGAGGATGAATGCATTGACTTGAATGCGTACATATGCATTCATTAAAATTATAATAAATAAGATGACGCTTATAGAAAGCAATATCGAATTAGTTTCTAGATATTACATTTCTATCTTTCTACATTCTACTACATTCACCCAATATTTAGTTCTCACATACATGACGACCGATGTGGCGCGGTGGGCGAAGGTCCGCCTGCGACACAGGAGGTTGCGGGTTCGATTCCCGCCCTGGGACAAATGTTTGTATGATCTGCAAATATTTGTTGTCATCTAGTACCCATAACACAAGCTCTGCTTAGCTTGGGGCTAGATGATGCCATGTGGATTGTCCAGCATTATTTATTTTATTATTATTATATACATATTAAGTCACTTGATAGTTTTTAATAGTTAGTCTTATAAAATACTGCTGTAATATTTATTATGCAGTAGGTTATAAAGAAAGGCCAGCTTCAACAGAGTAAAATATATAAAAAGTTCTTGATACAGTCAGTGATCGTCATGGAAAAGAGGCTGGGTTTATGGAAGTTTAGCTTTTATAGTATTGAGCAGTGCCACTGTCGGCAGCGGTTGGAACTATGGTGTGCTAATGATCGAGTCTATGATAAATTAACGTAATTAGGTCCGTAGGTTTCTTGTAATGGACATGGCAAGTACCTTACTTTGTAATTCGTCAGTTGAGCCATAGATGGCGCTGTGGTCAACAACTGCAAGCTCTCTCGCGGCGGTAATCGAACTTGTACCTGTCTCGTCTCAGCCGGGTATGCAGAGACTATCGATCCTGTCAATCACTCACTCTCATCACATTCTTCATGCATTCTCATGCGGTTTTGACCCGCGTCCTTTTCTAACCATCCCATTCACAACAAACACGCTCACAACTGTAATCCACATTATGAACACTCAGTACGCAGATACGTTAGGGTACCAAGTATAGGGCAGTCAGAGGCAAGTTAAAACATCATTTTTATTCCAAAAACTATCGTGAACTTGACTATTCATATTGTAAAAACGGGAATTTTCACGTGCACTACCACGTAGTGCACGGCGCGACGCGGAAGGAGAAAGTCGCAACCGCTCACCCTGATGAAGACTCTCGGAATGAGTCGAAACTTAGTCGGTGCCTTCACCGATAGTGCAGTACGTGAAAATTCCCGTTTTTACAATATGAATTAAAACATCATATTTGGTAGGTATCCTCACGATTTTTTCATTCACCGTTTTGAGCAAGTAAATAGAATAAAATGCTGGACTTTATTCACACAGCATCATCTAGCCTACCATCATCTACTAAGCAGAACTACATGATTGTTACACTATTTTTTTTTGTAAATACGTACATATTATACATAGAAAAGTGTGTAATTTTCTTTTAAATAGGTTCTCGTTTCGTTAATGTAAATGCTAACTCGTATTCCAGATGTTCCGTACCTGGAGCTGTCGGAGCCGGAGGAGGGGTACCACGGGCTGATCCGCGAGAACGAGACCCTGGTGGAGGTGACTCCATCCATCAAGGCGCGCGGCCCGCTCTGCTCCTTCATGATCCTCAACAACAAGCATCATGGGGAGGCGCCCTTCGAGGTAACAACGCCACTTAAAACAAAACCTTTTTTTGGGTGGTTATGGAACTCTTGAAGTATAACCCACCTATTAAAAAAAGAATCATTAATATCGGTTCACAATTGACAAAATATCACGTAACAACAAACACACAAAAAAATATATATTAACGAATTGACTCCTCCTTTTTTGAAGTTGATTGAAAATTTAGTACAATTGTGTGCCCTTGTCTGTAGTCGGAGACAAACTGTAGACATTTCATCATTACACCCGTCAATGACTTGGCAATAGTGGAAGTGAAAGATTGTGAGTCGATACTATGCTTCTACCACTCCGAAAAATAATAAAAATGTCATTGAAATACGATGAAAAATGTTGCAATGCACTTGCAGGAAATGATTTAATAATGTAGAAACAGTACACCACAATTCAGAACCGTCTGCTGGAAAATTGAAAAATTGTTCAGAAACCCATTATGAGACGCAGTTACTTAAATGTACGAGTTATAGGAGTCTGACGCGGCTGGTTACGAAAATAACGGCTAGGTTAAATAATAATGTAATTTCCATAGTCAATTACCTGATAGGTTGCTTACGTAAGCAAGGAGCCGTGTGCGTTTTTTTATCTTTTACTATTTTTCTCCATGACGTACAAAAATACAAATAATTTATTTCTCAAAATACTAAAGACGGTTTACAATATTATAATGGATCCCGCAATAGGGCTAGCCTGTATCGCGAGAATACGATCTAAATTTACTAAGTAGTACTTAATGAAGAAAACAAGCGAGATTAAATATGTACGTGCCTAGGATTTTTACAAGTGAAAAGGTCATCATGTACGTAGAGATGTGTGTGTGTGTGTGTGTGGGAGGTGAGTGCGTGTGCGTGTACGTGTGTGATGTGTTTAAAACTGTAAATTAATTAGAGATTACTTTAAATTAAAAAAATGGTAAATTATTTTTTATCAGGAAAAGTATTTTAGTATTTGTAACTGTACCCACATTTTATGATAAAGGGACCAATAGCGACTCTGTTTCTTCCTAGTCAAGCGTAAGTAGCCAATTCGTGATTTTTGTCTCAACTCCATATAGTGTTCACACTTTAGTAATAAATAGCACGTTTGTATATAAAAGGAAATGCAAAAGATCTAAAGCGGGTGGGTGTAGCGAATTGGTTTTTACTAATAGAACTTTGATTTTTAGACGACGACTGTTTCATGCAGAAGTCAAAGTTGTATGTGGTTGAGACTGGTGATAGGCTGATACAACCTTTTATATGTAGAGTGTTTGTGTGGAGTTTTTTGGTTGGGTACCTGAAGAGCTTGCGGAACATTACCTTTAAGACAGGCCTTTGAGCTCTTTCTAACTTTATAAAATAGGTATAAGATAAAATGTGAGGTTTTTCGCCATAGTTTTGTGTGATTTCAAGGTTGGTTCTTAGATAGGTTTTATCGCCACCAGTCACTAGGGGGCGCTGCAATGCGCCTGATGTTAACTTAATTCATGCTAGAAAAATTATTATAGTTGTGTAAAAGTTATGTACAATATACCGTAAATTGATCCAAACCATTTGTTACAATGAAAACTTATTCGTAAATTAAGCTCAAATTACAGTCGTTAACGTTCCCAGTGAAAACTGACATTATTTAAAAGCAAAACGAGGCGTTGTATTTTACGACTGTAACTGGAACCTGAGGTAAGGCAATACGCAACATATCAACCGCAGAACAGCAAAGTATAATAAGTGTAATGACAAAATATCGACCGCTCTATAGCAAAACAGAGTAACTCAAAAACTTGCGAATCTGTACAAGAAACCGACACCTGTTCGTATTCGTGTACCGCGCGCAATAAATCAAGTGAAACACAGTACAGCTCGTAAACAACGACAATTTGCATCCACCACTCCCGGACACAGACAATGAGAGTAGCTACTTCACTCCGCAAACAGTGATGCCACTTCTTTCTTTGGATAACACTTGAAAAATTGTGAGACTGGGTGAGAAGTCTTTGAAAGGATAAGTTAGTTAAAGAAAGTAAAATGTAAAAGTTTTTAGAAAGTCTTCTTTATTTTTTTAGGTTAAACTTTATTATTCCATCAATTCGTGTGTATTTAAGAGATCGCTTCAAAGCCATAAGATTGACCATTTTACTTAAAGACTTCAGAGTCAGACAGCTAACGCAACTTTGATTTTTCCATGATGATTCTTCATCAACGTGTGACGACCTTGGTAGCGCGGCGGGCAACAAGCCTGCTGCGACGCAACAGCATGCGGGTTCGATTCCCGCAGCGGGACAAATGTGTTCATATTCTACAGATATTTGTTCCGGGGCTGGTCGTTGTGGTACCATGGTACTCATGGTACTCACGACACAGATAATCCTAGTGTGGGGGTCAAGACTATGTATGGGTCTGCAGGGTGTAAAAAAAATCTTGTTCGACTCAGATCTTCCTGTCTAGGCTGTGGCCCGTCACTACAATGTATCCGACACAATGAGATATAAACTTTACGGCCAGGCTATAAACTCGAGAATGCATTGCATGCACGTTTGCAAGTAAGTTTTATTTGGCAATCGTAAAAATGTTTTAACTGCTGTTGATTGGATTTGTGAACAGTTGAATGCTCTGTCGGTTAGTTGTTGCGTGTTCACTTGTAGTTCATTCTTTAGTTGTGTCACTGGTTATTTGTCCTACCTTCGTTCGGTCGCCTGGTTGATATATAAAATATAGTATTATTATTATTAACGACGACCGATGTGGCGCGGTGGGCGAAGGTCCGCCTGCTACACAGGAGGTTGCGGGTTCGATTCCCGCCCTGGGACAAATATTTGTTCCGGGTGTTCTGGGTATTTTCTATGTATAATAAAAAAATATCTATGTATGTAATGTATTGTATTAAGTATATCAGTCATCTAGTACCCATAACACAAGCTCTGCTTAGCTTGGGGCTAGATGATGCTGTGTGGATTGTCCAGCATTATTATTATTATTATTATTCATTTATTTCAGATAAAAATCCATAATTAATATTATAAGCACAGAAAATGACCTGCAAAATACATTATCAAATTCAAATTAAATTAGATGGAGCCCATCATCACCCGCATCCACCGGTTTTGTATGGGACAGTCTGATCGCGCTACAATCATCTGTAGGATGCCGTTGCTACTGCCTCGCGCACGCTGGAGTAGGGAAGCGACTTTTTACGCATAATCGCATGAAAGCCGTCCGTCCGTGCGCGCCTCCGCAAACATCCCTGATGGGCTGCAAAAGCGAGGCAGCCGCATCAGCATCCTGAAGATGTTGTTGTACTGGACTCGCAGTTAATATAGTGACCGTTAATAGCTTGGTTAATATAGTGACCGTTTGTGGTGTTTTGAATCAATAATAGACCTTTATTTGGTAGCCATAATCTCACCTGATGGAAAGTGATGATATGGCCGACGATGTAGCGTGACGGTCTAGAAGACCCTCTACCTGTTCACTCTTACCTTAAAGAAACCCAAATTATCAGGAAAGACAGATGGTAGTGTGTTCTATTCCTTCGCCGTTCTCATTATAAAGGCGGAACCGATTTGTTTAGTGCGATTGGTGATGATGATTTTTAGTCTAACATCTAGGTGACCCTAGTTTTTCATGGCACTCTTTAGGAAAGGCATGTCTAGCTGGACTTCTACAGAATGTTAATTAAGATGATGATCGAAATTGATGAACAACTGTTATTCCTCATGATGGACATCCTCAGTGCGTATAGAATCGTGAGGTCACCAAGAAGAAGGTAAGAGGCATGTCCAGGCATAACATTTAGGACGTGCCCACGTTTTGCATAGTTAGTAGTGAGCAGTCCACGTGAAAGCAGAATTTTATACTACTTTTAAAGTCAGGTAATAATATAATAATAAGTATACATAATTACGTGAGCTGTAAATAATTCCAATATAGTTATCAGACATGATATCAAAAAGTCTAGTTCTCCTTTAAAGGTATTGAGCAAATAAACAAAAGCAACAACTTATTCGTCAGCTCTCTCGTTTTCTAATTTTATATTTTGCCTGTGGTTTAATCCTTTAAAAGCTCAAAGAGAAATTGGACACATTTTACAAGTTGAAAACTCGATTCGAGAAGCTTTCCAATATAGAACTAATGAAGTAAGTTAAACCGCAATCCATCGCTTTATTAGTTCATTTCCAGCGCTTAAAGCGTTATAAAAGAACTTGAAAGGAGAATATATTTTATTTACTTACATCATCAGGGAAAAGTAGAAGTTATAGTTATTTTTCTTCAGGAAATTAGCCATAAATTATACGGTTTGGGTGCACCAAAACAAACAATCTTGAAGTCTCTTCTTTGGTAAAAGTCAGCTGATTTAATGATATTACAATCAATTTTAAATGGTTTCTCTTAAACTTTTTTTTTTGTTAATTTTCACCCATATTCGGGCCAGTATACACATTACGCTATCGGTATATTATGTTTGTACTACCTTCCGTTTCGACTCAAGACAACAACTGCGTCCAAATAATCACAATAGATGAAAACAACAGAATTCAAACATAACTGGTCCAATAAAAGCTTGGTAAAATATCAGCACCCCTAAAATTTCCTCTATTTTGGTTTCGATTTCCAAGCGTGCCGTGACCCGATATGTTACGCTGCCGAGCACAATATCGCTCTTATAACAAGAGCAAACTATGAGCCAATAACTGCGAGCCAGTTTTTTTTTTTTTTTGTACTTTTACGTTTTGTTGCGCGGGTCTCGATCAGTGCCGGCTCCAGCTTACAACGCTGCATCCGGCTGCAATTGATGTGGAAACGAGAAACAAGACAGGTTATTAATAAAAAACGTCACACACTATGATTACGGGAATCATAGTGTGGGGTCAGGACAGGATCATGGGTATCAGGAACTAATGGTACCATGGTACTACAACACCCAGGCCTTGAACAAATATCTGAAGTACATGTAAACTTTTGTTTAGCGGTGGGAATCGACATCGCACATCTTACGTCTCAGGTGTACATGCCCGTCGCGGCCGTGGAAGATTGAGAGACATTTCCCACAAATGTCTCAATTTTCATAATCTTTATCAACAGCCTGTAGAAAGAAGTCTACTTCTGGACATAGGCCTCCCCTAATGAGTGCCATGACGAATCATCTGGGGCCATCTCCGTCTACCGTATTTCCGGGACCTTTAATATATCCTCATCGAGGTATTGGGTGGTGGTATTCCTGTTATGCGTCATCGAGTTCGTGGTCGCCGTTCGAGAACCTTCCTTCCCCAGAGCGCAGCGGTTGTCGGTCTTGCGAGCGCAGCGGCCTCATCATCGATGCTTCCACTTGCTTATTCTAAGAGCCATGTCGGTCACTTTGTTTTTTTAGAATAACTTTTTCTACAAATTTCCTTGTTTAGATCTTAGTTCCTAAGTAATTCTTAGCCTAAACAAATAAAAATTTCAGTGCTCGGAACATTATTCCGAGCAACAAAATAAGACAAAAGGGTCATTCACATAAACGTACCTTTCAACAAATTCATTTATTTAAAAAAAATGGAAACTGCACAATAAAACTAATAAATTGGGATCAGGCATTACTGAGCAATTGACGCACAGTCTGCTTTACCCCAAAGGGGAACAATATTTAGATTACTATCCTCTTGTAAAATCCAATATATAAGAGAGGTAATCAGGTGGTGACGCTTAAAAAATATACATAG
The DNA here is from genome assembly GCA_958496245.1 of Perizoma flavofasciatum. Taxonomy (NCBI): domain Eukaryota; kingdom Metazoa; phylum Arthropoda; class Insecta; order Lepidoptera; family Geometridae; genus Perizoma; species Perizoma flavofasciatum. The sequence continues at coordinate 304,590 of OY292419.1, read as the reverse complement.
CCCCAGAACTGAGAATTTCACCCTGTTTTACTCTTTATATTTTTCCTTTATTTTTAAAATGCGGTTTCTCAAGCTATTTAGCTTGACCTCTTCGAAATTGATTTCGGATTAAACACACGGTAATGGTGACTGACGGTTACCACAATGGATGTCTGTGCAGTTAACATTATTAACTTATATTTTCGGCGAACCATTTACATTAAATTGCTGCCTAACCTATTGGAATAAAGTGATTTTGGTACACGTGAAAATGTTGGTTGTTATGAGATTAGACTTCTGCTAAACACGAGCTGAGCGATCTACGAGGTAGAGATTATTGCTCGTGAAAGTGTGCGTAACTTGTTGTGTACATAACGCTTATAACTTGATGTCCATAATAAACATGTGGCTGGAACTTAATGTTTATAGTAAAGGCTTTGGAAATTCTTTCAGATTGCTTATCCAACTCTCCATGCTAACGCCACCCTCCATACTTTTACATTTTCTACCACCATTAAGCATTTTCTCTGGCCTACTCACTTGGTTCATTCTCAACGAATCCTCGCAATCTGATCTCACATCAAAGCCACAGTTAAATCATATCTTGGACAAAGTTATGTATATAAGTACCTATAAGTCCTTACCATTTATCCATAAGTTCTATACCCACTAATATAAAAAACTACCATTGCCTAGTTATCTTAATTTTATAGCCTAGGTACCTAAGTAACTATTTGTAAATTTGGAAATTGTACATTTTCTGGTGAAATAAAAATGTATGATCTTGCCCAATCCTAAATAGAGACTGGTAAACGTTGACGTTTTATAGCTGAGTCTGAACCTGTGCCCTTTCATTTTTAGCTTGCATCTTACTGTTAGGCATGCTTGTAGCACAATAGCGCATGCCTAAAAAACGATAGATAAAAAACGTTCTGTCGCAAATATTGAAAAAAAAAACATAATGGAGTCCGTACAAAGTAATAGTTTGTCAGCAAAATGGGTCACCCACCACTCACTTTTATGTGGTAGCACTGTGTGGCACTATGACGCTGGCATTCGGAGACGCCAGTGAAGCGAAAAGCGCACAGACGTGGAAATAACTATTCCCCACTCGTTCGAAGTTGACTCAGCTCGACGCTCAGCTTATGCACTATCTACAGCGTAACCTCGTAGCTGTTCGGGCGAGCGTAAGAAACGTATTTACATTTATTTGTTCGAATAGGCCCCAATGCTCCATATTGGGACATAGAGAAGACATGGGGACTGTCGGCAGCTGTACCTCACCGCGAAAGATCATTATCATCAGCCTGAAGAAGCCTTCACAATGCCAGCGGTGGTCAGTTATGCGAGCTTTATAGCCTGTCCATTGCCACTTCAGCTTGCTAATTCTGAGAGCTATATCAATCTTTGGTTCTCAAATAAATCATTAATCATACATACTTCATCCTCCCACTACACCCTTAGGGGTGAAATATCGGGAATCCTTTTCTAGTTTACCCCTACACACCATAACGAACTGCGTTTTTGTATCGATGCAATTGCGTGTTTATTTCAGAGACTCATCAAGAGTAACACGATGATTGCGAGCTTTGTAGAAGCATAGAAAAACCTATAAACCTACCTACATTTAAAGATCGAGTAGGGCCGCCTACAGTCTCCACCCGGTCTATAGGCATAGGTAATAATGGGGGTCGGATTTGGAACTATTATTTATTCTACGGAGGAAGGGTAGCGGGCGGGGGTGAATATTGGTTATTTGTTCGTTATGATAGGATTAGTTAGCCAGAATTGGATTTGGGTTTCTGAGGTATCGTGTATTGGAACACAAATATGGAAATTTATGAACAGTGGGATGTGAGGTGGCTGGGTGACCCGACTTTAAAATCAAACAAAACCATTTATACCTTTCGCTTCAAATAAGGTTACTTATATACAAACAGACAAATTGATTTTAATAACATTAAACTTATTTGAATTTCAAATTTTCGTACCAACCATTATATTATTTTATTTTTTACATAGTTGGAAAAAAAACAGCTTTAATAACACTAATGAGCTACAAATTGTATGAATGGGATTAGCCTTCGACAGTTTTCACTAATAGTTAGTTAAGTTTAATTATAAATATATGTTAAGAATGAAGAGGAGTTTCCTCGTATACTGCTGTTATTAGTTACGAGTACATAGTATACATTCAACAAAAGTAATATTACTTTTTTATTCCAAAAACCGTGAACTTGACTATTCATATTGTAAAAACGGGAATTTTCACGTACTGCACTATCGGTGAAGGCACCGACTAAGTTTTGACTCATTCCGAGAGTCTTCATCAGGGTGAGTGGTTGCGACTTTCTCCTTCCAATGAATGAGGAATGAGTCGAAACTTAGTCGGTGCTTTCACCGATAGTGCAGTACGTGAAAATTCCCGTTTTTACAATATGAATAGTAATATTACTAGTAAAATAGTCCTATGATCCTACGTTAAATACTATACTTACAATAACAGGGAAAGACAAAAAGCCATATCAGCTAAGAATCACTGAAAGAGACTAGAAGCCGCTGACTTCTTAAAAAAGTCTCGCCCTGCCACAAATAGGTCGGTATGCATAAGAATAATGAGTGTTGAATACTAGGCGGTAACTAGTTACCAGCTATTTTGTCTCTTTCATGGTCATTATAAGATACATTTCGTTGCAGATCATGGTGATAGATGAGAACGAGGCTCGCCTGCGCGTGCGCTACTCGCTCAACTGCGAGAAACGACGCAACTACAAGTTCGACATCGCCGCCGTCGGCTGCGACGGATCCTATTCCAACACGTAACACATGTTTATATCTTCATACAACCACAAGGGGTTGCATAGCAGTTTTTTTTAACTTTCTGCTAACCCTAAGACTTTTATTAAATGAGTAAGATGTTTAACAGCGGGTACTGCACGTAAAACAGCTAATATATTAGATTTTTACCAAAAATACCCCGTAAAACAGAAATCGTTACCTTTAAATAAAAAAAAATATGATGTGTGGGATAACCTCTTTCGGGACGGTATTTTTTTTTATTGTAATGGTTTTGCGTTTGGTTACACCTCGCCTGATGGTAATCGCAGTTGTAAGCTATGCTAAACTCGTTCTCCCAGTATATGCTTATGGAATATTCTTTTGAAGATACCCAAGTTATATTTTGAAGGAAACACAGACGCAGAAAGGGAATTCCACTTATTAGTTGTCCTAATAATGAAAGAGGAGGACATAAGGGTGGAGTTGTTCAAATATAATTCTAGGACATATTCCTGCATAGACTTCCACAGCGCATTTCTTCCTACCAGCGTTCCAGTCCACATCACGGTGACTGATGTGAACGAGTACGCGCCCACGTTCACGCAGGCGGCGTACGTGAAGGCGGTGGATGAGGGCAGGATCTACGACGAGATCCTCAGAGTGGAGGCCATCGACAAGGACTGCACGCCGCGATACGGAGACGTCTGCAAGTACGAGATACTTACTGATAGGAGCCAGCCATTCGCTGTTGACAATGACGGTAAGTCCTTTTAAAAGCTGTGGGTCTAATCTTGCAACTAGATTTTTAAACCAGTTATCCTCAACCGATAAAGCTGAAATTTTGTGTGTTGTGAAAAAGGGCGGAACTGAAAAAAAATGAGAGTGTCTTCCTATGTATGAAAAAATATATCTTCTGTTCCAGGAGTGATCCGCAACACAGAACCTCTCGATTACGAGAAGTCTCACAATCACATCCTGTCCGTGGTGGCCTACGACTGCGGCATGATGCAGTCCTCTCCCGTCATGGTCACCATCAAGGTCAACAAGCCCTGCAGAGCGGGCTGGAAAGGTAAGAGAGAGATGGCATGAGTATTGTAGGATTCATCGGCTGGAAGAGGTCCATTGCTGGTCCCTTCCAATGCTACAAGTAATATTCTTAAATCGACTCCATCGACGGACTTCCTGCCACCGTTACACCGTCATCTGTCAGTCGTTCATCGTCCTCACTCGAGAACTGCACACATAAAAAAAAATCGACTTCATCGACTTAAATCAACTTCATCGACGGACTTCCTGTGACAGTTACATCGTCATCTGTCAGTCGTTCATCGTCCTCACTCGAAATATACACACATCAAAAAAGTTGGCGATCATTTTTAATATTTATTTTCCTCTTCATTTGAATCGCTTTTCCATTGGAATTGATTGAAATTCAGTTTGTTCCTCGTAGTTCCTGATACAGGAAATGTGACTGTTATGTGTTTTCTATGGTTCAGTGGTTATAGGTTCTGCTAGCTGAAGCCTATTGCTATTACTTGTTATTTATATGAACGAAAGTCAGTTAAATTTTCAAAATTTTAAAACTGACTTGATTTCCCTTTGTGACTTGTAGTTATATAACCTATCTAAGAACCATTGATATCATTTTGGGTGAGCCGTTTCGGAAATAATTGGTAACAGACAAATATACAAACAAACAACCCCTTACGGCAAACGCATATACGGTCTATTCACGTCGCGGGTAATACAGAAACATCATATTCCCAGCTAGGTTATAATCCCTCAGAGCATAGACGAGCAAAGGGATTAAAACAGAATATTCAACTCCGGTAATGACGTTATAGTCCGAAAACCGGATTATATAATACCGCACAAGTACATAAGTAATTCATGTATCATTGAGCTAATAACATTTGCTGGATTATCTGCGATATCCTGTACCGAGGGAATTACACTGGGATAGGTACGAGTAGTTACGTCGATAGATCGTATATTTTGATTACACAATAACTACTAAGGCCACACAATAAAAAAAAAACAAAACATTTGTACGGGGTGTTCCATACTGACGCGCGCGAAGTATTACAACCTTTTGCCCACTTGTTGATCGCGACCGCCACCGCCTCCGCCAACGTGCCGATTTGCGCGGATCTTTAGGCAGGTCAACAGCTAAACAAGTCCTGTCCCTGCATATTATGCGGCTCCACATCACCGGGATGTGAAGCTGCGCTGTTTTCAGACTGAACCTATTTATTGGTGACCCCACGACCGACAGTGTCGTGACTGAATGAACATTGACTGCGACTCAGAACCACCTTTTCATTCCCAGGAGTGGCAGAACGAGTGGACTATGCACCAGGCACCGGTCCCTTAGCGTTGTTCCCCGCAGCGAGACTCGAAACCTGCTCCTCCGACGAGCGCTGCCCAGGAGTCACCAGGATCCAGGCCGCTGTGACCCTGCGGGCTTCCAGAGCTGGATCTGGTTGTGATAGGGACACATACTCCATCCACTCTCAGAGAACGATCTGTGGTAAGCAGCTGATCTGATGACGCTCACACCTGTAACTAAGCCTGACAGCTCTTCCTCCGATAAGCGCTGCTTAGGAGTTACCAGGATCCAGGCCTCCGTGACCCTGCAGGCTTCCACAACTAGCAAATAGGATAAAAGTGTGATAGGAATTCCTACTCCATCCACTCTCAGAGGACTATCTGAGGTAAGCAGCTGATCTGATGATACTAACACCTGTAACTAAGCCTGACAGCTCTTCCTCCGATAAGCGCTGCTTAGGAGTTACCAGGATCCAGGTTTCCGTGACCCTGCAGGCTTCCACAACTATCTAATAGGATAATAGTGTGATAGGAATTCCTACTCCATCCACTCTCAGAGGACTATCTGTGGTAAGTAGATACTGCCACTGATAGTGGTCACGACCTAGAACTAAGCTTGATAGCTTCTTCTCCAATAAGTTTTCCTCAGGATTCAACCTGCTGTACTACTCCAGGCCTTAAGAGCTGATTACGTTCTCAATCCAATCTCAGAGGGCCTTAAAAGCAACTCTAAATCACCAGGGTTCTGGATCAAGCTGACATTCTAGAAGGCCTGAATCTGGATTAAGCATACATATCTTCGATAAAAACTGTCATTGCTTTTTTATTTAGTGAAAAGCAGTATCTCTCACAGTTGCTCTTTGCTAATGGTTTGGCCAGTTTATCATTGTGCCTTCCTTTCAGGGCTGGAACCGAAGACGATCGATCTACTACCGAGCCCTGGAGCTGGTAATGAATGGGCCAAGTCACTCAAACCTGACTCAGGTATTTATCACGATATTTTATCTCTTCACATTAGGTCAGTAGCTGGGCCAGGGCATTGCTGATGTGTTGTCTGTTTTGGTATTATTTCTAGAACCAGCGGTTCGCGCTTTGCGTTGTCAGTACCTCCTTTTATAAATACTTTATAATACTATAGTATTTCCTAAGTTTGTCATCTACAAATCAGTTATTGGGCAGGTCGCGACGGTGAGCAGATGTTCGAGTTCGACGGCGAGAGTACGTCGGCCATCGTCCCGGAGTCCGTGCTGCCGCATCATCTCACCAACTCCTTCTCCATCTCCGCCTGGCTGCGACACGCTCCGGCGCCCCAAGCCGACCCTCACCGCAAGGAACACCTGCTCTGCTTAGCTGATGACCACAGTAAGCTCATCAACTGTGGATGTCCACTGGGACATAGGCGACCTTAAATAAGTGGCGTAGTATTACGAATTAACACGATAGGCCACTTCTATCCACGGACTTCGTAACTTCAAAGATAACCCAGATTTATCTGTCAGGTACTAGCAATCAAAGGAAGTACATTTCGCCCATCTGTCGTAAGCGATTGGAAGTCGCTTTACGAGACAGTGATAAGCGCTCCATCGGTGAACTCTTTAAACTAAACTGGACACACGTTTAAAGTGCAAAAACTCCTCATTTAAGTGCATTGACAAATAACAAAATATATACGCATCAGCTTTAAGCTGCTAATAATCATATTATCTTATAATCAGGTTCGCACCCACAACCCTCGGATCGAAAGTCGGGTTACCGCCCACTAGGTCAATACGGTTCTTCAATAATAATAGGATGGAATAAATGTGTATTTCCTTGTCCAGAGATGAACCGGCACCACTACGCGCTGTTCGTGCGGAACTGCCGGCTCATCCTGCTGCTGCGGCGCGACTTCGGGGAGGGAGACCTCAACATCTTCCGCCCCGCCGAGTGGAGGTGGAAGATACCTGAGGTAACCTTGCATCTCTCACCACAATGGTTCTTTCACTATCGGTCACTAAGTCCTTTTCAGGGCCATTATCCTCAATCCGGTCAGAACACAGACTAAGGGTGACCGAGAAAGAAAGAATGGCTGAAAGACGAAGACTTCATGGTTTTTAGGATGATTCAAGGAGATCTTTTGCGCTTCTGCAATGAAACTAACGATGATATTTCACAAACATGGGCAAAGTTTAAAGTAAATAAAACAAGTTCAAGTTGAGAAAACGGCATTGAAATGAATGCATTCGTTTATCTTCAGATCTGAACATTGGTTTCTTGAAAGTTAGTATTCAAACCCCTTGATATCATTTTAATGTTGAATAAATGTATCTGTTTCTGATGACATTATTTGTGTATAGGTGTGCGACGACGAATGGCACCACTACGCCATCAACGTCCGCTTCCCGAACGTGGATCTGTTCGTGGACGGGTCCTTGTACCTCGCGGTGGACGGCAAGGGGCCCGAAGTGATCGACGACTGGCCTCTGCATCCCGCGCACGGACTCAACACCACCATGGTGGTCGGAGCTTGCTGGCAAGGTAACACACCATCGTATATGTGACATTCTCTGGTTTTTTTTAAGTTTCTTCGCTTTTCAGATTTTCTCATGCCCAACATACTCCTTTCCAGTCTAACAAACTTCTAGTTTTTTGCTGTGCGCCTTTGTTAGAGTTCATTTTTGGCCATGAAGCCGCGTGTTGAAGAGCTTTCTTTTAATATTCACCCTTGTTGCTTTATTCTTCATGATGTCTTTGAAAATCCAATATCTCTTCCATGCGTTTCATATTCTTGTTTCTATTTATTTTGAAGTTTGATCTGCTGGTGAGATTACTTGGTCAAGATAGGTGTATTCTTGAACTTATTCGATTCGGTTGATATCTATCGTAATTGTCTCTTTTGTGATGTTTGTCAAGGCTTTCATTTTGAGCGGGTTCATAGTTAAACCAACTTTGTATCTAAGGGATAAAACATAATAAAAGATGTGTTTAAATGATGAAATGTATGTTTCCAGGCACGGAAGGCAACATGAAACACCACCTTCGTGGTTGGTTAGCGGGCTTGGGAGTGACGCGGGGAGCCATCCAACCGCAAGCTGCCCTCGCCTGCCTCGCGCGATGCCGGGAGGGCCTCAGCCTGGCTCCCGACCTCTGTGAGTACCTCCTCCATCCATGCACTCACTGCAAGCTAACAGACGAGCTGCCTCCTCTATCGATGTACAGAGAAAACGCGAGAGAGACCAGACAGAATATGGTTCGGCACTATATCCTGCGTTAGTTTGACATTGTGCGAAAAAAGCTGAATATCTATTTTTAATTTAAAAAAAAACGCCGAACCACTAGTGTGGGACCATAACTGTGTACCGTTCGGGTGTCATATATATCGAGTCGCGTTGTGTGTTTCAGATCTGAAGTCTGTGTCGGTGGAGGGCGACGGCGTGGCGGACGTGGAGACGCTGCTGCGGCGGGTCTCGTACGGCGACGCGCGAGCCTTCCCCACGCCCGGACGCAGGAACGTCCACGTCTCCACCACCATCACGTGAGAACTACCGCCTCATCACTATTACAACCGAATATACATTCAATCACATCATTATATTATTATAATTGATTAGGATCACAGTGTATGTATATAGTATAGCGTTGTTGATTGGTATCTGCGTGCAGATGCGACAACGGTCGTCAGATGTCGGCGCGTCCGGCGGAGTCGTACATAATGGTGCTGAGCCCGCAGACGCCCAGCATCCTGCTGAACGGCAGCGCGGAGGAGTCCCGCGACTACGCTCACTTCCGAGCGGGACTCACCGTGTTCCCCGACCTCGCGCTGAGAGTGCTGGCCAACGGCGCCGACACGCTGCCCGGTAACACACCACACATCACGAGTACGAGTACGAGTACCTATACTCGTACTCATACTCATAATCATACTCATCCTCATCCTCATCCTCATCCTCATATTCATACTCATACTCATACTCATACTCATACTCGTACTCATACTCGTACTCGTACTCGTACTCGTACTTATCCCCCTCATTTTGTTTGTCCAATGTTTTAAATAATAAAAAAAAACGTAAGGTAGGTTGTTTTTTTAATACGAAACAAATAAGAAGAAAACATGTCATGTATGACGTAAAAATATCCAAAATGCGATTCGTTTACATTTCATTTTAGGTAAGTATTTTGAAAAAATATATAGCAAGGTACGTAGATAAATACTATTCGAATGCAAATAATAACATAATATGGTGGAGATAAGCTCTAATTACAAATGGCTATGGTATTACGTTTGTATGGGCAATTCATCCAACGCAGGCTTCTTAAGTAGCTAATTCATAGTTGATGTCTCTTGAATAAATTTTAACCTATTAACGTCCACATGCATTCGGGCATCCGCTTCCCCAACCAAGTGTCGTGTTTGTTTGTGATACACTTACCTAAATTGATAAACAATAATTGATTTGATTTGTTTTCAGAGGCGAGCCAGAAGCTAGACTCGTGCGTGGTGTCTGTGTACCCGGCACTGAACCCGGACCACGAGGCGCTGTCTCTGCGTCGCTCGGCCGAGCTGCCGCTACGCTACGACATCCGCGCCGCCGTCACCCGCGACGGAGTCATCCTCACCGGCGCCGACACACACACCAACTATCAGAAGGTATCTACCCCTCCACTCGCATAGATCTCTATACAGGGTGTAAAAAGACGACTACCGATAACTGGTGGGTTGCAATCAGACCATGATTCTGAATATATTTAGCGAAAAAAAAACGCTTAAAATATGTTGACATATCTACGTCCTTTTAATTTTTTTTATATTTACATACACATAGTACAACATAATAAGGCCATATCTATCTAATTATTTAATTTATAAAAGCAAAAAAAAAAAAAAAAAACAGCAATGTACTTGCAACAAGCAGATTCCGCCAGTACCACAGGAACAGCTGATCTCGCCCGCGGTCATTTTTTATTTTTTGTTTGGGTTTTGGGGTGCTGTACCACCCCCTTTCGTTTTCGGTAGTCGTCTTTTTACTCCCTGTATAACCAGCCCACATTCACCCACTGCTTGGTGTATAGGTACATATATAATATCCTTTCGCTTCCGCGGCAATCGTACCCAGTGCGTTTCCTACACGATTTGACCACCTGGCTGGTGGTGTGACCCTCAAGTGTCCACCACTCGGTCTGCCTCCATCTGTCGCCTTCCCGCCTCGCTAATTAACATTTATTAATTAGCGTGAAAAAACTCCCTATGATGGACATCCTCAGATAAAAAAATGGTAATTTTTCACACAGCAGAGCTTTGATTATGGGAACTACATCACTGATATTATACATAGAAAAAACCCAGAACCAGGATAAATATTTGGGCGTCGAGTATCGAACCCGCAACGTTCTGCGTGTCAGGCGATCGTTCGGGCAGTGCGGCACTGAGGTCGTCATGTAATACGATGTGTTGGTTGGTTTGTTCAGGTCCTCCGTGAGATCGAGTACAGCAACAAGAAGCCAGCCTACTACCTGAACCGCGTCTTCAAACTCACCTGCTCAGAACTGAACGGACGATTCACCAGCAACGAATATGTACAGACTGTGAGTACCAAAACATCATAACAAATAAGTATAAAACATCTCACCATCCAAAGGTTGTCTGGAAGTGATCGCTTCTAAGCGATAAGACCGCCCATTGTACTTTCTCTAGTATAAGATTTTTTTATTATGTTTTTTGCTTAAGGTGTACTATAAAGTATTTTTATTCATTCAAACACTTACAAAACAAAAACGTATGAAAAAAAGAGTGATACGTTCGATAAAGGAAACTGATACTTCGAATTACCGAGTTCGTTCATGGTGAAATTAATTAAAAAACTGCATATGTAAATGAAAGTATATTGTTTAATTTTGAATCAGTAATTTCCCCTAGAATTTGTGTTATTTGATTGTTTATTATTTTTTTTTTAATTGAATAGGACAACAGCTCCGTGGATCGTAGTAAATAAAAGGCGTGATTGTGTTTGACAGCTGACGGTGGTCCACCCGCACATGTCAGAGGCTGGTCTGTCCCGCGAGCTGCATCCCAGCGGCATGGCGGACAAGGCCGATGCCGTCGTCAGAGATAAACAGGTACGTTCGCCGTGACACTCATCGGTTCTTCCTTGGACACTTTTTCTCGTTGCCCAGCCACGGTACGCTGGCATGTGCCGTTAGAAGTGAGAATACGACTTATTGACACTGGCTTTTGTTGATTGTATTTATTTTAAACGACCTCTGTGGTGCAGTGGGCGAAGGTCCGCCTGAGACGCAGAAGGTTGCGGGTTCGATTCCTGTCACGGGACGAATGTTTTTAAGATCTGCAAATATTTGTTCCGGGTCTGGGTGTTTTTCTATGTATGTGTATAATATACTTTTTTTGTAAATATGTGTGTATTTACAAAAAAAAAGTATATTAGCAGTATATCAGTCATTTAGTTCCCATAATACAAGCTGAGCTTAGTTTGGGGCTAGATGACGCTGTGTAAAAAATGTCCAGCATTATTTATTTTTATTTTTAATTACCTAATAGATAACAAGTTTTTCTGTTGAATCGTTTCTGAGATATACTCGTATGTAGAAAAAAAACTACGTAATATCAAATTAGGAAAAGAAGATTCGATCTCTATCTGTACCTAGTAAAAGGAATCCAACACCGTAGCATCGAACCGAGAGTAACGGAGTTACACAAAATACAGAATAAGTACATATAAACCATCATACTAAACTAGTCGAAAGGACGAAAATAATAATAATTTATTTTTTAAATTACGTTCATCCATTATAGTCGGGCTTCTAGTGTTTCTTATAGTAGATTTGATTGCAACACTCTTAAGATGTTCCCTATTCACCCGGCGTGTTGGATCTGTGTGAGGTCACAGTATCCAACGCGGCGGTCGCGGATAGCGGGGTTGCGTGTGTGTGTGTGTGTGTGATGTGGTGGTGAGGGTGCGCAGACGGTGCGGGCGGCGGGCGGCGCGCGCGTGTTCGCGGCGCACGCGCAGCGCGACCTGCACTCCGCCGAGGTGCCCTCCGCGCGGATACTCGACCTCGCCCGGGAACATCCCACCGGTGAGCGCATCTACTTATACACTTCGATCCTAAACTGTACAGGCTTCCTCATGGACTTTCATAAAGATTGCGGGAGATCGATGACGCTCTCTGGGAAGACCTACGTGTAGACTTCTAGCGGCTGTCGTTTTTGATGATGATGGACGCTAGTGAGATGTGAACCGAACGAGCGAGCACCGATAGCGACAACTCTCTTACAGTTGTCGCCGAGTCCGAGTCGGTGCCGTCTATCGAGAGAGTCGGAACGATATATTTCAATTCGTAAATGTAAAGTGAGGTTGACGACCTCTGTGACGCAGTGGGCGAAGGTCCGCCTGAGACGCAGAAGGTTGCGGGTTCGATTCCCGCCACGGGACAAATGTTTGTATCTGCAAATATTTGTCTCAGGTTTAGTTGTTTTCTATGTATATCATGTATGTATTTACAAAAAAAAAATGTATATAAGTAGTATATCAGTCATGTAGTTCCCATAACACAAACTCTGCTTAGTTTGAGACTAGATGATGCTGTGTGAAAATGTCCAGCATTATTTATTTATTTATATTTAAAGTCCTAACACTAAAAACAAAAGTGAATGTTTGAACAACGTTCTGTTGAATTGTTGATATGAATCGTTTCAGACCACGTGGCGCTGGTGATAGGCGTGGTGATGGTGGGCGCGGTGGTGGTGGCGCTGGGGGCGGCGGTGGCGCGGGCACGAGGGCGGGGGGCGCCCCCCGGTCCCCGCGCCGCGTCTCGCCCGCTGCCCCCCAACGACGGAGAGATGGCGTGGGACGACTCGGCGCTGACCATAACTGTCAACCCTATGGAGGAGGTCAGATTATCCATTCAATCAATAAATCAACAGACACATTCCCAGACCTCGCCTCAGGATTCCCTGTGTCCTAGGTATCAGGAACTATGAGTACTGTATTAACACAGCACCCAGACCTGGAAAACATCTGCAGAACATGCAAATGATCAAATAATGAGAAACATTCAAACTCACAAATAATGTTAATTATCTCGTTTATGATCTAAACGATATTTTTTTCAAAAGTTACTTTAGTATGCTCTTGAAGCAATAACGGTTGGTCTTAAGAATGCTTTTGAAAGACGATGTGTAGATATTTCAAATCCTTGCTGTGCACTTGAGTTGAGGTCACTATGGCATTGTCAATTCCTAAATGCTACTTTTCGTCATCAATCAGCATGAATACATGAGACAGGTCGCCCGGATCATCGTGCGTTGGGAGGAATAAGACCCTAGATTCGTGCCCAGATATCTGACAGGAGGCAATCGCCACTACCGCCTCTAGCGGCCAATCGGGGAACTTTAAATTGTTTTATCCTCTAATATAATGATTATTTTAACTAAGGTCTGCACGACGCATTGGGGTGTATTGTGCAAAATTCCCTTTCTAACCTGATCCCAACCAGATCGACTCCTTGAAATAGTGGAGGAGGACTCTATATTGATGACAGCAGCAGTGTTCCGGTGTCCCTGACCTCGTGGGAGTTCATGATGATATATTACCCTCGTTGCGGCGACAATTGGTAAAAAAACGCGATTGTTATTGGTTTATACATATCTATCTATCTATCTATCTATACATATGTGCAGAACATATGTATAAAGTTAGATAATGGGTCAACCGGTTATTTCTTGGTACTGGTAACCGCATCAGTAGGGGGTGCTACACTATGTAACTATTTTTTTTAATGAACATGTTTGTTTATTAGAGGTGTCTTGTGTGTTTGTGCAGGCGGGCGGCAGCGGCGGCGGCAGCGGGGCGGCGCGGGACAGCTCCGACGGAGAGTCCTGCTCGGACTCCGACTCCGACCACCGCGACTCCTCAGACGAGGAGGACGAAGGTAATGCACTGTTACTGAACAGACAACGATACTCACATCCTGTACGTTGTCTGTTCACGGATAATGATACTGCTCCTTAAAAAAACTACAACTGAAAACTGAAAGCCGCTGACTACTCCTGCACCGCCTGTTTTGTTTTAAGGTTTTCTGTAAGGAAAGATTACTGAAAGATTCATTCTTTCACTTAACCAAGGAGTTATATCATAAAAAAGGACCTTCAAATCATTTTATCAAAAAGTTCTATACCTACTAATAATAAACTGTATTGTACTTCTGAAACCCTACCTAATCTGAATCTGAATCTGAAGAAATAAATGAATAAACGGCCAACGAAACATCAGCTAATGAAACGTGTAAAACACGCGGTACCTATAGTCGTTATGTATCCTAAAGAGAGATTTCATATGTTTCAGTGATCCCAGGCAAGCAGCACAAATACAGAAACATCAGCCAGCTAGAGTGGGACAACAGCACCATGTAACTCGGTCCCGCGCGCGGCTCGTACTTATCTACCCGTCTCTGTCGCACCCGCGCCCGCGCCCGCGCCCCCGTCCCCCGTCTCGCTCTCGCGGCGCGTCTCCACGCCGCTGTAATGTCAACTGGATTGTAAATGTCAACAACAGCTGACAAAAGACCTAAAGATGGAAATCCGGCGCGCTTTCTCAAATTGATCACCTTAAATGGCAGCTAAAGAGATTATTTCCGAATGTGCAACTACTTTAAGCTTATTTTATCAAAAACTGTTGCAGCTAAATTTGAAAGTGGTAAAGTTGAGATTAGGACGTGGCCAAGGTGGCCAAGTTTAGAGCGGATTACCAACATAATTATAAGTGAAGTGCGATGAGATCGGCTGATGTTTAGATTTATATTCGTTGATATTGCAGCGTTGCTAAAAATACGATTAAAAAGCGAGTAAAAAATAAATAGTTCAACGGAATTGATTTTATAATCTGTCTGTTATATTTGTAGTAATCAATTTAATATTGCTTACGGCACAAACACGCGTAGCACAAGACTTTGATTGTAAGATCGTGATTTGCACGTTTTTATCCAACATTTTTGGGTTAGGCAATATTTTCACAAAATTGAGCAGTAGTTAGACTCTGGTGATCAGTCTAATGGTCAGTTTACCCTAGTATGACAACATAATTTATTTTATGTCCTATTAGTGAAAGTATTTAACAATTGATTAAAAAAAGCAAGTTGTTTCTTTATTATAACGGCCTATATGATTAAGAGTTCCAAAAAAAATTATGAAACGTGTAAATCCCGTTCTAAGAACCCATTTTGTTCGTAGTTTCTTAATTAATAAGATTTAAAAATGATCATATCAAAATTTATACGTAACCGAATATGATTTAGTCCCCGCTTGCTTTCTTAGTTCGTTCGTTCTATAGCTCTTGAAGTTTCTATTTGTTTCTACGATAAGTAATGTATGTATTAAAAGTAGTTGATGTATAATGGTCGGTACTAAGTTAGGTTAAGCGTCAAAACTATGTATATTATTGAGATGGGTAAGATGTTTTATGCTTTCCGATTAACCAGTACGTTGTTTTGCTGAAAGATTTAAAGTCGATATTTTTTCTTGTCTAACTTGGAAACGAATATCTAATAAATAGTGCATATCCGCGCATAAGTGAAGGAATATAAACTTATTCGAGAACAAATATTCGTTTGGAAAATGTAGCGTAAAAACATTTCTAATGAAATCCGCCATCTTGAAAGACGCCATTATGAATTCCCGTCTATTAACCCCGCATTTATTTAAGTAAGTACAACAGAAGCATTTATTTCTACGATCAGTACAAAGCTTCTATACATTTTACAAATTTTCCAATCACCATTTATGAGCTTCTCATTCGGCTTAAAAAATATATTAGACACAAATTTAACATATTATGTACGATAAATATACACATATACAGATGTGTAAGGAACAGATATATGTAACTTTATATATATTTATATATATTTTGAATTCGTTAAGAGATTTTTACTAACAATTTAGAATAAGTTGTTAAATGCGACGTGGGAAATGGCAACATGACGAATATGAAATGGCAACATAACGCGTGGCAAAGATCACACGCGTATAAAACGTATGCCTCTTCTATAACACAACTAGAACAGATTTTAAAATGAATTGAAACATATTTTATGAAGTAGGCATACAACTGTTTTCGAAAAAGCATGTATTCGTCGACAGAGACGTGTGGTTTTACAGAATGAAAAGACGTGATCTGTGAATCGGCCGATACTCGTAAGTGTTAGGTATTCTCTTCGTTTTTCAATGTCTTATCGCTTGTATGTTGCTGTCCCGCTCACACGCAAAGGCGGTATAGCTCCGTCTCTGTCATATCAGATCGTTTGCCATATTAGCATAGAGTAATGTCAGAATAAGAACGACTGTAATAAATAAAAATGTTTAAGCAATCCCTACATAATCATTGGTGTATCTTTGTAGTGGTTTTCTATTTAAATGTTAGTTAATGCGTTGTGTTTGTGTACTTATCGTTTTGTATTTACACTTTGGCAACAGATTTGCTTGTTTTATAATTATGTATTAAAACTTTGCTTCACGATTTGTTTATGAAGCCTGACGCTAAGAGGACTCTGATAGAGATGACGATTTAATTTCGACTTCGAACCATTGGTTTTATAAAACGATCAAAACTAGATTTTATGTGAATCGTGTTTGTAAATTTACCAACTAATCAATTACCTGCAGAAAGAACAATTGAGTGGCATTGGTTGCGAAGATGTTTCCAGAACGCAAGTTTGTTTTGTTATCTGTTGTCTCTTTCTTATTGTTATCCCTTTCACTCGACTACCGTCCAACGTCCATTTCCCCTGGTTATTTTCAAGTTTTATTATTTTAATAAGATCTGATCTTCTTGAACGTTTCGCTCAAAAAAGCACAAATGCAGGCATTTTAAGAAATCCTTTTTTAAAGTATTATTGTGGTAGCTACTATTATCTTTTACTATGTACTTTAACCTTTATTTTTATGCGGTTATAATTACTGTATTATTAGGAGAACTTCTTTGATGTATGAATAATTATTATATTTTAGCTAAAAATAAAGTTGGTTTAAAATACTAGTGATGTTTTATTCATATAACTTTTATAGTAATCTGCAGATGCATATTGTCTGTAGGAATTTCGTGATACACCGTCGTCGATTCTCTTGTAAATCAACTTAATTTAAACTGTCGTTCTCTCTTACTGATAGTGCACAAAAGAAAGAGATGGCAAAAAATTTATTCCTGTCAAAAAAAGTTTGCTCTTCATGTTTATAGTGAACATGTTCAGAAATCACGACTGCACGAAATTTTGCAAGCCGCTTACTGGAACACTAATTGATGGCACATGCCTTCGAATTTTGGGTTTCCAGCCGGTTTCCTTACGATGTTTCATCCACCTTTTTTGAGCACTTGTTAATGCGTTCATAAATTTTCGAGTTGAAAAATCCATTGATGCACAACTGGGTTCGAACCCACGTACACCGGATCGGAAGTCGGGGTACCGCCCACTTGTCTAACACGCCAAAATAAACGAAATAAGATTTAGATATAAAATAATCTATTTTAAATAAACGCCCCCTAGCGGGCGTCTTCAAAACTAACTTTTCTTAGAGGACAGAAAAATGCGCGCTGGAGCGTGAGCAGCGTTGTAAAACTCATGCAAGGTTCAGTTAGATTTCTTTAAATGTTGCTCAACAGATGGCGTTGTACAAAATAGCAGTCAGGTTCACCCCATCCTATAATAGTTATCTTTGTTGTGGTATAGGCCCTATACCAAAAATAGACGGTAGAAGAGTTTCCATTTGGACGTTTCAGAAACGAAATGGGATAATGATGAAGGCATGTACGTGGGTCTTTCATTGTGATATAGGTAACATATTTCTCTGTTGGTAATATTTAACGTTGCATAATCAGAGAAGTTGGTACCTACATAGTGGAGGGTTGTCTATTTTTACAACGACAGAAAGAAAGGAATTAATAGCAAACGCAGTTTTTATCTCCTATTGTAATATCTCTGTTTTGGTAAATAAATATAGGTAGGTATTCTTAAAGATAAAGATAATTTATTGCGTGAAACACATGTAGGTGCATAGGTGTTTAAGTAATATTTTTATAATATTTTTTTTTGTCATAATAACATTTGACAGAGAGTATTGTTTTTAATTTTCTTTGGAACTCCAAACTCGGAAGTGACCTTATAGACTGTGGCAATTTATTATATATAGATGGAGCCATACCAAAGATACTCTTGCTCATCATTGTAGTATTCGTAATTGGTTTGACCCTAATATCGTAAGGTATTGCGGCAAGCTAGTGCGGCAAACTTATTTAGTTAGGTAGTAAGTAGTTAGGTTCTATTGCGTAAATAATTTCTAAATAACTCGTATCAAAATTAGTCCAGTCAGACTGGATATCATTTTCCTTAAAAATATCACACCTTTTCACATACAGCTATAATGGCCAAAGTTATAATGGTCTGTAAAAGGTAAGTCTGTTATATATAGACTCTGTACTCAGGCTACTCTATACAGATTGCGCAAACGTCATAAAATACTCGTCAAATACTGCATAATGCAAGCAACGAGTCCCGCCTAATGAGTGTGAGAGAGAGATGCACTTACACTTACACTGCGAGAGAGATGGAGACGAAACCAAATGCGCAACGAAACTGAAAGAGATAGCGCGATTTTGTATGCAGGGGAGTGGCAAGCGATGTAGCCAACATGGCCACTTTTTGGCTTAACCTAGCCAACTTTGTTAATAGTGTGAAAAAGCTCGTAGCAGAAGTTTTTGACGAGAAATATCTACTTGTAAAAGTTCTTTCTAACATCGAAAACCACTGAAACCTTATAAAAATCTCGTTTTCTTTTTCAATCTAATTTTTTTTTTCAATAATTTGGCCCATACTTTCTACGCTTATCACAAAAATATTAGGACGATGGTGACGAATTATAATCTACAAATCTTTATTATCATTTATTCAGTGTACCCTTGATATAAGGTAGAACCAATGTTCCCTTGAAACAATTAGCAAAACCTCGTACTTCCATGATGGTTCATTTCAGGACAACTCTACATTACCTACCTAAGTACTTACGATGAATTGAAAAATAATCATAATCTATTGTATTGTTAGACTTTGAGTGTTGTATGTATGCTTTTGTTTATGTAGAAGTCATTGAGCTTGTTTTAAATACTGGAGTTACCATTTTTGCTATTTGGCCATAACTGCCAAAAACTGCAAGGAGCTGGCAGCACTGGGGCGAGGTCTCTTCCTGTTGGTCCATCCTGAATTATTGAACCCGACCGCCCTTTCCCGCTCGGCTGCGAATGGCGGGAACCGTACGCAGCCCTCCGTTAAATCAACCAGATTGCTATGCTAAATTGAAATGAGCTTTATTTTCCTCGGCATGAGTTGAATAATGCTCTGCTACGAAAGGTTCAAATTCACGGGAGATTCGAGTGATTTTGTCAGGCGAAATTGAGTTTTTTTCCAACAAGCTTGAAGGTTCAAGAGAGCTCGCGTGAGTGCCACAGATTAGAAGTTTTGTCAGTTTATGTGTGGTCGGAGTGACACGTTGAGCAGTTTAGCTATGCGGGAGGGGAGGGTGTTTGCCGCGAGCCTTTCCTCCGTCACACCAATTTCGAACGTCGCGCCATCTTTGCCTGGACCGTTTTCGGTTGAGTTTTAGTGCAATGAAAGTGTTGTGCTTTTGTGTGTGATTGGTGATTGGATGATTCAAGGTTAGTGATAATTTGATTTTTTAGTGGTCAATTTGTGTATGTTGTGTTGGACGGCAAGACTTTTTGTTTCTTTTTTTTTAAGTTTCAGCGAACTCTTCCTTTTTAGTAAATTTCAGTTTAAATTAAACAGATACTTCGGACAGATAGATCTACAACTTTTGAATTTTGATAAATTTTTAAACACTTCTTAAAACCCTAACTCTGAAGGTAGGTAACATAAGTGTTGTCTTTTCAGGTGGTACCTAGTTATCACTTAATTTTTATTGCAAGTTCTATGCTAGAAGTAGGTCGGTATTATGAAATCACTTCACTTTGTTTTGTGGTGTAGGTAAGTACCTACCTCATCAGGGCATTGTTTAGGGCCACTACCACTGAATCTTGCTATCGGTGAAATCTGTCATTGCATTTTTCCCTTTTATATACATAGAATAACCATAAAACCATGGCTTAGGTAGTAGGTATGAGGTAGGTACTAAAGTCCAATTTAAACAGCTCCGAACCCTAATAAATAAGGTACCTAGGTACCACCTACTCAGCCAGAATCTTATGTTGCACCGTCTTACGATTTTTATCTCAGGTAATCAATTACACTAACCAAATAGGTAGGTAGGTAACCTACTTAGCTTATCTACGAGACAACTTATAAAATCTAAGTAGATACCTAGTTAGGCAGGAAGGTACCTACTAAGTTTTTCAACTTTGAATCTAGCAGGCACCGCATCAGCTATGCCTCCTTCTGGTGTTGTGTTGAAGACGTCAATAGGCGACGATAGCCATTTTCTGCTATTTGTTGAGAGCCGTATTGACCTAGTGGGCCGTAACAATGCATTTTTCTACTTGAAAATTCGAAGGCATAATACGTGGCATCGGTTAGGTAGTGTGCCAAGCAAAGAGTAGATAGCCTAACTGCTCGATGGTTCCAAGTAACGTGCAACCTGTCACGTGGAATGCTAATTACCTACTTACATAACGCGGTCTTGTGACATATATAATGTTTGAACATGCCTCTGACTGCCCCATACTTGCTGAGAACCTAATTATGTATCTTAGGATGTCCATCATGAAGAAGACAGTCGTGAACATGTTTGTGTTTAGTTTAGTGCGCCGTTGGTAGGTATGTCTGACCTTCAAGCACATTTAAAAAACTCTTAACATAACACCTCTGTAGTCAGTTCTCTCCAAAAACTTCAAACTTCCGAATTGTAGGTAATCTTGAATAATCCTGCGATTATCCCAAGTAATTGTCAGATAATCCTTCCGCCGCCTCCAGTTAAACTGAACCGCGGTTCAACTTGAACCGAAAGTGATGGGTTAACACAAATAAAGTATTGTCGATGTAGCAGGATGTTTGTAAACAGGAAACGCGGGTTTCTATTATAAAGTGCGGTACACACGAAGCTAGATAATCCGACAAAAGTGCGAAATGAGGTTGGTTGGAGAGGCGCGGGTCAAAAAGTGTGAGCTTTGATCGCCTCGTGCGATGAAGGTAACTAAATACTTTTTACAAAACAGCACAATAGTAAGTAAAGTAATTAGTAGGTAACCTATGTACCTATAGAGAAAATGCGAAGTACATTCTGAACAAAACATAAGCTTCTATAGTGACTAGGATTCTTTAAAAAATCAATTCACAAAGTAAAAAAAAACCTCTAAAAATGTAACGATTCTCAGTTTAAAACTGAAAATACGACTAACTACGTCGATATTTTACCTACGTCGATTTTGCACGAAATAGCCAAAGGCCGGAATTCACTAACACAACGGGTGGTTAGGTCCTAATCAAAGCTTTTGACACATGTTTTCATAGAAATATGTCGTCATAATCTATGGTTAAACTTGGACTTGACCCTCCGGTTATTTTGTTGGTGAATTCAAGCCTAAAACAAGTAACCAGCCCAACAACAACGATCGGTGTGTTGAGTAATAGGGAAGCTTTTTGAAATTCCAACTAAGACAAAGTGAAATTAATACAACATATTTTAAAAAAGGCTAGTCAGCTATTCATATCTACCTGCTTTGGTACGCGCTAAACATCAGTTTTCATCTGATCAATCTTATTTGTGGTGCCTTGGCTTCATCAGAAAATTCCAACTTCGAACTAGATCACTTTCTAGCTCTATTTAAGGCAGAAACGTTAGGTTAGCCTGCCTAAATAGAGCTAGTACTTAAGTACCTTTCAATTTCATTAGCGTACATAAGTAGAAAGGTCTAGATAGGACTTACATCTTTAATATACATATAAAACAAGAAATGTAAGGTATTCCTATAAGGAATAAAGTACAATATTTGGTATTATTTAGATTAGTCGGTTAAACTGGCATACAAATTACCTACAGCTCAATTTATACTAAAATAATTTCTTTAATTTTTTGCGTAGTAATAATATATTTCTTAAATATAAGTAATCAAAAGCCATCGTGCAATAACTTGTTTCATGACTTTGATGTTCGAAAATAAAGTAGGTATCTGTTAGTTATTGAGGTAGTTACGTACTTAGGAGATACCTACTGATGAACAATCCATGCTATTGAAAAACTAAAACATCTAGTAAGTAAGGCACCTAAATTATTTAAAAATATTTATCAAAAGTAGATAGGTACCTATTTTTGTTAATTTTACAGTGAAACGACACAAGGACATCAAATTTAAATTGCTTGGTCGGCATTTATTAGAACCACATTTTAAAAACTTTACGTCTATTTCTAAAATCTTGCCTTGTAGACAGCGGTAGATTATAAACCGCAAATATTAACACATTGTAATGAGACGGGGTTCGATTCCCGGGCGACACCGTAACGATGTTGACAAGGCGACAGACCGCGCGCTGAACTGATTGAAACTCTGCTTAGGGTTGATGAACCCTCGGATACACACAAATAGACAAACAAAATTGCGTGAAATTGTGTTGTTTTGGTAAATAATGCCGCTGTTGCATGACTGCCCACCGCATGCTTTGTTCAGAGATAACTACAGGTTTCATCTAAAACTGTAGCCATCTAAGTTGATTTGCCTTTTACAATAGGTATGTATATCTTTTGATGGAATTGTTAAAGAGATCATGTGAAGTGAAGACAATTAAGTATTGCGGTGCTAAATAACACTGGCAGTGCGAGTGCGTGGATGAGGTAGGGCGGGGAGCGGGGGCCGAGGGGCGAAAGGCACTCATATCAAAAGTACGTCAGCGCGGACGAAGTCGCGGGCGGAGAACTTGTGCCATAATAAATGGCAGCGTGAGATGAGAAAATCTCTAAAATTAGATACCTGTACCCCGCTCCCCGCCCTACCTCATCCACGCACTCGCACTGCCACTACTTAATTGTCTTCACTTCACATGATCTCTTAAACAATTCCATCAAAAGACAAACTGTAAAAGGCAAACTTTATTTACATTAAATTGTCACAAAGACCATTGAAAACTATTCGTTTTAATAAGAATTCATAGGGAATACTAGAAAATCATAACATAATTTCACCTTGTAATATTTCTTTCACTTTTAACATTAAATTCGTTACTGTATCTGAAATATTAAACTTAAATATCCATATAATATTATTATAAAACCATTGTGGCGAGCTTTTTTTTTTCAAACTATTGACGGCTAATATTTTTGCAAAACATTTTATTCACTTATCGTTTAGACGGTGCACGTCGATAATGCAAGCAGAATTCCTTGACTTCAATTACTATAATATTGTGATTTCTTCCTCAAAATGTATCTCTATTCGAATAAAATATTTATCAACAATAACTTTAAAAAAAACATACCCAATCTTACCTTGATTGGTCAAAAACATAGAAAAATTCTTTATTTCGTACCAAAAGTAGATATGTGATGATTTTTTATGTCTCCAACATGAGAAATTGGTTCCCCTTATATTCTTTATTGTACACACAGATAATACAGACATAAAAGCTTACATATAGGACATGTACAAAGGCGAGCTTAACCCTAACAAGAGTTTTCTTCCAGCAAACCTTTGAGGATAGGGACAGCTGATAAATAGCGGTGGGTACGTGTACACAAACGTTATCATCCCTTATTTCATCCCTTCAGTTTTATTTTCGCGTCAAAAAGTAGCATATCATGTCCTTTTGTAAGGTCCCATCTATGTCCATAGCAAAATTTATAATATCTGTGTGTTCGCTATGCTGGCCCGGAGGTTGGCAATGTGTGCTAAGCAAGTGAAGGTAGAGCTGTTTAGAGCATACTGTCACCCTTTTACACTTGTTGCCTCTGGACCAGTTATACGCAGAAAGCATATATAAGGTTTTAAGTATTTAACTGTACCACATACTAACTAAACCTATGGACGAATTTGTCTGAAATAAATATTATTATTATTATTATTAAGTAGCCAAATGATGTGTCTCGCAAGTGGTAATTTTAGAGGTAATTTTGACATTTTATTTATATACCTCTAGACTATTTTGTAAAATCCTCTTTTGGAAAAAAGAAAATTCTTGGTAATACATATTTTTTACACAAAAATAACAAAATCGTCACGTGTATGGGGGGGGGGGGGGGGGGGGTATGATGATGTGATATCATAATATGGTGTTCCTACTGCCTGTATTATGCAAACTTTTTCAAAAACTTCCCGTTGTCCTCCGACGTATGACTCAATTTAATTTTCCTATTTGGGGAATATCATACAAACTTACAAAGAAAATTACTTATCTCACAAAGCAGCGAAGTTTTTTCGGTTAAAATAACACACGGAAAACTGTCAAAAAATCCATAGGTTTCGCTTCAATTTGAGTTTAGTCTGAAATAAATGGGCCGAGACGATATTGCTATAAGATCCTACTAATATTATAAACGCGAAAGTTCGTGAGGATGGACGTTTGTTACTCTTTCACGAGAAAAATACTGAACGGATTTTAACACGTAGGCTACTTTTTATACCACGGGTACCACGCAGGCGAAGCCGTGGGTAGAAGCTAGTATTATAATAATTCGTTGATAACATAACACTCAAACACGTTTTCTTCTGTATAAGTAATTTAAAAATTAAATACTTACCTATGAGGATAAATCAATAATTTACCTAGGTATTTAGTTGTTTTTTCTCAGTAGTTCTTATTTATTATAAAAATAAAATAGGTAAGTATGTGGCCTTATGTGTATAAGTGATTCAGCACATTACCTAGGTAGAAACTTTTCTTAGTTCGATGAACCCTACGCGCATACTAAGTATACCAAGATAGGTAAGTAGGTAAGTACCTACTATAAATAATGACAATAGGTAAGGTAGAGGGTGCGCTTCTGTCGAGTGATCTAATTTAATAACCACCCTCTGAATGAGAGTGACATCAGGTGAGTGACGTCATACTACCCTGTCAGCACACGGCTATTGTCCGCTAATTACAGGGGAGGACACGTGGAAGGGTTCAGGGATTATCACACCCTCAGGCTTAAGTGATTGTATGGAGGCGTTGGGACGAAAAATATTTTAAAAGCGTGAAAAGCAATGGGAGATTTTGCATACCTTGATGTACTTCATTTGACAAGAGATTGTCTTACATTTAATGTTTGTAGTGAATTATGGACAATGTTTGCACTAAGAACTTACAATTTTTCAACTGTCGTATTATCAGAATTTATAACATTTATTGTTTTTACTGAATTAATATGTTGGTAGAGTATATCACTAAATATTGTTGAATTGAGAGTTATTTAATATTCAATTTCAGGATAAGTACCTCCGTAAATCTCTTCAAAATGTCTTATCCATAGATATGTATGTATAATAATCTACCAACCTACCTATTTTATGACCATTAATAGACTGATTTAATAAATAAGGTTTTTACATATTAAGTAAATGATTTGGGATTAACTTAAATTAATTAAACTTTTGTTCACCCACATCGCATATAGATACTTACTAAATAATTAACACTCTTCGGAATAGATGTTTATTACATAGGTACTTTATAATATAGTTTTTTATTAAACAACGAATTTACATGGTAGAGCAAATTATTAAACAGAATATTAAGAATGAACTCTTTTTCTAAGTAGGTATGTAAGTAGGTACCTAATGTAACGTCGTTTGGTTTTTGTGTCCTCTTTTCAGTAACTTAACATACTTCAGGACATAACATCCGTAACCTCCATAGGCTAATATAACTGCGCAGCGCAATTTAAGAGTTCCATGCAAAAGTACCTATTGAACATGAATCCCAGTGAGATAACTTCTCTTCAAAATAAGTTTTTGCGCTCACTCAGAATTCCAAAAGCTTCTAAATTACCCATCATAATCCTCAGTGAAAGTGACACACGCCGAAGATTGCATTTTTTGCCGCCATCTTGACAATGAGGTGTGATCACTTCCGACGGAACCATAGATCATAGAGCATGCTATGCGAGTGGAACTGTGGTCGGTGGCCTTTTGATGATAATCTTGCTTTTAGCAAATTCTATTTGAAGAATGAAGTGATTTATTTTTTTTATAAATTTTACGCTCTAGTATCTCAAAGTTAGGACTCGATGCCTTCTTTATTAGATAAACTAATGATCTAGAAAAATTCTAAATTTACATAAATTTCATTTTTTTTAATAATGTTAATTCCTTTAAACTAATTCATAAAGAATAAGTACCTTTAACGCACCCTTTAAATAAAACGACACACATCAAAATTAATTTCAAATAAGTCGTGATATTTTTTGCGCTCGCCACTCCACGTCACAACAGATTTTTATAAAGTATTGCCCTGTCTATTATGATCAGGGTAGAGTTTGTATGCAACTTAAAGTTGCTCTGCTGGAAAACTGTCAAAATTATTTAATATTTGGCCAATTTTGTTGCTTTTTATAATTTAATCATTGCTTGAGCTTGAGTTTTCAGTTGGGCGAGTTTCACTACTACTTCTACTCGATTAACGAGTTAATTCTAATTCTAAATGCCTAGGAAAAAATATGTTTATCAAGCTAGATAGATTTAGTACATTTTGGATATACCTATGCACGTAATTGCGAGTCGTCCTTCTTCCTCCTGGTTCTTTATAAAATAATATGTATTTAGGTAGGTACCAATTAAGTTTGTTACAGTTTTGTCATTTTAGTGCTCCCCACACGAGGGCTAGCATGTAGGGTACATCTTTTGTCGAAGCATTTGCCTATTTCGTGTGCAGGCGGGAATTAATGTCTATCAACACCCGTAACACGGCACTAGAGGGGGACAGGACTATGCTATCAAAAAATAAACAATTTCTCATTTCAATAATAGATTTCCAATTACAACCGCAAATCGGTATAAACCATCCAATCTTGCAAAACAAGCGATTACTACCCCACAACACCCCACAGAATTACCATCAAAAACCAGACTAACCCGACCGCTGACGCCGAAGCACAGCGCTGCAACCACATGAAATCTCGGGGTTCAAAAACATCTGGTCGTTTCTAATGACCTCGCATTGAGAAAGGGACGAACATATAGTTTTCTACATGTCAGAGCGGAACAGCTATCCCGATTATTCGCAAGGATTACGGTGACGAGTGTCGGGAACATTAATGATTTGATTCCGATTTCCCGCCAAATAGGACGGTAATGGCGTCTTGAACTGACAGATGTCAACGTGACAGACGTCGAGAGACTTTGGTTGTCCTCTCGATATTTAAATCGAAATCGTGTTTTATGAAAAAATCGGAAGTTATAGATAGCTTGCTCTTGTTAAAATGTTTGTTAGATATGACCCCGGGAATCAGCGGTACCTACTACTTATAGATTATTATCCGTGGTTTGAGTAATATTTCAAGTAATAAGTAGATAAATATAAATAGATAGATAAATAGATAATACTCGTAGATGTGAAATAGAACTCACATCTTATAAATAAAAATTACAGGAATTCATAGGTAATTAATAAATAAAGAATATTCTTATAAATAAATTTAGTTTTTAGAGTTGATTTATCTACATTTGTATTAATAACCCACCCTTATAAGTATAGGTTACTTATCGGATAAGTAAACAATTTTTTAAGTTGACAAAATCTTACTTTCGTGACGATTGATGTATGTTTAAATCTAATGATTAATCCAAATTACAAGTGAAAGATCCCGGCACTTCGTCTGCGTACTTTATTCCATACAAACTTTTCCTCCAATAGGTACCTACTCAGATCTCTAGAGGCTGTGTTTTGTTTATCAGTCAGTCAGTGAGACACGCAACGATTTTTTATATTTAGATAATATATAAGTAGGTACCATACCTTGCGATTATTACATCTAAAAGACGCTAGAAGGTACATTTCATTTCGATGTCGAAAAGGAGCATGATAACCGAACATCTCGTAACATACAATTCGACCATCTCGCGCCGGAAGACACAGAATACACACGTAGTGTGTACTAAACACACGTTTTAAATAACCCAATCCTATTTGAAAAGGTCCTAAATGATATTAAAGACAAGATAAAAACATATGCCAAAGAAAATCGTGTTCTGCATCAGCGGAATAAAATTCATTTTTAATACTGTGCAAAGCTTCGGGTATGCTGACTTAAAAGTCATAGTAATTTTTGTAGCACTTTGAACCCTAACACGTAAGTATTAAGACATAGTTTGAGATGAGAGATTTGCATACGTAATCACTTAATGAAGAGTTTTCAAGAGGCTGGACCAGATTTGATGCGATTGCGAGTGATAAGGCGTGAACTGATAGCTTGAGAGGGTTATTATGATATTGGCTGAAGGGGCGGCAGAGGGATGCTTGGTTATCTATTCGTGGTGATGGTATAGATTTGACATTTTATCGGATTTTCGTTAGTAAAGAGTGAAGAATTTGTAAATGTTAGCTTCTTTTGAAAAGTAGGTTCATCTAAAGTAGGTATGTAACAAAAACCCTTTTCCATTCAATTAATGAGTATTTTTACTATGCTGTGCTGTTTGAAAATGTCCAACATTATTTTATTTATTATTTATTTACCACACCGCTTTAGCCTAAATTGAAATTTACTTAGTTCAACGCTAAGACGCCACTTTGAAAAAAAAAAATGTTTTCTCTATTCTTTATTGTCCACTTAGAATATGGACAAATGAACTTACATAATAGGACATGTACAAATGGGAGATGCTTTTCCTACGTAATCGCATATGATATCTCGTAATTATATTAGATTAGATGGGTTTGCTTCAAACTCTTATAAATTCGTTTGAACATGTCTCAGCCTCACAGCCCTTACTAACAAACAATCAACTACTAGCCAAATCTCGAAATAAAACAATCGGAACCGGAAGTCAAAATAAAAATTAACTGCCGAATAACGGTCACCACTTCTAAATGAAAGAACATTTTGTTTGTTTGAAAACAATCGTTGGTTTCATTGTTCGCGGGTATTCGAGAGCGTATGTAGGTACCTAGTCGACATAATGCACCTGGAAAAGGGAACTTGAACAGCAATCTGCTAAAAATAATAATTATTGTTGTTGGCACAATCATTTATTACCGATAACCAAATCAAGTCAAGTCAAAAGGTTTCATTCATTGAAATTACAAGCATCATAGGCTCGTCAAAACGCTCTGTGGAAGAAAGTTTCTCGAAAGGCGACCGCGAACCGAACGTCGCAGTTAGGTAGATCATAGATAGATAGATAGACAAACAGATAAATAAATCATTTATTTGGGACTATTTATTTTAATTAAGTATATAACTAAGATGATTGGACTACTGATGAGGTAAGTAGCCACAAATTGTGATGGGAGTCAGCATAAAGCGCCGCAGACTTGGGTGTCTAGACAACAACCACATCCTGTTGGCGTTAACGCCTGCAGAAAGATTGAATTGTATAGAAATGACATTAGCTGTGGAAATGTCACGGGGCTGCTGCCAAGTTTTACCTTAACAAATTTGCGTTAGCGTGAAAGAAAAACTAAGCGTGATTTGTCTAGACCCCTGGGGAAGGTAAGTAGCGCGTTGATCTTCTGTCCTCTCCCAATATAAGTA
Source organism: Perizoma flavofasciatum (assembly GCA_958496245.1). NCBI lineage: Eukaryota > Metazoa > Arthropoda > Insecta > Lepidoptera > Geometridae > Perizoma > Perizoma flavofasciatum. Next base: position 274,853 of record OY292419.1, on the reverse strand, counting down.
ACAGATAAGATAGCTTTGATATAAAATAAAGAGTTTCTTAACTAGGTACTTATATAAGCTTAAAGAAAAAAGTACAATGCATTTATTTACTTAATTGCTAGATACGTAGCACTTGCTAGGAGACGCTACACGTGGCTCGTTCAAATCTTTTGTATGGAAATATCGAACTGACTTTATAACGCATGAAGTCCCTTCAATGTCCCATTCCATTGATTTTATTACGAAATGTTCTCTATTTACTTAAGTTCTATACAAATATCTTGCTGCAATCTTGTAGGCATATAATTTTAGAAAATCCTTTCTTAGCCTACAAGAGTTTGTTTTTAAGTGTATTTGCATGTTTTGAACTACCTTTGAGCTAGTGGTTACCGACCCTTACAAATAAGTATTTAAAACCAATTTCGGCAAATTCCAACCCTCCACAGTCGCGCTATATTACTAGACAATACGTTCTACTTATTACTAGAACAATACGTTCTGATGCCCAATCACCAGCTCGACCATATTCCCCGACAACACGTACCTACTCGTGCCTACCACTTCTCTTAATTGTCGCTCTGGGCTTTTCTTTTGCCCGACTGTGCAGGGGTAGGTTTTAGTCGGCTTTGTTTAATGATATTGTGGTTTGTTTTGTATTTTAATGTTTTAAACGCGATATCATCATTGGCCTACAGCGTCTGATACGAAGACATAGGTTTCTATATTTTAATGGGTAGGTTTAAAAAAACAAGCTTGGGGATTTTTCAATAACGCAACAACGGTTCAACTCAGGATACTTTATATCCTGAGTTGAATTATTTCCTCTGTTTTATCCTGGCTGGCCTGGATATTCTATTCTATACCCGGGTATAGAATAGAATATCCAGGCCAGCCAGGAACGAAGCCAAGGAGGCAAGCTTGCTAGGCTTTTAAAAAAATGCTAACATCTTCGATGATGATGATGATGATGAAAGCCATTATACTCATTGCTATACACAATAGCAAAATTAGCAATACATCTTTCTGGTAATCGTTCATCTAGCAGCTGGAACCCACTAGGTACCGATGATCGTACGTAAATCTTGTTACTAAGCTAAGGGAGCTAGTTGAAGTCTTTTATTTGGAAACTTCAAAAATAAATGAATCTAGAGGTATGTAAATCAAAAAATATCCTATTTGTAATTTTTCGTTCCGACTTAGCCTTGTTATGCATAAATTCATGCAGAGTAGGCCACTTGCTAAGATCCTGACATAAGCCTTCTCTAAACAATGCCACTGTGTACTGTGTACTGTGCACTGTGTACTGTGTACTGTGTACTGTGTACTGTGTACTGTGTACTGTGTACTGTGTACTGTGTACTGTGTACTGTGTACTGTGTACTGTGTACTGTGCACTGTGTACTGTGTACTGTGCACTGTACATATCAGGACAACTATAACTACTGTGGTACCACATCACCCAGACCCAGAACAAATATCCGCAGAACATACAATCATTTGTATGTTAAGGTATATAAGTAGTATATCAGTCATGTAGTTCCCATAATACAAGCTCTGCTTAGTTTGGGGCTAGATGATGCTGTGTGAAAATGTCCAGCATTATTTATTATTTCCTGTTGCGTCGCAGCCGCCACCGCCACCGCGCCACCGAGGTTGTCAAATCTCTATTTATAAGTAAGCTTATTTACTTTCGTTTATCATTAAAAGCGGGATAAATAAATACGTAAATTAACCCTTTGCCGTTAAAACAATAAGAGCAGGGAGCATATTCTCCGGCGACGAGTGACGAGCGGTAATTGCTGTGAACCCTGCGCGGGGCGTGCGACTACCCCACTCGAAGACATGTGGCTTGATGCAGTTATCACACGAACAAACACGCACACGACTGTTCACCCATCTTCAGATACATACATACATCAATGAGTAGATTAAGAATACCACGTAGGCTATGTGGAAATGTCCGCATAGCCGCGTTTTGCTAGCGGTTAGCATTCCACGTGACAGGTTGTAAGCCTATCGTTGCTTATTGGAACACCAACTGATATACTCGTATATATTTATTTTTATGAATTAGTTGGTTTGATCGTACGGGTTTGTGATCAATTCTGCCGAAGTATTTCAATGCAAGGTAAAATCAGATATAGGGAAATATATTTTGAAGAGCCCTTCTAAAGCAACGAAGACATCATTTAAAATGCCACTATTAGTCTATTGGTCATCCCTTCCAAACGTTGACCTGACGAGATGTTGCTTAACCTACCTGATGTTAAGAATGAAGAAGTCCATGAATGCTTATAAGTTTTATGCAGCTTTCTTACACAGCTCTTGTGGTTAAAATTTTCGTGCAATTAGCAAGAAGTAACTAACTTCATTTTCTTTACAAATAAACCAACTAGGACTCAACTACACTTTGAACTAATTTAGTTGGAAGTACCACTCTACTCTACTCAGACATACTGGTCGGTAGACTTGCTACCTACCTAACCAATCAATTAAATAATATTATGTTTTTTTATGTCAAACTCTTAGATTCGTGCAAAGAATTCAAACCATTTAATTTAAAGACACCGACTTGTATGGGTTGATAGATTCACCAGAAAAAGATTAATCAATCCAATGGCTCTGTTATTACAAACCACAACAACCCAACTTAAAATAATGTAGAGGTGTGCCAGCCGCCCCACACTCCCATTCACCACCTGCCAAATCTTATTCACCACCGCCACCCAGCCTCCTAGTCGCCACCCAATCTATTCATGCCAACCGAATGTTAGGAACATTCAGATAGGAATGTTTGTAAACGATTTCACTACAAAGCGTCATTTCTACTATTGTTATGGGTACTGGGTAGCCTCAAACGCAGTCATTTCAACAATTCCTTCCACTAATACCTGCATACACACGGTGCGGAGGAATAACGTTATCTATCACTTTTCCAGAGCGCACAAAACAATATTTCTGTCCTTTTTTAACTTAAGAACGAGTATGACGAGATAGTTATACAAATACATTTATTTACCAGAAACATATCAATCTATGTCACTTTCTAGTCAGTGTTCTTTATTTGATGAGATTTAAAGTTTTCTTATAATTAATTATATGCTTGTACCTAACAAGAACTAAATCGAATCCACGTTTTATACTTAAGTTAACACTGACTAGAAAGTGACAAAAATTAACTTAATAACTAAACTTTTTGGAGAATACCCTAAAATATTGCAGATGGTGCTCATTAATTTATCGATTGGTTGGCGAAAGCCATATTACCTTCTAAATTCTTATACATTTATCCTCAACTACCAAGTCGATGAAGTTTTTTGAAATATTAAAGTTTTTATTAGGTTTGTCGTTGAACATTCAGTAAAATAATCGGCATCACTGCCGCACCGCACCGTGTGTCGTCCCTGGCGCAGCGCAGCGGCAGCCGCGCCCCCACTTCCAATTTACTTAAAACAAGCACAATGAGCTCACGCCGGCACAATACGGAACACTTACGCGCGATTCCCGCTTTTTACTTTCTCTACTCCTGAGGGTGCGTTTGAGGTTGAGTTTTAGAAGTTTTCCCGGATTCTTATTTAAGGGATGTTATGGGCTGGGCTCGTTCAAATTGGACCATTACAATAAATTATTTTTTTATTATTAATTACTGATGTGATTTAGTTTTATTTACATTATTAACAGCAAATACTATTGATAGCAAGAAACTACCTGTCTACTTATTAAAGGTTTTTTTTAAATATTATTATTAACAACGTATAACAGCGGACGAGTTATCCGCTGTAATACGAGTGTGGACCAGTTTTCGATGAGGACGTTTTCTTGGTTACACAACACGACTTCGATACATTCTCCGAAATCGAAGCAAGGAGTGAACAATGTTCTAACATAGTGTTTTTGTCCCCAGAGCCACCATGCAGCCATTCCAGTCTGCCACTCGGCCTGAGGGCCCCCGCGAGTCCTCCCCCGAGCGAGCCAAGTCCCCCGACACCCCCTCCGCCCCCGTTCTCAACTTCAGCATCGCGCGTCTCATGGAGCCCGACCGCAAACGATCCGTCTCCCCCGAACCAGGTCCTCCTCCAGGGTTCCTCTCCTACGGGGCTCATCTCCTGGACTCTGCGTTCAAACAGTACATTCCTGCAGCACGCAGGCAGTTCCCCCACTACCCGCTGCTGTACTACGGACCTGATCTAGTCTCCCTGACCTACGCCCACCAGCTCCATCTACCGAGACCGCCGCCTGTACCGTCCCCGGTCCAGCGACCACCGAGTCCAAGACCACCGGCAGAGCAGGCGGTGTCCTCGACCACCGGTCCGTCCACTAGTCCCACGAAGAATAAGAGTTTCGCGTGCGGGGATTGCGGCAAGGTGTTCAATGCACACTACAATCTGACCAGGCACATGCCGGTCCACACCGGCGCCAGGCCGTTCGTGTGCAAGATATGCGGTAAAGGTTTTCGGCAAGCGTCTACTTTGTGCCGTCATAAAATAATACACACTTCTGAAAAGCCTCACAAGTGTCTGACGTGCGGGAAGGCGTTCAATCGCTCGTCCACTCTGAACACGCACGCGCGTATCCACGCCGGCTACAAGCCGTTCGTCTGTGAGTTTTGCGGTAAGGGCTTCCACCAGAAAGGCAACTACAAGAACCACCGGCTGACCCACAGCGGTGAGAAGGCTTACAAATGCACGATTTGCAACAAGGCCTTCCACCAGATATACAACCTTACCTTTCACATGCACACGCACAATGAGAGAAAGCCGTTCACGTGTAGCATTTGTGCAAAGGGTTTCTGTCGAAACTTCGACCTGAAGAAACATACAAGGAAGTTGCATCTAGGGGTAGGCAGTTCGTCCCACAATGACTCCTCCATGGACACGCAAGATGACTCGACGCAAGACGCTCCGACCAGTCCCGTGGATGACAGTAGGGTTGCGTTCAGACCGTTCCTAGGATCTACGTACCCCAGGATCCTGGACCCCGCTAGGATGACGGCTCCGAACAACTTCTTTTCGAAGCTTTTGTGACCTCCGGGTTACTTTAACTATGGTGAGAATGAGTGACCGGTGGTACACGGTGGAAACACTAAGTAAAAGTGAAAATAGTGAAAGGAAATGAGTGAAAAGCATCTATGAATTGTAGTGAAATCAGGATTTGTCAAGGATTTGATTGTAAATTTAGAATATGTATAAATATTTGTGTAGTTACCAGCTTCGTATGTACCACTTATTGAACTCATAGACAGTTTGTCAGTAGGCCGATCTACACTGTTTTAATCATAAGGCTATTGTGTAGGCTATTGGGTGGATAAATCTATTGGGTGGATACAATTTTATCACAAATTGTATAATTTGCTAGGGCCAAACTTAGGGTCAAATTGAGGTTCTATATTATACTGATAAATAAATGCAGCTTGAGCGTCAAGACGAGTGTGGCCCATTCATTAATTTATCTGTAATATAGATTATTCGCAATAGATCTAACAAACAGTTTCAATTTGGTACAACTGAGGATTTTACTAGTTCCAGTGTTAATTTTTACGTCAGTAATAGAACTACAGTGAGTAAGTACCGACATACTGTGCACGCCTCACGACATGAGGGTCTTGGCCGAAGATATATAAATATTGTAAATAGCTAAGAAAATCTAAGTAAATCATATATATGTATATGAAGTATGTATATAATTGGTAGCTAATTGTGATGTAGGTAGAGTTATGTATAAAATAGAAATTTAATGCAATATTGCTGATCTTTATCTGTATTATAATAAATTTAAGTGTCCAAACATTAAAATTTGTTTTATTTTATTTCTGGGTACGAGGTCTCTCGTACAGTCAGCGTCTCCAACTGATTACCCCAGATTTAAAGCTTGAACTTTACATGAGTAGGGTTGGTACTTTTAAAATCCTATTAAAACATATTATGATGTCAAAGTTTGGATGTTTGTTGTTTACCTCTGTTACCACTGAACCGATTTGGATGAGATTTCGGACCGGGTATTAGTTCGTAATCTAGAATAACACATAGGCTACTTTTTATCTGGGTACCACGCGGGCGAAGCCGTGGGCAGAGACTAGTCCTTCATTAAATGATTTGGGTGACGATTTGTATTGGAAGTGGATACCTATAGTGTATATAGTATAATACACTGACGATGAATTGACTCTACATTTCACACTCTATGAAAAAATATTTTATAGACTTGAAATGCGAATAGTTCCTTGTACCATTTCACCACTATACTTAGTGAAATGTCAACTGTCAATCAAAAGAACAGTTCCGCGCAACTTTATTTTATAGTTAATGCTTGGTATTATATTCGCGAGTGTAGGCCTGCTGCGCGCGCGCATTGCATTGTGCTGAATTAAATAGTCAAAATTATAGCCTCGCCCTGACCCGCCACCGCGCCGCCGCCACCGCGCCGCGCCGCGACCAGGGAAGTGCAACCTTTTGGATTGTAATAAGTAAAAGTTATAAAGTCAAAAGATACTTAATTGCTTACTACTTATGAAGATATTTTTTTATTAAGGTACCTAGTCCTACTGACTACCTAAATTACCTAACATAAATGAGCTCACAGACTCCCAATCTCTATAATTGTATTCTCATCAGATCTGAACAGGTAGGTAGGTAGGTACCTACTTATATTACTGGGACTGTAACAAAGCCTTCGTGAGGGTTGACCCTAACACAAACAAGTGATAAATGATATGTTTAGCCGACACCACAGAAGCCTATATGCGTTTGTCATATGAGGTTGTTTATCTGTGAACCGGCTTAAATATTTGTTTATCATGTGGTGTTTTGCAATCGATTTGTATTTCTTCAAATTAAAGTCACCACTTTTACTTCATCTTGGTTTAATTCACTGAATATATGTTTCTATCAATTTAAGTTTGAGTAGGTACTTAGGTATTAAGTAAGTAGTAGTAGGTATATTTATAATGTTTTATAAGAAAAAGCTCAGAGATTACGAAAAGGTTGTTTACCCTATTTCACGGTGAGAAGTCAACGGTAAGTAACTTGAGAGCAATCACGATCGTAATTATCGTGTGTTATTTAGAGGAAATAATAGTAGAAATGGCGCTGCGCTTTTGTGCGCGGGCGCATTGTCAAGCCGGAAGTGCGTGCGCCAACGGTCGCCATATTGTTTCGGCGGGATTGTTGAGTGACTTTTATTAAATCGGGTTCATAAAATAGCACAAACAAAGGCAAAAAATAAGCGACAGCTGAGTGAATAGATACATACCTACCAGAGATCATCTCTCCTCGTGACATCTTGGGATTCCAGGCCAATAAACAATTAATTTTAGTCATTTCATTTTAGCAGTGTTAGTTTTTATCGAAATGATTTTTGGAACCAGCGTTAATTTTAAACGGCTTTGTAGGATGTTTTTTTTTTGGAAATAGATGTAGGTGAATAGGTTTTTTATGATTTTTGGACGAGCTTGTTATTTTGACAAGTCCATACATTCAGGTCACCTCCAATCCAATATAAGACGGGCTCATTACGACATCGACAAAGGCACGCCCCCTCGGCTACTCTTGTTACGTTACGTCACGCTATATGACGTTACGTGAAGTAGGTATGTGAAGATAAGCAGCCAATATAGCTAAAGGCATCCCTATCCTGAGATATAGGAAGGCTGTCTTCAGCTACGATTAATTTGTTCGCGTCCTTATGATAAGTAGATATCTATTACTCTTGTATGACCTATATATTGCGATATTGATTAAAGGTGCTAATAATCATAAAAATTAGACGCTAATACAAAGTGCAGTCGGTGTTTGATGAGTCCGCTGGCTTAGTCGCGTGGCCGCGTGGTCAATCCAATCCCTCGACACCAGCGTCTATCGCGGAAAACATCTGCAAGGAGAAATAAACTCTGCCTAAATATTTCCACCTTCCTATATTCCAAATTGTTCCTGTATATGCCGTGATCTTATTGCCAATATTTTCAATATATTCAGTCAACAAACCCGCTGATTCTCATAGTGTAGCTTTGTATGACCGCTCCATATTTCTAGAAGTCTGGAGGAGCCGACTATCCGCAGATTTATACCACATTGGTTGTTCCCCCAATGTGGTATAAAGCTGTGTTAGTAGCTAGATACTTTTACTAAATATCCCGGCGGTAACAACATTAAAAGGACTAAGTTTGAGTCATAGGTTCAAAGATATTTCCATGGTACCGAAATAGTGTTTTTTATGTCTTTCCCTCATCAATGGTCCGGTTAAACTGACGCCACCGCCAATTGTTAATTAGTAGTCAGAGTTCGCGTGATTGCCACCGCCTCCACCGCCTCCACCACCGCGTCAGTTCGGAGGAAACACCATCTCGTCTCCATCATCGGATATCGTAGTTGTTGTACCTTAACTGTTATTTGTTATTCTATGGCAGTAGGTACCTACGAAACTATTCTGTAGCACCCCTCTTATTATCTTCAAGGGTGAGTGAGTAAAAAACCCGTGCAATATGCTGCTCATAATCATAAGCCCTCCTAACCTCCCGTCCTCCCGACCTCCCGTCCTCTCGCGTTATTTCCACGTGATCGTCGCTATTGTTTACGAAAGTTTTCGTAATCGATGTCCTGTAGAGATGTCACGGAGGGTTAATGTGGTTTATTGGACTGTTTGTTTTTGACTAGCCTCTGGCCACGGCTTCGCCTGCGTACTACCCGCATAAAAAGTAGACCTATGCCTTATTCTAGGTCACTAACTACGGGTAGATTCTTATTTCTTAATTATACACTTTTTAGGGTTCCGTAATCAATAAGGAATATAGTTTCGCTATGTCCGTCCGTTTGGCTATCTGTCCGCGGCTTAGCTCATAGACTCTTAGTACAAGAAAGCTGTAATTAGGCATGGCAATAAATATAATCAAAGGAGTAAAAAATCAAAATCTTGTAATACAATATTTTAGGGCACCCTACCCTTTACGTAAAATAAGGCTGTATTTTTTAGTCGTCTAAAAAATTGCATATTATTATTAAATATGCAATTTTTTATTAGAGTGAAGTGCTCAGCACTTGATCAGCATCTTTGGGAGTCCGTCATATTAGATTTAGAATGTCACTTAGCTACCATGCATGCATGCATGCATGTCATCCGAACCAAACATGTATACAAAATTTCACCTCAATCGGTTGGGGATAAATGGTTTAAAATTAAATTGCAAGATTTGACACATAAGGCAAGGCAAGTTAAATAAAAGCTAGTAAAAAGTATAATTTTGTACAAAATCCATTAAAAATTACTTAACTGATGTTGTTAGTTATGTAAACAGTTAATAAACATAATTTTATGGGCAACTACGGAACTCTATTAGTTTTTTTTAATTTTAATTAAGTATTAGACTCGAGTTTACCAACACAATAACGGGTGATTGGGTCCTAATAAAAGCTTTTTGACAAATGATTTTATATAATCTGTCATAATCAGTAGTCTTAATCGTCTGTTTATTTTGTTGGTGAAAGTCTTAAGAGACTTATTATTAGTAGGATAAGATAGGATTAAGTACGTTTTAATTGTAGCTTAAAGTGGCATTTGTATGTAAGGGGCTATTAGAGCATAAAATATTTTTTTTGAGTCTGTACCTTGTAGCTTTGCAAAAGTATTTTTTTTATATTAATAACTTTGTCTAATATTCATTGTGATGAAAATAAGTTTCATATTCATATTCATATTCATTTATTCATGCTCAAATGTACATCAGCTTAGGTGTTACATCAAAGTAGCTGTAGGGGAGTACATGGACCCTGTAAGGGCGCTGCAAGTTCACTCAATATTTTTTTAAAATGAGTTAATACTAATAGCAAAATCATAATTATGAATGTCAAATAATACATAAAAAATTAATTAAAAATAATAATAATAATAATCATCTTACTTTATAAATTGATTTCCATTTCGAAATCTCAATATTTGTAAATGAACTCGGAAGAGAAAGCGCTGCTAGGAACGTTATCCGCGTGCACTTAACCAAACGTGCCCGGAACGGTCAGATATAACGTGAAAATAACTGGGGATTCCCAAAACACTATCAATAGAAGTATCATCAGTACTTACATCTAAAAAAAGGGGCATCAAATTTGGTGAGGGACGTAATCATATGTACCTAGTACCAAACAGTTGACGAAATATGTACTTGTAGCTTCGACCCCAAAACAAAGCAGCAATGGACTTCCAGCTTCGACCCCAAAACAAAGCAGCAATGGACTTCCAGCTTCGACCCCAAAACAAAGCAGCAATGGACTTCCAGCTTCGACCCCAAAACAAAGCAGCAATGGACTTCCAGCTTCGACCCCAAAACAAAGCAGCAATGGACTTCCAGCTTCGACCCCAAAACAAAGCAGCAATGGACTTCCAGCTTCGACCCCAAAACAAAGCAGCAATGGACTTCCAGCTTCGACCCCAAAACAAAGCAGCAATGGACCTACCTACCTACATTTGATATTTAAACCACAAAAACGTTTTTTTATGTTAATAATACAATTTTATCCTGGTTCCACGCGGTCGAAGCCGTCGTTTGAAGCCAGTTCATTTTATAAAGCAAAATAACGTGCGCATCGAGCACATGGCAGAGTTCACGGGGATTATTTGACCGACTCGTAAGTAGGTAGGTATATATCTCTACGTATTCTGATGCAAACGAAACTTGAGAAGGAATCATCTTAAGATGATGGCGCTTACTTAGGAACCTAACTAAGTATAGAATAATATAAAATATCAGCAGGTTTCTTATTCAAAAGTAGATACCTAGGTAGGTAGGTATAGGTAGGTACTTAGATCTATATAGGTAGTTTTTAATAAGAAACCTGCTGAAGAGGCATTTTGGGGCTGATTTGTCATTTTTGGATGAATTATTCTTCTCTGAGTAGAATAGGTAGGTACCCACCTACCTCATATATGTTTTGGACAGTTTATCTATACTTAGGTATACTGTTTATTTTATATTATTATATTTCAAAATAACCACCAAATAATATTTCAACTTAGATGAGTATTACAAATTTTGTGAATGTGAAACGATGGACGGTCTTAATTAGCGCTCTCTTCCAGGCAAACAAAAAAGTAGGAACGTTTCGCTAAAGTACCTTGTTTTATCTTTATGTAGATATATTGGTAAGGGGTAGATGAAAGTTTTTTTTTGCTATTATGGATTATTATCATAATGAGAAGAATATACTTATTAATCTTTAAAGTAAACAATTAATGCTAATACCTACATTTATTCATAATAATAATAATAAATAAATAAATAATGCTGGACATATTCACACAGCATCATCTAGCCCCAAAGTAAGCAGAGCTTGTGTTATGAAAACTACATGATTGATATAGTACTTATATTTTTTTTGTAAATACATACATATTATACATAGAAAACACCCAGACCCGAGACAAATATTTGCAGATACAAACATTTGTCCCACGGCGGGAATCGAACCCGCAACCTTCCGCGTCTCAGGCGGGCCTTCGCCCACTGCGCCACAGAGGTTGTACAACTATATATAAGTAGGTATAAGTATATACAAAGAATACAGATGAAACAGATTCAGATTAAGATACAACGGAAATAGCTAAGCAAGATACAGTTTTATTTATTAAATTAGGTAGGTATATGCTAAGTTCGAGTTCCAGAGAAAAAAATCAAGTTTTTTAATGTATTCCATTTTACTAAAGCACTTAGTTAAGCTACTTATTTCATTTTGTAATCGAGCAGAGTACACCTCCGTCCGCCACGCGGCATGTAGGTAGGTAGAGGTAGGTAGAGGTAGATACGACACTAACAGAATTGAAATTGTACAAAATCCCAGTTTTCCGAAAGCTCACAATGGCGATACATCTGCTGAGTTCATTCAATGGCGGACAGACAAACAGACGGTAAGCCTATTAGCGACGTCCGTCGTCTAAACTATCATGAACACGATTTCTGTTCGGACATTATTCTTTTTTATGAAAGAACGCCCAAATTATTCAATGAGCTTACTCCTATTTAATAATAATAATAAAACAAAAATAGTAAGTAAACGACTGTATTTCATCTCCTGATGGACATCCTCTCATACTCAGTGCTTAGATCTTTGAGGTACCAAGTAGGGGGTAGTCAGAGTTATTATATTTGGCACATCGTTTTGCAAGTAGTTAGCATTCCACGTGACATGTTGCAAACCCATCGCCGCTTATTGGAACACTAACCGAAGATAAATGTCATAGAATTAAAAAAAAAAAAATGCTGCACATTTTCACACAACGTTATCTAGACCCAAACTAAGCAGAGCTTGTGTTATGGGAACTACATGACTGATATACTACTTACATATATTTTTGTAAATACATACATTATATACATAGAAAACACCCGGACCCGAGACAAATATATGCAAATCTTACAAATATTTGTCCGGCAGCGGGAATCGAACCATCTCAGGCAGGCCTTCGCCCACTGCGCTACAGAGGTCGTCAATACAAACATATTTTTTTCGAGTAGAAAAATCGATTCGTACACGACCGAGTTCGAACCCACGGCCTCCGGGTTGGAAGTCGAGGTAATGCCCACTAGGCCTACAGAATATCTCTACTTACATAACATAATAAGAAACCTTAGAAATAGAAAGATGAAGTGGAAATAGACCAGCCTTACCTATAGCTCGCAGAACCGACAACCGCTGGTGAAGAAAGGTTCTCGAATGGCGACATCGAACCGGACGACGCAGTATAGGTAGGCATCCCACGCGATGGACCGAGAAGTCTATGGATAGAAGCCTGTGTCCAGCAGGCGGCAAAGCTTCCAGCAGCTGATGATATTGGATACAGTCAACTTCAAAAATCTTTCAAGAAAAGTTGCCAAAACACGCGATGGGAAAAATTACAACATAGATAATAAACATTTAACTTCATGCAAAATTTATTTTAATTATGTAACTCTTCGATTGCCTTTTTTAGAAGGTATCTACTATTTTTTTAAAGTATTTTCGAATTTGACTGTACATACCTTAGTATTAAAAATTTAAATCGCAACAGAATCCCACAATGGCCAAAATCTCTTTGAAGTTGGTGACAATAATTTACGCAAGAATAAAGATCCCGCCTCTCAATCAAAATGCATCCTCAAAAGCAGGAAGTAGTACGAACCGGATTAAAAGCTAGTCGGAACTGCATTATACCGGATTTAGCCGGTTAGTTACCGGTTGAAAGGAGCTACCGAGCGGCGAATAACAATACTATGAACAAGGATGATAACAGGTATTGTCAGCTTGCGATGAAAGGTAAAATATTTCTTAAAAAAAAAAAAAAAACTTGTAATATTTTTTTGTGGATACACTTTTTTGACGATGTATTTTTTACTAGCATTGTCTATCGTTACTGAAACTTAAAATCGGTTGACATCGTAACTGAAATTGCGAAAAACGCATCGGATAACTTAAAATTACTTAGGATACAATCTCGAATTTGCGTGATTCAATCACAAAATCATAATAAAAAGGAGCAGACAATGTGTCGTTTATAGTATTTGAAACGAGTAGGTACATAGATAGTTAATAGCAATTGACAGTAGTCGCGTAATCCCGGCATTGTGGCTTTATTTGTGGGCGTCCACAATCAGACGCTGCGTCCGTAACTTGGGATTATCGTGGGTTGCGGGTTAAGGTGATGTGCAAATCATTGAAATTAAAAATCGTGTTTATTCATGAAAGTTTTCCTTGCATCTACAAATTGAACATTTTGAAATCTCACTAAGAATTTAAATTTTAATAGATGTATCTCTATTTAAAGCTTGTAAAGTGTCAAAAGTAGTTTTCTTCGGTCTACCCAACGAACATCCCCTTAACAGTTAAGGTGCAATGTTGTAACAAATCCACAAGGGCGTGACACAATGATTGGCTCAATGCAGCGGATGTCATTGTGCAATCTGTGTCCCCTCTACAAACAAAAATCTACCTTATTTCGAATACATAAAACGTAATATCGATTAATTTCTTTCAGTTTGAAAGAAAGGACAAGGTTTAGTCCAATTAGAGGTTTATGATGTAGCAGTAAGGTGGGGTTTTGTTTGAACGGGAGGGTTGTATGAGGTGTTAATGTTAATCTGGGCAATAGAGGCGAGCTCGGCCGTGAACGGATTTAGATGTTTGTATTGAATGTTGAGGAAATATTGTGAAGAGACAATGATGTGCGGAACGAGATGACACAATACTTGTATTTACTCGAGATTTAAGATGTAACTCTTAATGCTAGGTTTTGTTGTGAAGATATCTATGATTTGAAACAGAATTTTGAATCCTTACCTAGAACTAAAGTAACTGACATAGTTAATTTAAATATAAAAACTCAGTGATTGATCTCTGAAGGGCACAGGTAAACTATCGGACGTGACTGAATAAGTTATTAAACTTCGATATCAATGTTGATACATTAGCAAACTATGAATGTAAGTTTGAAATTCCATAGCGGCCCCTCCATTTGGAGTTATTCATAAAAATTAAAGAGGTTAAACAGTACCGGGCCAAACATCCTGCCCTGCGGCACTCCACAACTCAAACGGCGAGGGTGTATCAGCTAAACTAAGCAATTAATGTATCAATCTGCCGCTCAACGTAATGGGGTAGAAAACACCCCTATATTGGCCACGTACAGGCAAGAACTAAACTAGGCCGACCTTTGTGGTGCAGTGGAAGAAGGCACGCCTGAGACGCAGAAGGTTGTCGGTTTGATTCCCGCCGCGGAACAAATGTTTGTATTTGAAAATAAAGGGCTGTGTCTGGGTGTTTTCTATGTATAATATGTATGTATTTATGTATATAAGTAAGTAGTATATCGGTCATTTATTTCAGTACCCCGACTTTCGATCTGGAAGTCAACTTGGAATCCATCATTTTTCCACTCGAAACAATTTGAAACCGTGTTTTTAACTTGTTTTAGTTTAATAAGAGTCATTCTTTTAGTGAGCCTTTAGAGACGAAATATCACTAAATTAGGTAAATTTAAAAAGATTACGAAAAATATAAAAATTTAAGTGTGTTATTGAATTAATAAATGGGTATAGGTTATATTCGCGTGGTCAGAGCAGAGGCGCTTGTGTCGCCGACTGTACCTAGTGTACAAGCTCGTTACAAAATGTCAAACATCTACATATTATGGAGTGTAAATATTTGAACGAATTATACGAACAAACAAACAAACATACGAACAAAATAGACTCCCGCGGGAATAACGCGTATGGCGGAATTTTACTAACTAGGTACCTACATACCTACGTAAGGTATGTAGGTACCTAGTTAGTAAAAAAAAAACAAGTTAATTTTGCAACTTTTTTTTTATTATATTGTTTTCCACCGTCTATTGCAGCGCCCCCTGGAGACTTGTGAAGACAAAACCTATAGGTATATAACAACCATTTTTTTTTTTCACACAGAATGATCTAGCCCCAAAGTAAGCAGAGCTTGTACTATGGGAAATACATGAACGATATACTACTTATATTTATTTATTTTGTAATGAAAAATGTTCAGTATTATTTATTTATTGTAAACATGATCTATAATTTATTTTGAATTAAAATTGTCAATTGAGATGACATAAATTAACTTTGCATGGCTGTAGGTATCTACTTGATTTTGTACCACACACTGTAAATTATGTTTCACAAATACATAAACAAATCTGAATCTTAGTTCTTTTTTTTTATGTGAAGTTTGTGTACCTCTGTCGCACATCCTCATAATAAATAAATTAATGCAAAAGTTTGGATACATGTTGCTAATAATCTCCGTAACGGCTAGACCGATTTAGATTTTTTTTTTTTTCAAATTAAAGTACTTTACTTTATAAAGTTTCTGCCAAACTGTACAACAGTTTGTCGGCAGTAGCTCTCGTGGACATATAATACTTAATTGTAGATGTACCTAACTACTTAAACTAATTACTAATTACTTATCACATAATATAATATAGCCAGATTAGCTCCCCTATACGTAGATAAAATTTGGATACATGTTGCTAGACCGTATACATAAAATTTGGATACATGTTGCTAGACCGATTTAGATAGAATTTGAAACAGTTATACCTAGTTCGCGATACATAAAAGCTAAGTAATTTTAACCGGGTACTAAGCGGGTGCAGCCATGGACAGAAGCTAGTATTTAATAAAACATAATTTTCCCACAATTACCAATCTGAAGTAGGTAGGTATATTCCGGTCACGTGCCCCTGTAATAGCCCCGGCAATAACGGGGTGATTACCAATCAGCGGGGTAATAACCAGCCCATCGGTTAACGTTGAGCGGTACTTACCTGCCTACCCCCTCGCGTACTCATCCATCACTTCTATGGATGGTTATTGTTTATGACAGCTTGATTTTATGCATCCCTTATCATCATCATCATGAGTAGTCTATAGTTCACTGATTCACATGTGCCATGACGAACTATCTTGTGTCAAAGTCAAAATTCATTTATTCAATAAAATCACAAGGACCACTTTGAAACGTCGGTTTTTATCTAGGTGCCTGTTCCTCCGCGACCAAGCCAGGAAAGAAAGGCAAGAAAACAAGGCTGGTTATTCTTTTTAATGATCCTTTTACAAAACAATAGGTTCGAGTTGGAGCATTTTCAATCCCAAGAGTTTTTGTCATCTAAATAATGAGATATTTTATAGTATGCCTTTTTATAAAGCTTTTGTTTAATTACGTTTTTAAATTTGTTAATTGATAATTTTTGTATATCTCTTGGGAGTTTGTTATACCAACCGACTTCCAGATGACATCGGTCCATCGGGTTGGGGCCTTCCTGCACTGCGTCGGGTTCGTGATCGCTGTTCGAGAATATTTGAAAAAAAAAATGCTGGACACAGCATCATCTAGCACAGAAGTAAGCAGAGCTTGTGTTATGGGAACTACATGACTGATATAGGTAAGGTATTATTTAATATTTTTTTTTTGTAAATTTATATATATATATTATACATTTTTATTCCAAAAACTATCGTGAACTTGACTATTCATATTGTAAAAACGGGAATTTTTACGTACCGCACTGTCGGTGAAGGCACCGACTAAGTTTCGACTCATTCCGAGAGTCTTCAATGAGTCGATGCCTTCACCGATAGTGCGGTACGTGAAAATTCTCCTTTTTACAATATGAATTATTATACATAGAAAACATCCAGGCCCAAGATAAATATTCGCAGCTCATACAAACATTTGTTCCGCTTCGGGAATCGCACCCGCAACCTTCTGCGTCTCAAGCAGGCCTCAGTCTTCTGCGCCACAAATCCCTTTATCCCAGCGATGGTCATGTCTCCGAGATACTCGCTGAAACAATCTTCACCACTTTAACACTGGATGGATATTTCAAATTAAACTCCACTTCTTACAGAGAAGCTTAATTTATAGAATGAAGCCATGAACTCAATATCCGGTGAGCAGGCTGCTGGCAGCATGCGGGCGGAGCCGGGCGGTCGACCTAGTCAAGTACAGTTATCCTGATTACGTTACATCGTGATCATGGATTAGTGTCGGATCATCTCTGATCGTTATTCAGTTTATTATTCCTCAAGTGCACTTGCTATTACTTTGAAAGAAATTACTTATTTGACGTCCTCTATGGCGTAATGGGCGAAGGCCCGCTTGAGACGCAGAAGATTGCGAGTTCGATTCCCGCCGCCTGTGTTGCCGCGGAACAAATGTTTGTATGATCTAAAAAATATGATTCTTGGGCCTGAATGTTTTCTATGTATATTATGTATGCATTTATAAAAAAAATATGCAATTAGTATATCAGTCATGTCGTTACCGTAAATCAAGCTCTGCTTAGTTTGGGTGCTGTGTGAATATGTCCAGCAAAGTCAAAGTCAAAGCGAGATAAGTTTACATCGTCGTAATTGGCTTTACATCTATCAACTTTGAATATTATAGAAGTATCATCTGAACTATATCACATAAGTTTTCTACGTAAAAGGGAAGATCATTATACGTATACCAAAAACAAGAAAGGGCCAAGTATCGAACCCTGTGGCACCCCCATAAAAAAATAATAACAACAACAGCAAAATAATAACTTACAAAATTATTATTTTATCTTCAAAATAGCACAAAACAAATCCAAAATCCATTCACCCATCCCAATAATTAGATGTTTTAAACATTAGAACAGCGTATGAAGATGGAGTAACGAGAGTTGAGAAAGGTATGTTGAGATTGTTTGTAGAAAGGATGTATGAAAGAATATGTACAAATAAGTACCTAGACCTTCAAGACGAGCGTGAACGGTGCTGTCGTAGTCGGAAGAGAAAGGTGCAATTTGGTCGGAGTGGGAACGTACTCTGATCAAATCGGAGACGTTCTGGAGAAAGGTCACGTCAAGAGTACCCTGAACCGACGAGCTTGATGAAGAATGAGATGATGAACGAAGCGAGAGAGCTATGCCAGAATCGTAGACAGTGGAAAGCCGCCATCTCTGCCTACCCCTCCGAGAAACAGACGCGATTTATGTATGTATGTATACGACTCTGTCTCATGTCATGAGCTAAAGAATATACCAAAATCCGAGCGTTCGGTTATAACGAACATTGGGAAATGTGAGTTTAATGTGTGGTAATTTCATTGATAGCTTTGTTTGAAAGATGATTTCAGTTTATTTCAAATCGAGTCGTAATTGAGTGACTCATAATGTTTGCCAGCTAACTTGCAAATCTCATTAAAATCATTCCAGCCGTTTTTGTTTAATATGTAACAAGAAAACTAATATTAGAGAGACCTACCTACATAAGTACATATCAAAAGTTTGCAAGTTTATAACTTAACTACTAATCCGATTTCAATATATTTTTTTATAAATATTTAGAATCATATACGCTGTGTATTATTATCCTGTAACACCCTGTAAGAACTACTTTATATCAGGGTACCTACCTACCTACCACGCGGACTAAGCCGTGCCCAGTAGCTAATGAACATAACCCTGCCCCCACACCAACGATCCCCTGTGTCGCGGGTATCAGGAAGTACGAGTATCATGGTACCACAAACAAATACTTCGGCTCGATATAATTTGCTTAGCTCTCTGGTAAATACGAATTACCAAATTAATTTCGTGTTTAATCCTCTCACCAATTGGATCGGCATGCGGCAGCGTTCCGGCACGGCACGGCACGGCGCGGTGGCTGATAGCACGGTAGTTGCATTCAATCTGCGGGCACGTGTCCGGCACGCGTCCGGCACGGCTCCCATCCGGGGTAATCAGTGTACGGTAATGAACTGCTAATAGAGTCCACTGATAAGGTTGTGGTCTGAAGGTTCCAGTTGAGATGTTGCATTCGTTTCTTAGTCTCTCTCTCTCTCTCTCCCGACTCGCAGTCGAGTCATATGTAGCGACTCTGCCTAGAGCACCGCGGTGGCGCGGTGGCGCGGTGGCGCAGCGGTCGAGTAGCCAGCTGCGACGCAGGAGAGACAAGTAAATGTTTGCTTGTTCTGCAAATATTTGTATCGGAAATGGGTGTTGTGGTACAACGGTACTCGTAGTTTCTGTAACCAACGACTCAGAGAATCCTAGTGTGGGGTCAGGTACCTATGTATCTGTTGTGTATTCATTCATATACCGACTGCCTCGGAAGGAAAGCTTTCTACTAATAATATGAGCAACTTTAGTTTGCTTTTGGGAAAGTCAGTTATTTCAATGAAGATAATAAAATCATGCAAAACACGCTTACTACTGTAGTTAATCCCCACATCCTCACATCCTCAGACCCATACCTACCTACTCAGTACCTATGCAGATCCTTAAGGACCTGCCCCCTTCATCAGGTCACATTACAGCTTCTTCAGAAGCACATCCACTTTTTGCATGGACACCTATAGTAGTTAGCACATGACTTGTAGTTCTTGAAGCAAAGTTCGAAGACTCGGACTTAAAACGGTGAGTGAAATCATCGTGGATCAACCTAAAGCATGGCGGTTTCTCTACGTTCCAGATGTTCCGAAATGGCCTGTCCATTGCCATTTAAACTTCTGTCTTATTTCTCTAATATTTTAAATGTATCTGTCAAATCTGAGAGCTCCTCCTCCTCCTCCTCTGAAACAACCGCCGCCGCCGCCGCTGTAGGTAGGTAGGTAGGTAGGTACCTACATCGTACAGTCAGCACACTAAATATTACGTGAATAATAGCAACATACTTAGTGCTGTACGGTTAGCGACAAAAGTTATTTCACTAATCAATTTATACCTAAATATAAATAAACAAGCGAGAAATATTAAAAAAATCACCTGGTAGGTAGGTGTTAATTGTATATTAAGTATATAAAGGATAGATATCCCGATCATATATAGTTGGTTAACATTTAAGGT
The DNA here is from genome assembly GCA_958496245.1 of Perizoma flavofasciatum. NCBI lineage: Eukaryota > Metazoa > Arthropoda > Insecta > Lepidoptera > Geometridae > Perizoma > Perizoma flavofasciatum. The sequence goes on along the minus strand of OY292419.1, from coordinate 254,525 downwards.
ATATATATATAAGGTTTCTGTTATATTTTATCCGTACATGTGTTTAGTGTGTAAGTACAAAAGTTCAAATGTTGATTTACTTAAGTTAGTTTATATAAGTATAGTATATAAGGTGATAGAAATAACTACTTTAGTTTTTATACGGTTATATTATTTTCTATTTGGAATAAATTTTAATTTAATTTAATTTAAGAACCCTTGATTGACCAAGCAAAAATAAAATCAAAATTTGGTGTTAAAATTTCACATACCTAGGTAGGTACATTAGTAAAACTCTCGCGTTCCGGATTTTTGAAGCTTAATATAAAATATATATCCTTAAAGTTCCTTTTAGTTTATTTTGTTTAGTTATTCCTTTTAGTTAAAAAATGTTAAAATCGGTCCAGTAGTTTCGGAGCTTATTCGGTACAAACAAACAAACAAAACAATCTATCCTCTTTATAATATTAGTATAGATAGACTGATTTTTTTTTGTATTTGGGTTATGTAGCCTCAGGGCTATAGGACCACTCATTTGGATTCCCTGTATCATGGGTACCTATCAAGAACTACGAATGCCTACAGTGGTTACAATTACCAGACACGGAACACGTATATCCAGAAAATACAAATATTAGCCCCGCAGCCGGAATCGAACCCGCACCTCTGCGTCACAACCGACTTCTCGTCCCCCGAGCCACAGCGCCACCGAACTCCTTAACTCGACAAGAACAGGAGACTAATATGTAATGTATGTAGGTAAATAGATAGGTACCTACATGATATTTTCCTACTTATTACAAAATAGAAGATTTTATCTTAATTTTTAGAGCTTTTGATTTTAAAGTGCAAATACAAAAAACTCTAGGAACTTTTTTTTAGAGATTTTCGCAGTAGAGTGTACCTACCTACCACTACCTACCATGACGGTTGTGTAAACAGGCACGGGGGTAGACAGGCGGGTGACGCCGCAAATATTTGAAGTGGGTAATCGCTTTGGGAATATGGGAATCGAACTCGCGACACCCATCCCGCAGGCGTTCTTATGACGAGCGAGTCTCGTGTGGATCAAAACTCAATAAATTAATAGTAAACTACCCGCCTAGAAACGACACAATAATTATAAATAAGTAGGTACCTAAGTACCTACTCTATATTCTACGGACTATGTACCTTCTCAAGTAGGTTGGTATTATATTCTTCAAATTTTAATATGTAGGCACCTAGGCATATAACTTTCATAGACATACCTATGTCATAGAAATAATCTAAATTCACCTAATAATTAGTAGGATATCAGTATCAGTATAAGTACCTTCATAATCATATATCTATCGACTGTCACATATTTTGTCAATCAATTAGGTATAAATATGTACCTACTAGTTAGGTAATGTCAATGGGAAAAGACAAATGGCGCTAATATAGCTAGACTCAGTTGTTTCTAAAACTTGTAAATGTTGAAAATGGGAAAGCTTACGTATTAGCTTTCCCATTTTCAACATTCTTTTTTCATTTTATTTCAGTACGCCGGCGAAGCCGTGGACAGAAGCTAGTTTTTTATAATTGTTTACAGTAGGTACCTATGTCGCCCACGTAGGTATTCATCGAAGTTACATTATAATTTATCCTTTTTTAGCCAATGGGTTAACTTTGATCTAAGATGTAAAGAATAAAAGCTCGGCAAAATTAGTCGTCTGCCTAAATTAGCTTCATATTTAGCAACGCTGGCCTCATACCACAGACTAACTACGGATTAACGAACGCTACAGGACAGATTCATTTGATTTTTAGCTAATAATGTATGGAAAATCGGAAACCAGTTTTCTCTAGATCCCGTCTACTCTACACTCTTCTGTACAAATGCGACTGGCAAGCGTCGTGCAAACATGCCCCAGTGGACTAACCTAATGAGAGGGAGCGAGACGCATATATCCCGCCGGCACAGCGCAGACAGAGACGACCGTATGCGGCGGGCAAAGCGCAACACCTCCTATACAATATTCAAGCGAAACAGAGGTAGCTACAGCTGGTGGGTGCGAGTGAGAAAGGTATAGGTACTCAGTGCAGCTTGGTTAATAATTTAGCAGCCGCTACCGCCCTTTGACGACCTTTTCGGATAGTACTATGGCACTGTACACAAACATCGATCTTACTTTGCTATTTCTAGCTATGCTGTTCCTACCTATCTACCTACCTAGGCAGCGTCTGCTTGGAATTTCATCTATTGAGGGGGATTACGCGGGGGTGGGGGGTGAGAGTCTTGAAAACAAACGAATCACCTACCTACCTACTCACTATAGGTAGGTAGCACTCACTAGTCACAGAAGTTGCCGGGAGTTCATAGTCAACTCAGGTTAGATAGATAGATGGAAAATACTTTGAAAATAGAGTCAACTCAGGTTAGATAGATAGATACTTTGAAAATAGAAAATACTACAAACTTTGAAAATGTTGTACAGTGGACGGTCTTGCCGCTAATTAGCGATATCTACCAGACAACCTTTGGATGCAACGGACTGTACGATAGATTACAAAGTTACTCGTAGGTGGAATAAGGTAGGTATCTAAAATGTGTTTTAGAATAGGGTAGAACTGTTCTTTTCTATACCTACCTTGTTTGGCACAAGCATACGGCCCACCTGTTTGTTGGTAAGCGGTTACCGTAACCTGTGGACGCTTGCAAAAGCAGAGGTAGCCGAGGTAGGTAGCACTCGCGCGTCGAAACCCTGACAGATAAAGGGTAAAAATTTTAATGTGAATTCCACCGGCATCCCTTCAAATCGAAACAGCAACGCGACCAGTAGGTCTACCTACTACTTGACGGCAGATATATGATTAGGTAGGTACTTTCCCCAGACCAGCTCTATTAATAAAACTACCTACCTATGATTAAGTTGTGTTATTTTTCCCGCGTTGACTAGGAAGGTAGAGTGTTAACCACCTATCTAATGAAAGAAAATCTGCAAAAATAGACATAAGACACCTCTTTTTTTTCGGTAAGTTCCTATTATACAGGATTCATTTCAGAGAGTGTGTACCTACCTACCAAACGCTCGGTTATGTGTCACCCTTATAGTACCTACCTATGGTAGAATTCCAACTTTTCCGTAGGTAGGTAGGTACATAGTGGTTCAAATCTACCTTCATCATCAGTGGATACAGCAAAGGAATGGAACTCGTCGGCGGCGGTTGTCTTGATTAGTAGGTATCTATTAGTTTATTTCTTCAAGGTATCTTTTAGGTACCTATCGATAGGTTATCACCCTTATAGTACCATAAGTACCTACTTATGGTAGAATTCCAACTTTTCCGTAGGTAGGTAGGTACATAGTGGTTCAAGTCTGCCTTCATCATCAGTGGATACAGAAAAGGAATGGAACTCGTCGGCGGCGGTTGTCTTGATTAGTAGGTATCTATTAGTTTATTTCTTCAAGGTATCTTTTAGGTACCTATCGATAGGTTATCACCCTTATAGTACCATAAGTACCTACTTATGGTAGAATTCCAACTTTTCCGTAGGTAGGTAGGTACATAGTGGTTCAAGTCTGCCTTCATCATCAGTGGATACAGCAAAGGAATGGAACTCGTCGGCGGCGGCTGTCTTGATTAGTAGGTATCTATTAGTTTATTTCTTCAAGGTATCCTAAAGGTAAATACTTATACCTACTTAATGTTGGAGTGTTCAAGTGGAAGGTGAATAAGTAGGTATCTTCGAGAGCAGCATGCTAGGTAGGTACCTACCTGCATCCTCGACCACTCCAACACCTCCCATCAGGGGGGAGATTGAGGCGCAAACACTTGACAAGTTCACTGATATTATTGTAAGAAGCTCGTAATACCCACCTAGGTAGGTACCTATGCGTTTCAGATACCTAAGAGGTTTGATTCTTTGTATGTTTGTTTGTCTGTTACCATTTATCTCCGTACCTAAGTTACCTACCTACCTACTTATATCTATAAGTTTTAATACGTCACTAGGGCGCGCTGCAATACGTGATGATCTACCTAGGTAAGTACGCCGTGGGTTTATTTGTTACTAGCTGTGGTGAGGCCGGCCACGGCCCCCGACCCACCGCATCGCATAGCTCGGACGCTATTACCTACTTATTTTGTTCGGCTCCTAAAGGTCGTATAACCTTCCACAAATCGGACTGGCATTTCCAGAGATCAGTGCGTTCAAAAAAAAAACTAATTCTTCCGATTTTTTATTAATATTCAATAATCAAACTAAAAAATCTTCTATATTTAGATACCTACCTAACTCATAGAATATTTATTTTTTTCTTTTGTAACCTTTTAGACCTGTCTAAGAAAGAGATTTCCAAGAATTATACCTAGGTACTACAACCTATGTAGTACATTAAATTCATTGAATTGGAGCTGCAATTATGTATTTCACAAAATAATTGATGTAGAGGATATCTGTGTATGATCGTCGCGTCGCGGCCAATCCGGGCGGCATTCCACGCGCGATATGAAAGCTCATCGCGAGCTTCAAGTGGAGAGGAGAGAGCTCTCTGCCGCGCTCGACCGAACATCAATACAAGCAGCCGAACATGTCTACCCACCTACCCATCTATCCATCTACTCACCTACCCACCTACATATACAACCAGACAAATTCATTGAAAGGACCACGGGCAGGTGGCGATACCTAATAAAGTCTAAGAACTAAGTAAATTAAACAGACTAAAAGCTATAATATTATGATTGTAAGTAGACTGCCTACCCAGAACGGAACGAAATTTTCATTACTTTTTTGTTACCCTAACGTTACATTTAGGTACAAAAACAAAGAAAACCAATTGAGTACCATGTAGGTAAAGAAAACAAATTGAGTGGACACAGTAGGTAGGTAAGCGTCACCAACTAGATAGGTACTCATCTGGAGTTTAAAGATTGCATTTTGTACTCGTACCTAGAGGTAGGTAGGTAGGTATTATTTGATTTATTTATCAGAGTAAAAAAACGTAGCCAATTCAAAATCCACAACTAGTAGGTACGTAATGGTTAAAATAATCTTTAATTAGGTACTTTCTCATGTTGTCCTATGTCATAGTACCTACTCATTGGGGGTAACCAGTTGGTGACGCTTACCCTAGGCAGGTACCTTTTTTCTTTTTTGACAATCTTTTTTTTAAACTTTCCAAAAATCTTTATCAATTTTGGAACAGATGCACGAAAAACTGTATACGTTGATGATTCCACTGACAAGAGTCCACTCCACGTCAATCATTAGGAAGTTGAATAGTGAGGTGCGATCTGCCACGCTCCAAGGAACTACGGAGGGAGCCTCCGTCCGCGGAACACGATCAAACGTCCTGGCGGCGGCGTCTCTTTGATTTAGAGACTCACTCCAAGTGGAGGGATCTTACCCTTTAGTGTGCGCCTAACCTAACCAAACCAACACTCTTATACCACACACCACCTACACTAGCAAAATGACAATGGACAACAACTCATTTTGACAGGTTTAGCAATGACACTAACGTAAAGGGTGTATTTGTGCCAAATGTTATTTTAGACGTCTCTAACTATGTACCCACCCTCTACTTGGTATCCTCAAAAACCTACGCTAAGTTTCTATTTAGATAGATAGATAAACTCTTTATTGTGCATAACACCAATTTACAATATCAACACAGAAACATAGTAAAAAGAAAAAACAAAAAAAAAAAAAGAAATGTACAATGGGCGGTCTTATTTAGGTATCTGAGAATGTCCATGGGACTGAGAATGTGGATGGGAATAAGTTGTGAGCGTGTTTATGCAAGCACAGATAGCTACACTTCACAATGAGGGACACCTCTCGACCATTTTAATGTTTTATAAAATTTTCTACTTTAAAGTTTTAGAAGTTATGGACATTGCTAAAGCGAGCACTAGACTACTCGTGAATTTGACCGAAGCAAACCGGAGTTAACTAGTCGAAGACGAGAATGTGAAGTGTAATTCGTCCTACTTCCGAGTCCTTCGCTTCGCTCCGGACAGAGCTCCGGGTAATTTCCGTTTGGTTAGTACCTACCTAGTTACCTACTTAGGTAGATTTTGTAACCAGCTACGCGTTACTACGTAGCTGGCTCTACGGAGCGCGTACTACGTAACTGTTACGCATCTTACCGATTACCTTGACACTTTAAGGGTGGAATTTTGGAAAATCTATTAAGTGCACCCCTACACATCAAAAGAAACCTACCCTCCAACTTTCTGTTTTCTAGGATTTACGATTTATGCTGGATTTATGCTGGCCAGCCATCTATATTTAGAAGAGAAAATTAATTAAAACTGCTGCTCACAATAGAAGTTTACCGTTTTAAAGATGTAATGTTGATGATGTAAGTGGTTTGACCAAGCGCGACTCCACTAGCGGAAAACAAAAGATGGGAAGAGAAAGAACTGGGAAAAGAAGACTGCACTGCAGTTAAGAAGCTACGATCATCTCGAAGCAGGAGATCTATGCCGGATAAACCAGATCGTTAGATATCAAACTATATATTTACTTACCTACCTATTAAATAAACTCTAAAATCTAAAAACAACAATAAACAAACTAAAATAAATTAAAACTTAACACTAATTATCAAAAAAGAAAAATATACACAGAGACTACACAAAATAAAAAAATAACAGACTATTTTTCACAAATCTCAGGCAGAAGTAGGTACCTACCTACCTAATCGATCGATTGACTTCAAACCATCCATCCGCAAACACATCGAACCGAGTCTGAGGATGCATGAGGAGACCTGCGCTAAGCCTAACCAAAAACTTGGGCTTGTGTTACTTTTTTAATACAAATCCTAGTGCAAATAGGAATCGGAGTACATTCTATATTTACTTGTAGATTAACTTAATCATAATCTATCATCATTATGTTACTGTAAATGTTGACACCTATTCTCTCTACAAAAGCCTTTACTTAAGTTACGTTTATTTTAAACCGAGTCTGTCTGGATAGGTCTCTGATCAAAGACATGCTAATGAGTCGCCTCATTGGACCCACTCATTTGCACTTTAAAGCAACGCTTCAGCAAACGGGAGGGTTTTATTTTATTTTGTTTTGCATAAACGTGTGTTTTACAATGTCGTCGATTTTTTTTAATTAAAACATGGCGTAGCAGCCCTGCTTGTTCCAGGTAGGTACAGCAACGCTCAGCACGATCGAAATTTCAAAGTTAAAGTCAGTAGGTATCTATAGGTACTTACCTACCTACCTATTTACAAATAAGCTGATGTTTTATTCCAAAAACTATCGTGAACTTGACTATTCATATTGTAGTGCACGGCGCGATGCGGAAGGAGAAAGTCGCAACCACTCACCCTGATGAAGACTCTCGGAATGAGTCGAAACTTAGTCGGTGCCTTCACCGATAGTGCAGTACGTGAAAATTCCCCTTTTTACAATATGAAGCTCATGTTATTGTCCATAACCAGTAGGTACGAAGTTCCATGAAGATATCTAAGGGGGTAGACAGAGGCACGTTTAAACATTATCTTTGGCACATAGCCATGTTTGCATAGTAGGTAGATAAGTAGTTAGGTAGTAGGGTTGTAGGCCATGAAAACTGACTGCTTTGGAATATTAACCAATGGTACTTTTAGAAATAATAACTGAAAACCAGTTTCCTCAGAATCTTATCTTTTTGTTCGCGACTACCTAAGTAAGTCTAGAAAAACGAGTTTTTTTTTATGGTCCTTCAAGTTATTGTTGAGCCAATCAAACGAGGTAAAGTCTAATACTAGTATAGGTATACACTGTTAGCGATCTACAACTTAGCGCTTTCGTACAGGAGGGCACGTAAAGCTGTCGGTCGGCTGTAACAGTGTCGATGAGCTATTCAAAACTCCAGCGAGCTTACCTACATAATAAGGACTGAATAATAATTGATCACTCCTTCAATGCCTTTTATCGCAGCACGAACAATAATCAAAACCTCTCCACTAACCCCATCTATTGACGTGAACACGTCTTGTGAGTCGTATTAAATAACGGTGCCCTGCCCTCGTCAATTCAATTAGACAAACTGTTGTAATAAGCAAATAAGATCAAAGTCTGGTCAATGACTCTTGAGCCAGCCCCGGATGAGGCGTAGGGGTTGCGGTTCGTTAATTTGTGGACCAGATTCTGTTAGGGCGCCGACAGACAGGCCGTTATCATCGGTTTCGGTAAGAAATGTTAGATTATGTACTTAGTGTCTAATGGGCGTAAAAAAACTTCTTACTAGGTATAATAATATCTGTGATATTACTTAGTGATCTCTTTAGTTACGAGGGATATGTCCATTTGAATTATGTTGTCCTAAGGCCGTCCAGTAGCATTTATTCAAATCGCCTGTATTTTATTACCATCCTTCGAGCCGGATCTGAATCCATGTGTAGAGATTGTACAGCAGTCGAGATATAAAGTCGCGAGATCTTCCTACGAAATTATTCAGATTTTCGTTGAACAAGCTGCCCTCAATAGACAAGTATGAAAGCGCCCCTTATCTCAAATCTACCGCCTTTCAGTACCCAGATAGGCCCTCCACTATCGCCGAATTCGCCGATCATCAGACGGATGGTAGCGATATCACACGGAGATCATCGGTGCTAATGGATGAGTCGATCTTTATCGGACTTCAAACCGTCCAATATGATAATTGCCGTGATTGATATCAATCACTACTAAACTAAACTTTGGTAACTAAAGTATCACAACAAATTGAGTTGCATGGTAGAAAATGCTTTACCATTAAATCCGCCTAGTGTTCACTTTTTAAAAAATGTGCAAAAAAGTGTTAATAAATAAATTAAAAAAAACCGAATACGAAGCTATATATAGGTACCATTTCCTTGTAGGTGTTATAAAGCTTGACTTCAATGTACTTATTTGTTATGTGTGACCGAGACTGCGCTCGCAAAGAATATAAATATACCACCACAGGGACATGGCGACATCTATGCAATGTTGACAGTAACTTTGAGTTTGAAACCCTTACAAAGCGACATCTATCATAGATGGAGAGGATTTCAATAAACTGAAGAGTTCTAGCCTGAACGACTACTAATTTTTTTTATATTTCAGAATGTTAACTATTCGACTATGATATGCTACGCAAAAAAACTTCCTTACAAAATACATCAACGCGCTATACTTTGCATACATGGTGCTACGGAAAGTTGGCAGATATTTTTTACAGGTAAGCGCTAAAACTATCTTTTAAAAAATCAAAAAAATTGTTTCTTTAGAACGTTCTCTGCTGTATGCGAAAAGAACCCACTATTTGTTTGATCTGCTGTAAACTGATGTGCTACGAGAAGTTGGTAGATATTTTGTCAATTGACTTTTTTCAGGCGTAAACGCTAGAACTATTTCTGAAAAGTATCAGGAACTATATAACTCACCTGTATGCGAAAAGAACAAGAACACACATTTTTTTTACTCAGAGATTACCTACTTACAGAATTTAACGATATCGTGGCTCAGTGGGTGGTATAGCCCCCGCGTGCCAAGCAGGAAGTCGCGTTTTCGAGTACCGCCGAGGTTCAATTTTTGGGATATTATTAAAAAATCTTATTGTAGCATACTGTCATATTACTATTATCACGCTGGACGTAATACGACGAATTTGAAAAGAGCGCTGTTTTGTAAAGGGGATAGCCGTTTAATAAAGCAGATTAGAAGTTTTGGTTACGACATTATACAAATTTCAACTATGAACGCAGAAATGAAAATAAGCTTTTTTTTTCACCATTTATTCATTAAAACTTTTCGCTACATACAGCGCGACTGTGTCGCCGCGCACCAATATTCCGCCTTGTGTATGTCGAGCGAGCGTCCGTCCCGCGCCGGCAACACGCATGCAGCACGCATGCGACACGCATGCAACACGCATGCAACACGCATGCGACACGCATGCAGCACGCATGCAACACGCATGCAACACGCATGCGACACGCATGCAGCACGCATGCAACACGCATGCAACACGCATGCGACACGCATGCAGCACGCATGCAACACGCATGCAACACGCATGCGACACGCATGCAGCACGCATGCGCCACGTCGTGCAGCAACGGCTCACCTCCACACAACACGCCCGCGACGTAACTCCGGCAACGACCAACAGATGGCGGTGCAACTTTCCAAAACGCGCGAACGTGTTGCGTTTACAATTTAAAAATCGAATTAAATGTTTCATATACAAATAAAGATGTTTTACAGATTACTTTTTAATAGAAAATAATAGGTAATGATATCCATCGTAAGTACACACAAGCACCATCTTCTCGCTGCAGTTTGACTGCCACCCTATCCATACCGATTTTTAACCCTCCACGCTCGCGCTTACAGTCGAGAATTGCTTAGCAAACTTTTAGTTCTCATTGCGCGAGTGTAGATTTCCTTACCAAACATTCCAAACCATTATTAATACATATCGAAACAACTCAACAAACTTTATATAAACCTTTCCCTTTCATTTCGAGTATTTATCATTCTATGTTCAGGTGACTGCCATCTGATTTAATTTTTACACCCAAAATTCGATCTGGAGATCTCAGACATATTTTTTATACCAAGTGCCAAATAATAGTAAAATAAAAAGTATAAAATACGAGTAAGTAAGTATAATAATAAACCTATAGGAAGTTATACATCACACTATACAATCTTTGGATACAAATCTCACCTGGCGCGGTTACTGCGTTATTTACAAATGATTTATTTCCATTATGAGCCCCTTTAACCGTTAACTGCTTCCATTGTTTTTTGTAACACTTGTATATTGCGCAGCAACTCACCTCGGAGGGCGACCTGCCGGCGAGAACGGGAGACATGCTGTTAGTGCGTCCTCTCGCCGGCAGAGGTCGCCTCCGCCTCACACCAAACCAGTCTCAAGAAGCGAGCCGTGTCATACACGAATTGAGAAATTTCGAATTTTAAAAATAAATAAAGTCCAAAATAAATTTATCCTCATCACATGAGCCATGTCAGTCCCACAGTTCTACACGATATCAAAATTACCACCTAACCATTGCATTCGGGGAGTCTAAACGATTCTGGGGAACCTAGAAAGTTCTCGATCGACGAAATGAGAATCAGAAATTTCGTTGAATAGACACCGCCTTGCAAGTCCGACTCACTCTCTCCATACACAACACCCAATATGCCGTCACCACTAAGCCTAACAACCAACATTTATATTGCGATCTAGTTTTTATAACTCAGCTCCTGCGAACGATCGCCTTAGTTACAACGCAGTCACCATTTTGTGTTGGCGCCGCATACAAGATGGCGTCGCGCGACAACACTCGACAGCGACGCGCCCCGTGCAAACCTATCTAAACAACGCCCTGTCGTTCGGTACACTACAGAACACAATATGTATGTATCCATCGCCTCTCCTAAGGAAAACATTTACAAGGTGGCCGATTATGTCCAAAAACTCTTATTTTTTCCGGCTACACATCTACGGTCAAGATTAAGAGATGAGAGTAGGCCAAATAAAACCGAATACCGCTGTTCCATTGCTGCAAGAACATTTGAACAACACCAAGCCACCGCATCCCGTTACTACTATACATAAAATATTATAGGACATAATTATAAAAAAACGTTAGTCTACAAATCATTATCCATTACATATAAACTACAATCGATTGGCAGTATTAGTTCACCTCAACCCATCGTTTCGTGATATTATTACTCGATCATTCACCTCCGATCGACGCTGTAACAGCATGTCGAACGCTCGCCTACATACTGCCCCACCGCTCCGAACGAACGAACAATCGCGAACGAGCGAACCATTCGTCCCATCGGAAAGTCGAGCGCGCTTATCTCATACTTACTTGAAAAAAGTTACCTATACAGGTTAAAATGACACGAAACCGAAATTCTCCTTCCTCTTGGACGTACAAGGGTATTCTATCTTACAAATCCAAATTTTTCTAACAGTGGCGATCCCCAATTCTACACCCAACCGTGGCCAATGTGAGAAAAAATGAAAATACATCTAACCTCAGTGTTCTGCAGTTGGCGACGCTCGCTGGTACAAAGTTCAGCGTCGCCAACCGCTCACAACGTGTATGGCACGTCCTTTACAATTCATTCACTCCGTCGTGAGCAGATTCCGAGAGCAATAGACAGCTCGAATAGGCGTCAAAAGACTTCACTAAAAAGACATCAGTCTTGTCATTACTCCTCAGCGCTCGCTTGCGTCGGAATCTGCGCACGGCGGTTACATCGATACCTAGCTACTCTTATCACCACGCATGTGATCCCTTCAACCGTTCATTACACTAACGGGCTCAGAACGTCGTGACCGCCATCTTTACTTTCACGGTTCAATCGAAAGCCAAGGGCGATCGTTCTGTCCTGGGCCCATAACCTGTCAATCGCCGACTTATCCGACCGATCACCGAATATTTCCGACGAAATTAATCGATTTTCAGTCAGCATGTTACATTACAAAATGAAAGTTTGTCGACGTCGAATCCCGTTTCCATTTTCCAAAGCTAGTAATCATTCAAATAAAATAATATAAATACATAATTATTATGAACCAATCTTTACATTTCATCCTGCATGTCTTTACTCTAAGGTGATGCCTGCTTTTCGAAACTGCACACTATTTCGTATTTTGTCAAACCACGATTTTTTTCGTTCTATTTCAATATCAACTTTTATATTACATCTTTTCATATACTTTCAGGTACTGTGGTATTGCTTATTTGTAAAAATATATCAATTTTGAGGTTATTCGTTATATTTTGTATTACTTTATAGTGGCGGTTACTTGATGTAGAATCTTACCGGAAAAATAAAGTGAAATGCTAAGTTAGATTTAGCATGTTTATCGCGGGTTCAGTTGACCCGCTGCAACATACCAATGTTTCGGTACCTATTTGATGTACTTTTGTAAGTGATCAAACTTCTTTATTTAGTCAGTAAGATTTCACGTCACGATGCTATGTATTTTGTATCAGTTTGAAAACCAACGGTGCGGTGTAGTGTAATACATAAGTGTACATAAGCATTGTTGTAGAGTAGGTAGGTAGTGTTGGTAGTGTTGGTAGTGTTGGTAGTGTTGGTAGGTACGTGCGACGGATGCTATGCGCTGACACCCACGCTGCTGTTCAAACGTAACGTACAGATAAACTATCTTTTAGGAAAACATCAATTAATATCAGAAATAGAATTAAAACTAACGTATTATAACTCTCTGAATATTTTTTTACTGTTTTTTTTATTATTTTCTCTATCTTAGTCGATTCGATCCGTATCTAGATGAATTAACACTTAGCGGGCGGGGGCGGAGGCGGGAGCGGGGGCGGGGACGGCCGTCGCTTCCGTCACACTCCCTCGTAAATGAGGTATTTCAAGAATGAACGAGGTATTTCAAGAACAAGCAATTGGACGTAAATTTGTATTGAGATCAATAAGCAGAACTTCACTGTCATATAAACTATTAAAGAATCAACAACGAGGTATATGCATATAAAAAAAGCTAAGCTTTTTCACAAGGTCAATTGCCCATACAGACAGATTAAAAACTGCGTTCAGTAAGATGTTGTTAACTAGCTAGTAACAAGAAAGAACACAGTTCGATAAATCAGATTGAGCAAGATTAACAGAAGAATTGACAGTGAACATAGGAAGAGCTATCATCGATACTGAGGTAATACAAAACAATAGTTGAATAAAGGCGTGTGACAGAAGCGTAGCTAATACAAATGAATCACTATGAATAAATGTAGTAATTGACCAACACGCCACGCTGCTGAGTGAACATGCCACGCTGCTGAGTGAACACGCCACGCTGCTGAGTGAACACGCCACGCTGCTGAGTGAACATGCCACGCTGCTGAGTGAACACGCCACGCTGCTGAGTGAGCACGCCACGCTGCTGAGTGAACACGCCACGCTGCTGAGTGAGCACGACAACCCGACAAGCAACTACGCTTTTAAATATGGGTAACAATATCAAAAACCACGAAACGGACCAGAAAAAAGTGACAGCTTACGTAAAAAACGAGCAAGGAGGTCAAGTGAAATGAGATGTTATGAACACAATAATCTGTACTAAAGTAACATGCAGAAAGAGAACAAGTAAATCTTGCAGTAGAGGATATTGGATGATATAGGAGGATGGAGGGGAGGGTGAGCTGGAGAGGAGGCGAGGTCACAGTTGCAGCTCAGCTGTCAACGACCGGCGGGAATCGAACCCCACACAAATACAGAGGGGACTGAATAGCTGCTACCTTAGCGTGAAACTACGAAAGTGCCTAAATTGGGCGATGTGAGAGAGGCTGCTTCGTAAAGAACAGTACAGTGAAGAAAAGAGAGAAGAGTAAAATGTACGAGCCGCCGATCTGTCCTAAACAAAGATTCCGACCGATCAGAAGAATCCACAACACACTATTCACTAGATTATTGCCCACGAATTGAACTCACTCTAGCTTCACAACATTAATATTAAACATTTCATGTTTTATAACTCTTTAAATATAATTTGTAATTATTGACAGATTTTAGACCGGAAACCGGCGGGAGGATTCAATAATTTAAAATCTTCTAAATATAGACTCTGGATCTTAAACATCTATGGAACTAAAATTACATTTTGTACCATAAAGTTGTTTTAAAATCAAGCCATTATTGCGGGGGAGCGCCCCCTGAGAATGAGAAGCAAGAGAGCGGGGCGCCCCCGCGCGAGACTTCTGAAACACGCGACCCCGCGCCGCTGCACTCGACCTCGACAAAGCAAAGCGACCTCCCGGAACTTACACTAACACCTACACAACTCTGTTACTCACCTATATACTTATCTATATACAGCTATACAGCTCTAGCATTCATTCCAATTCTGCCAACTCCCTAAGTCTAACTTAGTTATAGGATGAGACCGCGCCGCCCCCGCGCCTCATATATTTCTATCATTATTCGTATAGAAGTGAATCTTTTAAATAGGTATTTTTTTTATATTTGTAATTTTTTCGGACGTCACAACTTTTGTTTTTTTTTTTTCTATATTTATACGGTCACAGAAAAATGTACTGTAAACTATGCTAGAACGCGTCAGAATGTATCTTGTACAAGATTCGTGTCGCTCGTCGAGGATGCGATCTAACACATCCGACTATTTCTATTTAAGTGAAAGATAAAACTATTTTATTTAAGTGTAACGCATCTGCAGATCTCGACACTGAGTTGTTATTCACGGGCCAGGCCTGCGGAACGTACACAATGAAACTGAGTAAGCTATCTAAAGTATAATATAAACGGTCACGCGATGCAAT
The DNA here is from genome assembly GCA_958496245.1 of Perizoma flavofasciatum. Classification (NCBI taxonomy): domain Eukaryota; kingdom Metazoa; phylum Arthropoda; class Insecta; order Lepidoptera; family Geometridae; genus Perizoma; species Perizoma flavofasciatum. Next base: position 239,258 of record OY292419.1, on the reverse strand, counting down.
ACCGGTCCCTGCTTCACGTAAACTAACTTCACAATACAATATTCAAGGAGTGAATGACGAACTAACTTTACAAACAGCGCCAGCCACTGTCATGTACCTATGTAGGTACAGATCGGAAGCAGGAATCGCACTCGCTTCGCTCCCGAGCGGTCGGCCCGCGACAAACGCGACTGACTGAAGCGATACTAAGCGATAAACTAACAAAAAACATGTACAACTTGCATTAAACTTACAAAAATGGTGAATCGAAGTGTTGAAGCTGCTTCGAGTGGTGTTATTGCTTACATCAATATACAACTACAGTGACTCGGATATAGGAATTATGGAACTCAAGCATCGCTTTGCGACTCTTCAGCTATTTAAGTATTTTCGTAACATGTCGTTCATATTCAATACGATTTTTCGCTGTCAGCTGATTATTTAAATGAAAAAAGCATAGTGAATACGAACAGAGACCACACTATGTAAAGCGGACGGCATATTACCGCTTACGAGCTACCGCCAACGGGCGAGACATTGCCACGGCCGTGCTATCTAGACATCACACTCAAAATAAACAAAATCAAAAAAGTCTTCCACCAGCACACCCTGTACTTGACCTAGGTGAACTAGATATTAAAATGAGATGCCAAGAAAAATGATGAAATCTCCCATAAACACCAACCTCGGCGGAGATCGACCCATCCATCTCTCGTGTGATGCACGCGCGCTTAAACACCCGGACACGAGGTGCCGACATTCTTGGGATATAAAATAGATCAACAATATTTCAGTGAAAAATGGTGTCCGAATCACTCTGAATTCTAATAATAAAAGACATATTAAGTGGCAATAGTACCTCGGTAAATCAAAGGGAGACACACATATATATCTAGTACAGCCAGGTGATCGACAGAGCGAGCTATATGGCGACAACAAAAATGCATAAATACATTAGTAAAGTAAAGGCACGTCCGACGCCCGCTGTAGTTCTGTACTTACCACTACTACTGCGTCCCGCGCACTCATACTCATACATACATACCTGATAATAAACACACACACACACTCACACTCTTACATTTATCTGGCTTGTGGAGTATTATCAGCAACCTTCTGTATAGTTCTGTTAAGCTTGTTTTATTGCGGTATAGAGTTTGCAACACAACATTCACTTTGTAACTTTGTATGAAATCCGCACAGTGCCTCTGGCAAACGTTACGCCGACACATTCTGTCTTATGGCTGGTTTACACGAAGCCAGACAAATTTGACTTCAGATCTATCTATCTACTTATCAACCTGAGTATGTGTCTAAGTAGATAAGCAGGCAAGATCTGACTGAAATCAAGTTGAGACTTGAAGTGCGGGTGCCATTTAGAGTCGTCAAACGAAGACGCCTCGTTTTTTCTTGAAAGAATGTCAAAACTTTGTCATCTCGTCAATGATAAACGAGACGTCACCGGTTACTACTGTTATTGGAACCCGAGGTGTGTAAATCAAGCGTAAGATACGAAACCCGAGAATTGAATATGGTGCTGTCACTCGCACCGACCGACAGTGCTTTAAAGACATGTTCTTGAAGGCTTATTACTGAATAATAGTTCACAAACCAACACACAGGGTGCTTACAGACCCGCACTAACCTAACCACCTGGACGCGGCCGCGGATAGTGCGCTCTCCCTCTCCCTCGCACTTATAGGCGGACACTAATTTAGACAAGGCAAGTAACAGCTCTGAATCTTCTACTATTCGGATCTAACTTCTACATTCTTCAAGTGCACACCTAACGCTTATCTGCATTAAACATAAACAAAGACTAAGCAAGTCTTGGTGACATATCTACTTACATGAATACAATGTCAGAAAGATAAACCTAAGTCAAGCCTAAGTTTAGTCGGGACGGGCTTAAGTGAATCAAATCTCCAAAAACATATTCATAACCGGGAGGGTTTTCATTTAAGAAACATGATTTTTCCATAAACTTTGTTTACTCCAACACCAATACCGGTTTCATTAATTTTATTTTTATATTAATTTTGGGAACGCTTTCGTCTGGTTGCGATCTGACCGGTTGAGCTAGATATCTAGACTGTTTGCCACGGTCATGAGATAGCTCGCTGTTTCATCTGCATTTTGTATATACCTACTTGTACATAGTTGTATGAATAAATATATTTCATCATACAACCAAATAATGTTAGTTAAATTTAATTTAGAGTTTTGATATAACCCGACAAAAAATGTAGATACGGTATAACGTTACAGTTGATATATAATCCTAACGAAGAATGATGTCCCGCGGCCGCGTCCGTCGCAATACAAATAGCAAAGGTTTAAAATCGCTCGGATCATCCGCCTACGAGAATATCACAGCAGCGCGTATTACCTAATTGATTCCACTATCCCCACTGTTGGGTTACCTCCCCGCGCCCCCCCTCCTCTCGCACACATGAGCCACAGATTTGATACGTCTAACTTTACAAACGTCTGTTATTTTATCGAATCTATCGACTTTTCGCAAAAAAATGCTTACTTAGAAAGATTTTCAAGTAGCAAAACAGTGAAATGGAACATATTAGAAAGAGACAAAAATCTGTTTACTGTTTCATAAAAAGAAGATAAACTAAACACAGCTTTTTAATCATAAGTTTTTTATGTTGTATTTTCTACGATTTTGTTTCTAGATACTGTCAAAGGGTCTACGGAACAAAAATTGTCTCCGATGAAAATAACCCTTGATAATTTATACATGTTGATGTTTTATAGGTTGCAGCGAAGGAGATAACGCTACAGTGGCGGTGGTAGAACCGACCCCTGAACCCCGCACCCCTGTAAACACCCGGTGCCTTTTATATTTCAGAGCTAGTTCCGTTACGTAATACTTACTGGCATGGTGGCATGCATCGCTAAATACATAGCTTAAAATACTTTGTATTTTGATAGAACTTTCAGAGATGCGAATTACATTTATTAAAACTGTTTTTATGGTAAGTACCAATGTCGCTGGTTGTCTAGAAACTGAAACATATTACTGTATCTCTTACAATTTCGTCATAATGTATAAGAGGTCATATTATTTCCTTAAACATAAAGTAAGTTTTAGGAACGGAACGAGCCCCCGCACACACTCGTGCGTACATCACGTGTAAACAGACAAAAAAAACTAATACTAAATAATTCATATTAAAAAATCATATACACCTACAAACTAGACAAGTAGTTTCTTTATTATGTTCGTTAGTAACGCCAGTTCACTTGAACTTGATTACGATGTCACATTACGTCAAAAAACTGGTAAAATGGCAAACATAACAAAAAAACATGACTTCCAAGGAATCCTTATTCCGCCATCGCCATCCATCCCATATAAATCGATTGAAATTTCAAATAACATGCCAAAGAAACCTTATTTAAAATAATTAGCCAAAAAAGTAATAAAAAAATAAAGCTCAAAGCTTAAAGTTAGTTCGATCGACCCCTTAGAGGCGCGTTTTTAAAATTAAGGCCACAAATAATTGTGAAATAATTTTGAAATTTAATTTCATACGGCCTCGCCGGCCTGCCGGTGACTCGGCCGTCCCTCCCCCGCGCAGATACATCAACACATGCCATCACATTCACACTCGGTACTCGGTGTATGTTCACCGGACATCGGAGACATGTATCGCTGCGTCGGAGTGTTGCCATCTCACTCCGACTTCAAACGCCGACCGCGACGCAGCGTTCCTTCCCTATCACAATTAATGAATCAACAACAATAAATCTGTGAAAGTGCAAACATTAGTACCATATTGTAGTGAAACGGTTCGACATTACTGACTGACTCCCACGACGCTACTTATTAATACTTGATTGATTACGAGACAAATAAAATAAAGCTCAAATATTTTTTTTTATCACAATACCTTAACAACTATGCCGTCGGAAGACAGAGAATGCGAGCATAGCGAACTCGCCCGGTGTACGGAACCCGGCCGGTCTAACCAACTCGGCAATGGTACCAAACTCGCCCGGTGTACCAAGCTTGGCCGGTATAACGAACTCGGCCGGTGTACCGAACTAGGCCGGTGTAACAAACTCGACCGGTGTACCGAACTCGGCCGGTGTACCGAACTAGGCCGGTGTAACAAACTCGACCGGTGTACCGAACTCGGCCGGTGTACCGAACTAGGCCGGTGAAACAAACTCGACCGGTGTACCGAACTCGGCCGGTGTACCGAACTCGACCGGTGTACCGAACTCGGCCGGTATACCGAACTCGGCCGATGTAACGAACTCGGCCGGTGTATCGAACTCGCCCAGTGTACCGAACTCTGCCGGTGAAGCAATATCGCTCGCGTTCGATGTGTCCCGACCCTAAGTTTGTGTGTAGCGCTCGCTACGTTAATTTTGAAAAACAAATGTCAAAAGGAATGTCCTGATGTTTGTAGCGTCGAATATATAACCTATTAATTCTAATATATACAAGCTTTTAAACCGACGCACTGTCTGCGCTCAATCACTGTCATTCGCTGTATTACAGACGAGTTTTATCTATTTTTATGTATTGTTTAGTCTGGAACATCAGAATTACACTCGTAAATAAGTACTAGCTGTCATTTTGACGTTGAGTTTAGCAGCTGCATGACATTGACAGGAGATTGGAACATCCGCAATAAGATGTAAGTTTCCAGCTCTGTACTTTCTCAATATGATGTAGTTGGCAATGTATGTGGTCTCGCGGTTTCCTCTGTGTATGTATGTTTGTATGTGTATGATGTGGAGTGAGGAGTAGACAGACGTCGGTCGGCGTGGAGTTGCAAGTCGGCGGTCGGGGGTGGGGCTCTCCAATCAAATCCGACTAGGAGCGCTGCCCGTAAATGTGTCCTGGAAATATAAAAACAGACTTCAAATAACGGGAACTTGATATATTGTACATTATTGCAGAGGCCGCGAAATAGGCGATTGCATGATGCGGGGGCAGGTGTGGAGGGGGATGCGGCGCGGCGTGGAGCGCGGGGGGCACATCTTACCTGTGCGTCATCATGATGCGGGGGCAGGTGTGGGGGGGGATGCGGCGCGGCGTGGGGCGCGGGGGGCGGGGGAGGCGCGGCGCGACACATCTTCTCGCAGTACTCGTTGAGGATGTCGCGGAACCGCCCCCAGCACTTCTCCGGGACCGTGATCGCAGTGCGGAAGTTGCTTTTCACCTGAAATGGTCAAAGTGAACGTTTAAAAAATGACAGATTTTTGTATGTTATTTGAATACTACTAAAATGGCAAATCAAGTATACGGTAAGTATAGGTATCAGTCGCGCCTGACTGCGCTGTCGATCCTGAGACATAATGCTGATAATTTCTTATGCCTGTGATAGAACCGGCTCTCTGACGGGCGCGAGTGCTCCTCGCCGTGCGTCCGCACTCACTCTCCGACGAGACGGTCTCTCCGACACACTCACTCTCCGACGAGACGGTCTCTCCGACACACTCACTCTCCGACGGGACGGTCTCTCCGACACACTCACTCTCCGACGAGACGGTCTCTCCGACACACTCACTCTCCGACGAGACGGTCTCTCCGACACACTCACTCTCCGACGAGACGGTCTCTCCGACACACTCACTCTCCGACGAGACGGTCTCTCCGACACACTCACTCTCCGACGAGACGGTCTCTCCGACACACTCACTCTCCGACGAGACGGTCTCTCCGACACACTCACTCTCCGACGAGACGGTCTCTCCGACACACTCACTCTCCGACGAGACGGTCTCTCCGACACACTCACTCTCCGACGAGACGGTCTCTCCGACACACTCACTCTCCGACGAGACGGTCTCTCCGACACACTCACTCTCCGACGAGACGGTCTCTCCGACACACTCACTCTCCGACGGGACGGTCTCTCCGACACACTCACTCTCCGACGAGACGGTCTCTCCGACACACTCACTCTCCGACGAGACGGTCTCTCCGACACACTCACTCTCCGACGAGACGGTCTCTCCGACACACTCACTCTCCGACGAGACGGTCTCTCCGACACACTCACTCTCCGACGAGACGGTCTCTCCGACACACTCACTCTCCGACGAGACGGTCTCTCCGACACACTCACTCTCCGACGAGACGGTCTCTCCGACACACTCACTCTCCGACGAGACGGTCTCTCCGACACACTCACTCTCCGACGAGACGGTCTCTCCGAAACACTCACTCTCCGACGAGACGGTCGTGCGGTCCGCGGCACAGCTGATACTATTCACTTGTTTCCGTCTTTATTCATTACGTTAATGCGCATCAAGTACCGGAACGAGGGCATTAAGCGGAAAGGGGGTGATTCTACTCATGGAATACATCAACAGAACTTTAGGTTACAAAGTAGAAAGGTATTATTATTTTACAAAAAAAAAAACATTTTGCTATGCGCTTCAAACAGCTGTATCTTAGACTTAATACCTACCTACTCAACGCACCTACACAAAATTTTAATACAAAATCTGTACATAAATTTCAGACAACTGAATTTTAGCAACCTGTGTAGAATCCTACTACTATAAAAGCGAAAGTTTGCGAGGAAGGATAGATGTTTATTACTCTTTCACGCAAAAAATACTGAACGGATTTTGACGAAACGTTACAGTAATATAGCTCCTTTGATGTTTGCGCGAGAAACTGACTACTCACGTACAATCGCACGATAATTGCCAAACATAGACGAATACGGCCTCTTGTTCACCTCCGCCTACGCCTATAGCCTACGCGATCACCGATAGTCTAACTTGAAGCTCGACCTTTCTGTGCCTACTCACCCTCCCTCCCGCGACCCCGCGCCCGGAGGGACACTCACTTGACCGTCAATCATATCAGCGACAGACGTATTGATTTTTTAATGCATTCTAAAAGCCATATAAAGGCTAAAAATATTATAGTTTCGTTCATTAAAACCTGCATCACCATAAAAAGGAGTATTGTTCGAAGAGGCTATCTACTTATCAAAGTTCTATCCTTAACGAAGCAGTTAGTTTCGCGGGCGAGGCTCACCTCCGAGACTTTCATGTAGATGCCGCGGTTGTTCTGTCCGATGTCGAAGTAAAAGTTCTTGTTGTCGACGCGCAGATGGCGCCCCTCCGGCAGCTCGCCCTTGTACCTGCCACCACAAATATACAACATGATTCACTCTGTCACATTCGTTGGAAGCGTAAGAAGTCTATCCAGCGCTTTAAGCTCTACGTACATCACTAGCCCCGCGACTGACTTCGTCTGCGTTGTTTTTTACATACACTCCACCTTCCCGCATCGCCCTCTTGGAGTGGAATTTCAGAAAATCCTTTCTTAAAAATCACTTAAAAATGTAATCTCCAAATTTCAGGACTTGTGTTGATTGTCAGTCAGTCAGTTAGTCAGTGTGCCACGCAAAGATTTCATATATTTAGAAGAAGATCATGCGTTTGATTTGGACAGTCTAAATATCTGAGAGTTGAGTTTGATGTGTCTAGATATTTAACTTAACTCATTTAGATATCGAGTTTATCACACATCAGATTTAGTACTGTGTCTGCGATGCGAGGGAGAGGGAGAGGGAGAGGGACTCACTGCGCGTCGTCGACTCCGAAGTCGTCGAGCAGGTCGGTGAGAGCGTCGCGGAACTCGATCATGCCCTGCGCCGGCAGCGCCACCTGCGAGCGCGGTCCGCCGCGGGACAGCGTCTGCGACACGCGCAGGAATCGTCCGCGCGAGTTCTCCTTCAGGTCCAGGTAGTACCGACGATTGTCCTGCACCGAGCGAAACACCAATTTAATCCTTACACTGCACGGTTAACCTAACGGCCTAACGGAGAAACAGCATTTGTGCTGTTTCTCCGTTAGGCTGAGAGTTGATGGTCCTGAAAAGAACCCCGTTATCATCAGATAAATATGTTGAAAAAAATATAGAACAAAATGTTGGATGAGTCAAGGATTGTTACGCTCAATATATAAATCATTTGTCAATAAAATATTCTGAAAACTGAACTATCGCAAGGTGACCAATATACATATAATTATAAGTTTAACGGGTCTTTATCGTGTTTTTTTTTATTATTTTATAATAAAAATAATAGTTTATTATTATTTCAAAAGTCATCCCGTGACCACGGCTGGTGCAATACAATAAGGATTGTTACGCTCAATATATAAATCATTTGTCAATAAAATATTCTGAAAACTGAACTATCGCAAGGTGACCAATATACATATAATTATAAGTTTAACGGGTCTTTATCGTGTTTTTTTTTATTATTTTATAATAAAAATAATAGTTTATTATTATTTCAAAAGTCATCCCGTGACCACGGCTGGTGCAATACAGTCGAAACGTCGGGAAATAATAAAAAAGGTAACGCGATAAAGACCAATAAACTTAAAATTATGTGACCAATATATATATACCAGAACGAACGAACAAACTTGAGCTTCAAATGTTGACTGTTTCTCGAAGGGGGAGTTGAACACAAGAAATAAAATTACTATCCCTCTAAAAGCATCATCTTCATAGACATCACAAGACATTCTAGTTGAGCCTTTTCACGGCAAATGATCAACTATTTCGCGCCATTTATCTCCCCAAAATGCCTTGACAGTCGGCGTGACGAATATGAACCGTCCGACTGCGCCAAGTAACGCAGCTGACTATTATATCAAAGGAAATGTTTAAAATACCTTGACCATCATCTCTGACTTGAGCTTGCCATCCTCGGGTACATTTTCTGGATTAGGCGGACCGAGTGATGAGTAGAAGTCGCTGAAACTAGACAAATGGTCGCGGAACTCGGCAGCCGTTGACATCGCGAGGAATACCTGACTCCGCCGCCCATCTGCGCCGATCTATCAATATAAATGGAATATACGATTAGATAAAGAACAGGTCTGTTCTTCTGTGATCCTCAAACCTGATCATCGACAGTTGTAAGAAGCCCATTGCTGGACGTAGGCCTCCCTCAATGAACACCACGATAAACGGTATTAAGTACTTCCAACAGTTTTTACGATATTATTAGTCCAGCAGGTCAGTCTAGAACATGTTTTTCCTAGTTGCGGAACCGACAGCTCGTAAGCTGCTGGCCTACCCATTGCCACTTCTGATTCCGGGAGCTCAGAAGTGGCTCGGTAGCTCTCATAGTTTAATCGCTATCAAGAGGAATTATTCCTCCGGTAAGGCTGCTCTTCAAGCCGAACATACGTTCACCTCTGCGACTTTGATGAACCTCCCGCGGCGGTTCTGTTTCACGTCCAGATAGAACCTCTTCGACTGGATCTGAAGCATCTTCGTCGCCAGCTCCTGCTCCTGTGGCTGCTGACCTGCATCATCATAGAAAACTACTATCTAATTCCCTTGTTTTTGTATTTTTCGTTGGTGTGCAATAAAGAGTTTAATAGACAGAAATGCATTCTGGCAATTCCATAAATCCCTACGGTGATTCCATTCTGTATTATTAGATAGATCTAATAATACAGAGTACAGAGAACTAATAATATTTCAAGAAGGTCGTGAGGAAACCAGCCTGTCCTATAACCATAATTTCGAAGACAAACGCAAAGTTTATCTGCGTTGTGCACTGAACTCTTGCATTACAACACATTGGTTCTTTGAACGTCGGTCACGAGGCCCTCCCGGCCACTGACCTCACACTAGGCACTGACCGAACAAAGGGTAACCAAAAATAAACAACTGACGCATCGATTATTGCTAATCCCTTTGACGTTATCATCAGCCAGATAAAGTTTTATGGAATAAGTTCATAATGTGCAGTACAGTAAAAACTGTATATTTAAATAGATTTCATTCATGAACACAATTATGAATAGATCTTTTACTGTCGATGGCCAGCTTCTCAATACCATCAGCCCTCCAATACAGGCCTTTTCCATTAAATTCCTGTCTTTGTAATCTACGAAAATACAATTTTAATACAAAAAGTCTTGACACTTTTAGAAATTAAGTCGAATTAAATACGCTTCCGTAAACAGTATCTACATAAACACCTACCGCATAGGTTACTAATACCTACTTGAATATTTGAACGAGGTACCGGTGTTGGTACGAAGTATTAAGATTTTTCTAGTACTATTGAAATAGAGTGAGTAGAGTGATATTCTACCACATTCGTGAATATTTGAAGGCAGTACAAAAATTGATCTCAAATGAGATTAATTTTATAAATCCTTTTGTATTTTATTTTCTGTGTTTATGATGTTAATTAAGGATCTATATCTGAAATAAATTGAAAGTAATTTAATATAAATTAGAAATCGAAGTGTGAATTATGACATGCTGTTTCACGTAACTCTGCTTCCACTGAATGCATCATTACCTTCGTTCGTAACTCAACATCAAGTTGTGCTTGATAATAATGATTGTAAAAGTCGTATTCAGTGCTAAAGAATGATCGCTGCAATTACCATTCCACGCAATATTTTTTCCGTCTATAAAATCGTGTCTGGTTTCACCCAGTTTCATATGTGCACTTTACGGACACTCACCCTGTTCAACACATTTTGATGACTAAGCAAAATTATAACATTTTGCTTCTTTCGTAACCCTTTATTAACTTAATACAAACAGATTAGGATAGCTCTTAATTGGATTATAACGTTTTATGCTAAAGGGCCATCAAACGGTGAATAAAGGTAACTAAGAAAGGTACACAAAAGATAAAGGCAAAGGTGGGTTGTTTGCAATTATTTAATTAAATCTCCAGTTTCCGACAGTCCCATTAGATAGTACCTACTTGTAACGGATTTTCTGTGCAAATGTGAAGAGTTCAATGTGTTTTCCTTTAACCAAAAAATCGTTTGTTCACCAACATGCTTGAATGGGGGAAGACTATATATTAATTGGTATTTTTAGTGTAAAAGCAATAACTAACCGGAGTCAAAATTGTGTCCGCCCGCGTCCATGCCCTGACCATGATATCCTGAAAACATGGAAAAACCTTTTTTAGTAATACTTCGAATGCATGCTTGTACCTATTTTAACTTTCTGAGCGATCTCGGATTATTTTCAATGAAATTGAAATTTATTATGATTTACAAACATTACAGTTACATGAAAATTCACAATACAACTCATTCGGTTTCGATGTTTTCCAAAAATATATATCATTTATAATATTTACTCATTAGCATAGGTATTAAGGAGGTCAACGAACCAGCTGTAGTCAGAGAGTATGGGGGAAGTGGGGGCGACCTGACGCTCTGATAATTATGAACATTACCATAAACGACAGGATTAATGAAAGGCAAATATTCCTAAAATTACTTTATTGGTGATTAATAATATGATGATAATGATAACACTTAAGAACATGGAATATATGAAATTTGATAGCTGAAAATAAATAAATAAAGGTAATAAAAAGAACCAGTGGGCTAGACAAATACCACTTTCTGTTAACGTTAACGCCTGCGGAAAGATTGAATTGTATGGGAATGACATTAGCTGCGGAAATGTCACGTGACAGCTGCCAAGTTATACCTTGAAAATTTTGCGTTAGCGTGAAAGGAAAAGTAAGCGGGAGGTATTTGTCTAGCCCCTGGTTTTGTACCTACTAATTGGCTACAATCACTAGACACTATGTCCATAATCTAACTTAAGAACAAATAGTTACTGACCAAGCATAGAATACCATAACAGATCCAGTAGGGCTAAAGAATAAACAAAAATGATTTAAAAGTCAAAAGCATCAAACGTTTAGTCTCAATGCGTTATGCATTCCGTAAAAAAAAATTTTGGTAACAGAATGTAATCCTAAATAGCCTAAAACCTATTCCAATTTAATGTTGTACTTATGATGGTATTTTTTTTTTCGAATTCTAAAAATCGGCGAGGCGCCAACACCAAACAAACTGAAATTTCTTTTAAAAACCTGAGTAACATAGATTACACAGGAGCGTGCGTTCGTATAAGCTATAATGTCTACCTGAGGTTTAAGTTTTAAGGCTGCTCAAAAGCTGGCTGCTAACAACTGTTATAGCTGGGACCAACTTGTAGCGTCATCCATATTGATTCATTGATTATCACATTCCTTTGCCTTCTATTCGTATAATTTCCATAACAAAATGCAAGCCTCTATCAGTCAACTTTGCCCCGGATAGAACTGGGGCATTGCGGAGCACACGCGCAACAGTAATTGCATGCGCCATTATACTGCTTGCATGAAGTTTGCTTTCCTTTATAATTTAGTAAATTGTCCACGTAAACTGCTCGGATTATTCAATAAGGGCAGGCCCAGCTTGTAGAACTGACACCTGCTCAGGAAGAAAGGTTCTCGAATGGCGACCGCGAACCCGACACAGCGTAAGAAAGGTCCCTATGATATGTCTCGATTACATCTTAAAAGAAGGAAGTTTTTGTTGTGATTAAGAACAAGCCAGTGTAGAGGTAGATGGATACTTGGGTAGGTAGAAAGCCTCCTCAGATTTTGTTTTATTTGACAAGGATTCACAGTTTTCCAATCCATTATAAATTAATTAACTACATAATATATTCTGCACAATATGCAATTGCACATACACCATCACATATCTTCGACTATTGATTAGCAGTTCAAAGCTAGTGGAAAGGCGCACACAGAGAAATTAATAGTCACGTACTCCTTAAGTCGAACATCATTTCTCGAATGGAAATTCTATTCACTGGTGCACGTCAGTCAGATCCTAGCCCACGAGCATTCGATGCTCATTAAGGCTCCGCTAAGTCATTGAAGTTGTGAATTGCAGACAAGGGAAAAGTAATTTTAGAAAAGCATTTCTGCAAAATAATAAAATCTGAAACAGCATTCACGCTCGTCGCTGCTGCTCTTAACAAGATAAACTGCTGCCAATCCCTTTAGCACAATGGAGAATAACACATGAAGGCTACTGCCCTGTCCATGGCCATAAGTTTTACTTTGTAGCAAAGTAAGGTCGTAGGTTCGCTATTGGCCAACAAGCTTATTCATTTAGACTTTTTTTTCACAATAGCATTAAAACTTTTTGACTTCAATTTAAGATCCTTCGCTAATCCTTCGGATTCTCCATAGAACTTGAGTGAACTCATTTCCTTTGAAATGGGTTATAATTTGCGCACGTAATAAGACTGCTTCCAAACTATGTAACATCGTAACTAAACCTGAATCACAGGTAAATCAAACTCGCAAATCATGGTAAATATCCCGTTTTTTAGTAAAAATTAACACTTGGATGGACATGTTGACCGTGCTGAACGTTGCTTCAACTAGTATATGTAAACAGATAAGCTATTTCACGAGCGGTTAGCTGCAGTCCTATTGGCGTAGAGGTGTGTACTCGTAAACTAAAACACAATGACGCAAACGCTTAACTTGCGTGCCTGTCTAACCACCCACATCGTACCTAGCTTGTTAAATTGGTTCATGTTGAATCAATGACCCGCTTCAAGAACGCAGGGATGTCATTTTAACGGCACATAGTCCAAAATGATTACCTACTTATAGCAAGATAAAGTAGGCTGGGCGCCACTCCCCATGTTAAAGGTGTGAGGCCAACCTCGAATGAATTATCATCATTCAGCTCGCCAAAATGCTCAGTCTTGTCTTGTAGATACCTATGTTGTAAATATTTTGTGACCGAATTGTTGAGTTCAAGTGCAATTGTACCGATTATGGCGAATAAATTTTCCCATTTCATATTGTCCTAGGCATGCAAATTAAGACATTATTAAAACACTAGCAGTTAGGGTGAGTAGGAATGAATCTGTTCCATTTTAGAAGAGCTGAGGTTTAGCGACGATTTAGTAACAATCTGCGTGACCTTTATAGCAAATCGAGCGGAAGATAGTCCGTTAACAACTGAAACGATTTCTGCCAGGAAATACTGTAATTTCAAAAGCCCAAGCCTAGGTAGTAACTGTTACTCTTTGAATCTTTTCTTTTTAACGAAGGTCGCAGAGTCTTTATGACAGGTTATGAAGTAAGACTTTCAAAAATTGAGAATGGACAAGGAAGACCAATTGTAGACAAAGATAAATAATAGCAATCAATGCTGGAATGAAAGAGAAGGGCTGCTAACAGCGGTTACATGACAAGAGGCCACAAGGGACCACCCTTCTCATAGCAACAAGACATCACTGATTTCAATAAGCTTCAAGGGCAATATCTCAGACCTCTTCAAGGCTGTCGTTACAAAAGTCAAGTAAGACGAATTCAAAATGGTGTTACACAAAAGAGCACTTCCTATAGCGATATTGGAGCAAGGACAAACGTATGGTTTGAATTTGTTTTTTCGTTATTTTTCACGATGTTTTACCAGAAGTAAGGCGATTACATTGCGGGATAACTGCAAATAAGTAAATAATAATATTATGGGAATTACATGACTGATATACTACTTATAATTATACTCTTTCAGATAGAAAACACCCAACTTGAGAAAAATATTTGCAGATCATAAGGTACAAACATTTGTCCCGCGACAGAAATTGAACCTGCCACCTTCTGCGTCGCAGGCGGGCCTTCGCCAACTGTGCCACAGAGGTCTTCGCAAATCAACACATAATTATGGCGATAACAATTCAAAGCAATAATAAGCTACTTGTGTTAGAAGTTCGTTCCCCGTGTCACGATTCTTTCTCGGTCACCCTTCGTCAGTAAACTGGCCAGCCCTCTGATTACACATATAAAATGGCTGTGGGAACAATGCCACTCATTTTGTCAGGCTTAGCAATAACCAAAATTTAAAAACTAAAAGATAAACAAATTATAATTTGTTTTATCGTTGTCAATGCCTAGAACATCATCAGGGCGAGAAACAGTTTGGGTCTTAATAATTTTGGCTTGATATCTGACCCACTTCTGACCGACACAGTCCAGTAGACAAGAGGTCGGAGCGGGTCCAGCTAGTGTTACAGCAGGACATCGACACCGGTTGGGCAACACTCGCACGCGAGCGCCGTGCACTGATTAGCGACCGATATATTGCAGGTTGCATTTCGCCAATCTGTTACAATATATGAACTACTTGTCACAACGCAAATGAAACTGAAGTTATTGACACACCTTACGAAGACTCATCCAAGGAACACTTGCAGCATTTGCTGTTCGATTCTTTCCTGTTCTGAAGTTGGTCGCAGTCAGAGTTAAAGCATAAGTTTAAACCACGATTCAAACTGATCCCTGTGGTCTAAATGACTAAAACATTGAGGTTGGCAAAGCCATCTCTATCGGAAGTGGCAGTATGCTGCCACACTTTGATTAGACTCGTGTGGCATCCGATTTCATGACGGCCGATTCAGAACACCACTGCTTTGTGCATTATTTTATGGGCGATTTGACTGTTTTCACCCGCGATGTAAGAAGCCCGTTAGTGCGTTTGGATACATTAGAGGTTGTTTGTATGTTACCATTTCTCTCCGCTCCGAAACGGCTTATCTTAACGATTTGTATGTAAGGATTATTCTTAGATTGATTTTATCGTCACAAGTGACTGCAATAGACTATGGAAACCTGGGGGTTACAATTTTCCAAAATAAACTAAAAAATGAGGCATTTCACAATCTTTACGAAGTTTTCAGTACAAACCGATAATTTAATAATCCAGACCACATATGGTTTTTAGCGTCGCTTAAAACGATCTTATACGTAAACCAATAATTAATGTAGAGTAGAGGATACTGTCAAGTCTACCTAGAAAAGTGTAAGCCTAAGATCACTCTGTTTCACGTGTTCTTAGGGTTAGATTAATCGAGAATAACCATATAAAGTTTGCAGTAAAAAAACTTCATAGTGGATTCTTCTAGACAAGAAATTGGCGTCACTTTAACATTTTAAATACACGTAATTTTACGTTGACGTTCCTATAAATGATTATCCTTTTCATTTTGTAAAAATTTGGTTAAATTAGTTTCGCTTGGATTATACCTCGTTTTAGTTATAATTAAAGCTTGGTAAAACTTCTGTGTAATGTGTGCCAAAGTAAATTTAGGGTAAATCTTCTATACTAATATTATAAAGAGGAAATATTTTTTTGTTCATTTGTTTGTTTATACCGAATAGGCTCCGAAACTACTGGACCGATTTTAACCATTTTTTCACCAATAGAAAGCTAAACTATCAGAAAGTAACATAGGCGATAATTTATTAAAAAAAATAGAATCCTTAAAAAAATTGCAATAATCTACATTATTGCAATTTTTAATCCCAAAATTTTGCTACTCCCAAAGTAGCAAAATTTTGCCTATAAAATTCATTATTTGGCGTGCGCTGAGAAAACTATTGATGATACATAAAAATTATGTAGAACATGATAAAAGTACTCATTATTACCTACAAAAAAATCCTCGAACGAATATATTTAACTCATAGTTAAGTCACAATAGCAGCTTTTGTGTTCTATAATTTAACTAGATCGCCGCCCGGTAGAAACGAACTACCGGGTTACATTCGGTAGTTCGTTTCTACCGGGCATTCGGTTACATTCGTATCGTAGTTTTATGTATTTTTACAAACTACCTCTCAATGGGATAGGTTGGTGTGTTAAGTTTGTATAAAAAATGTTTAACGCTTGGTGCGATAAGCTGTAAACTTAGTTTGGAAACTTAAAATACAAAAGAACGTATGATTTTTAGGTAGTATGATAGGTGCATCAAAAATTATTGCGAAGGCACGCAATGATTTTTGATGCACCTATCAAAAATCATTGACCTACGCCAGTGGTGGTTATGGCTTAAGGGGACACAAAACTTTAAACTTACTTTAATAGTTTTATGGTCCATCTATAAACATGTAACGAGCTCGCGAGAAAACTCGGGGCAGTATGAACCATAATTAAGCACACTTGTAAATTAGTTAGTTTGGTGACCTAGATTTTCTGAAATCGTAGCAAAAGTCTCGCAGTATCATAGACAAAGGAAATAATTTAGTTGTGTTGTTTGCGAGATTTATAATATGAAATACTTTGATAATCATGCAGAACTTGCAAATGGAAAACCACCAATCTAGTCTAGCGTCTTCATATACATATTTGGTAGAAAATCCATGCAAAACTTTGTCAAGTAGTAAGTATTTTTTTGTGTACATATCGTTTTATCGTCCCGTGTGTGATATTAAGCAACATACAAGCATTTCTAGTGCGAGCCTACAACTGTATACCCTATAAAGAAAATCCCCTCCCTATCTGATGGGAAGAGATCTTCCCTATGGAAGGCTATCCACCACACCCAGCAGACTAATTGCTGTAATGTAATGCACTTATGTTTTTCAAGCAAAGGTCGAATGGTATCATCATCGACAGCCTATAGAAGTCTACTGTTGAACACAGGCCTCCCCTAAAAAGTGCCATGGCAAATGATATTGAGCTACCTCTATCTATCGACTTAAGATGTCTTAACATGTTGCAACCTTTAAGATGTCTGTCGGATGAGAGGCCTTCCTACAACGTGTCGTCCGTCATTCAAGAACCTACGAGTGGTAAGCTGTCGCCTTTTTACAGAAAAACGCAAAACAAAGGAGTAATTTAACTTTCTACACCTTTATAAGGTAACATACCTAAATGTGGTTTTTTTTTAAGCTTTCTTCTTTGAAACCCTCATAAAAAGGGATATCTGTTTAACTACCATTTAACGTCATAGTGGAAACGAGCACAAGAATGTGTGACGTCATTTTGGCATGGTACTGACAATTCCAATAAATTGGACTTTTAGGTTGAGAGTGAGGGAGTTCGATGAACCCAATGTAGGTGAATTTCACAGATAATATTCAACTGAAAACGGCGGATTCCTGGCCAATAAAGCTCGTTATTCAGAACAATTCCTAGAAAATTTATAAATTATATTGATTAAATTTAAGGACGAAAGAGTTAGTTTCCGGAGTGAAACCTATACGCTCTGTCACAAAGATATTTTTTATATCGGGATTTAGTAATGTTTTTGATTTAGGTTAGGTTAAGTTCGATCTAAACTCAACTCGAGCGTAAATCGAGAACTCTAATTTTCTGCTCATTTTCTGTATTTTCATTGAGATGTAGTAACATTCGGCATACGGGTTCCGGTATATCAGAATTCGAGGAAACAAGACCTAAGTGGGTCATCATCATAAAGTTCTGCCGACAACAGTTAGGCATGACCTGGATCTGCTCCTTTGTATGAATTATATGAGCGTCGAGTTGGGGCCATTCGCACAGGGCGCACGATTTGACATTACCCACTGCCCAAATTCTGTTTATATTTTTTCGATGGATCTTTTTATGATGGAACTAAGACACGGTGATTACTTATAGAGGTTACCGAATTACTCCACTTAACAATATCAAACATAGGATGGCTGATTACGAAAATATTATTTTAGGATGTTAAATTACGACAATTCCACGTACTTTACTATTCTCCTGCTGACGTTTCGTTGATCGTTCAGAGGTTTTTCCTCATGAGCATACCTTCCGCGAGCACGCGAATGAGACGGGAACGGTATAGTCGCCTCGTAATGATATCCTAAAATTATACCAAGCCACGATAATTTCAATTATGCTACGAAAATATCATCTACTAAAATAATGATGTTTCAGAGTATGTTTTACTTTTAGTTGGGGTTGCTGATTGCGAGAATGCCGTCCATTTGAAAAGTCCATAGTCAAGGGTGAGTATGGGTTGAAGCCAAAGAAATGATTAATTTGTCGAGTTTCAACCAACACATCCAATGAATGGTGCCACGGCCATCTCGAATGATGCTGTCAGCGTTGCTAACTCGTAGCGCTATCCTGAGTAGTGCAACAACCAATGTCATGTCGCAAATAAGACATATTGATGCTGTGAATAACCGAAGAAATTTCATTTCATCTCATTCTGAAGCCAATAATGGAGCTACTGCAACTGAACCAAAATATGATATTAGCACAAGTTACACAATATTTTAATAGTAAATCGGGATCAAAAGATCAAGTGAAAATGGAAATTTAAGTTAAAACCCTTATTAACATACCTAATTAGTTTACTTTATAACTAATTAACGAAAAAAAAAACAATTTAATCAAATCTTGGAAGTCAATTTTAACCTAACTATCGTATCGAAATAAAACTTTGTAGTCAAACGTAGTTCAGATAACAATACTATTTTTATGCAGATGATGATAATTATGATGGAGCCAGGAGGTGGATAGTGGAACTCATCAGTTGCTACTACAAACCCCTCGAGTTTTGACGCATATATGATTCATTTTGATGAGTCCAATATATCGTGCTTGGTAATGAGGATCTGATGATAGAGCTAGGAAGGAGGTGGATAGTGGAATTATTATTTATAATCTTTAGTCCGTGATAAAAGCGTATTTATTTTATTTACAAAGATATTTGGTTCGATCTAACTGGCACAATCGAATTCACGATGTTGAGAATCCACTCGAAACCAACGATTACTAAAATTACTAAAAAAGAACCAGTGACACGAAGGGTGACGACGATATAAAACCACGCTAATAAATAATACAGTGAACCTGGCTCTGAAACGAGGAAATCCGTGCAAAAACTAAATTCACCGATATTTCTCTTAGAATGGGCGAGCCATTTGGCTCGCAGAACCGACCACCGCTGCGGAAGAAGGTTCCCGAGTGACCACGAACCGCACGACGAAGAGTAAGTAGGCACCCCCCTTGACCGATGTCACCTTGAAGGTTGCGGAACCGTTTTTGCACTCCTTAGAAGAGACCTACATCCATCAGTGTGATGATAAACCTGGCTAGGTCGCTAAAAGAACTGATGAATAACCTGCCGTTCGTTTCCTGCCGGAGGTTAGAGAGAGCAATGTTGAATAAGCAAGCCGAAAGCAGGCCGGCCAGTGCGACGCGATGGCGCGCCGCTGGGAGGGACACAAGCTCATCTTAGCTCGTATGATAAACTCGTACACGCGTATACCCAGGTATTCACGTAGCTCTGGGGCCACCAATCACCGGCGCCGAAGATTCGTGTCGTGCTGATGATGTTTATAGTCAAAAACGGACAACAAGTGGTTTTTAAAGTTATTTGCAAACTAATCCGATTCAGATAAAACCGTCTTAGGACCGAGATCATCCCCGGAACAGCAAAGAGAATGTTCAAATAGAATCCAGAATTACGGAATAACCGAAAACAAATAGCCCCCAAGTTGAGAACATTCTACTTTTTTAAAAAGGTTAAAAAGTGAAACAAATAGCCCCCAAGTTGAGAACATTCTACTTTTTTAAAAAGGTTAAAAAGTGATCAGTGTGGTCGTAATCTATATGAGCGCGGAGTTCAACGCATTAACAATGTAGAAATCTAAAACCAATGACACGACCGACCGACATGGCGACGGCGGCGATGGGTTAGTTTAGGATGACCACTTTATACGAAATATTTGAATCGAATCAGGTTCTGAATCATCAACGGTCACAACGGCGAACAAAACCCAGTCGCGTAGCCGTTAACATGTCGTAGATAAACTTCCATGTGAACGTAAGCATGATGCGAAAGCGCTACCTACTGAATATGGGCAATGAAAAAACAGCCTACAGGAAAACTCAAAGAGACATCACGTCTGTACTATTCGGTCTACATGATGTTAGCAAGGCGTAGCTGACTAGCTGATAGCTGTAATCGATAGATTAGCAGAGAGTCGTCAAACAAGCATCGTCGGTCATGATAAGATACATTGACAAATTGACGCAAAAAGTAGCAAAAACGCCAACAGAGGCACTGGCTTTCCGCCCGCGTATAATTATAATACAATAGAAAACGCTCATAAAGCGATCGTCCATCCAACCTGCTTCTCGTTATTTCTCTGTAAAACAAATAACAAAAAATAACATAAAAGATGTATTCACAGTCACTGCGAAGTTCGAAAAACAGTCGAAACTTAGGTCCATGATAGTAACTTTAGATACGTGCGTTGGTTGTGTAAAAAAATTACGTACATCAAAGGCTAGTATTATTAATTGTAAATATACAGAGACAGGGTTAGTGTTCTAGTGATCAGCGAGGGGCCCGATCTAGGCTGTCTGTGCCTAGCGCTGTGGGCCTCGGCAGCCAGCGTTATATAACTAGTTCAAGGAGGGTCATTGACAGGGAGCTGCCATTGGCAGACACTGGCCAGACGCGCAAAAAAGTGAAACCTGTACTTTTCGCATAAAAAATGGCAGCGACCGAGCCGTGGTGAATGAAGAAACCATGGCTGATTATGCAAGGCCCAGACGAAAGCTTTTTGATAGAACCGCAAACGTCTCTCATTGGATGCAAAAAAACCGGTGTTTATGCCCCATGATACAAATGCTTGGTACCATAATTTACAGGTGTTTTTAATAGCTAATAGCTAAATTAGACAGTCTGTTGCCGAATCTTCATAAACAATTTTTTGGTTCTCAAATGTATGCAACATGATAGATGAACGCGCTTCAAGTAGTGGACTGTTTGGGCTCAGCTACAGAAGAAAGAAAACTTTAAATAGGTGACTCTTTAAAATCCTACTAATATTATAAACGCGAAAGTTTGTGATGTTTGTTACTCTTTCACGCTTTTGCGTGAAAGAGTAACAATCCGTTCAGTAGTTTTTACTACTGAACGGATTTTGATGAAACTTTACAGTAATATAGCTTATACATCAGAATAACACATAGGCTACTTTTTATCCGGGTACCACGCCGGCGAAGCCATGGGCAGAAGCTAGTAATAAATAAAGGATTTACATCCCTGAATAGGCGTACTGGATGTAATTAAAACGAATTTGCATTTGATTTACAATTCTTAAGAATTAGCACCAAAAAGGAAGTAAATTTTACTACAGATAGGTCAAACTGTTACGAAAATTAATTCATTTAAAATACTGGCCACATTGCCATGCTGAATTGCAGTTGAGCTATCTATAGATTGTTTGCAATGGTCTTAAGATAGCTAGCAGTTTCATCCGTATTTTTTGTATATACTTGTACATAGTTGTATGAATAAATGTATTCATTTGATAAGATTTTTAATTTCCTAGTAATGGACCATAATTTGTCCATGAATACTCTTGTTTAATATATTAAATAATGTTTCACATGAACCTTTCAATTTCCTGAGGTAAAACAAGAAACATTAGGCAGAAGTAAATTTGACAACCTCTGTGGCACAGTGGGAGGCTTGCCTGAGTCTCAGAAGGTTGTGGGTTCAATCCCTGCCGCAGGATAAATGTTTGTATGTGTAGAAGTCTATCAATAAAATACTTTATTGAACACATGGAATAACTAGTTTATTAAATCAAAGGCTCAAAATCTTTTACAACATTGATGAAGAAATGTCTGCTGTTCCAAAACAATGTTGAACACAGTTCAAATGTCTGTTGGACATGGATATGACTATGGACATCATATACTTATGGAACCTACAAGTATCTATGGATTACTGATAAACAATCCATTGATGTATATTTTCATAGATGCTTTGTAAACTCTATTACCTACATAGACTATTGAATAGTACTAAAGGCTGTAATTTACAGATTACTTCAACAGTATGTTCTGCAAATATTTGCCTAGGGTCTCGGTGTTTTCCGTGCATAGGTAATATGTAAAAACAAAATGTATATAAGTAAGTAGTATTTCAGTCATGTACTTCCCCCCATAACACAAGCACTGCTTACTTTGGGGCTAGATGATGCTGTGTGAAAATGTCCAACAATAATGTTAAATAAATAAATAATTATTTATTTACATATGTATACATGACATGGTTATGAGGCAATTAATACCATGATACAACACTTGCATGAGTTTGTGACCTAAATAATGATAAATCAATGATAAGTGGGACAAAGTCATATTGTTTATTTTTAACATGCTATCTTTTTTTTTTCTTGTTTTTAAGCTCTTGTTTTATTATTTGCGTTCTTTAATTAATTAGTTTATGCTCTTTTATGTTCTTTTTTATACTGATAAATGTTACAAGTCCGCACCCCAAAAAAACGGTTCTAACAGAAGATCAGCGCTGGATGTGCAACCAGTATTAATTGGGACCTTTTTTGCACCTTTCATTGCCTATTTATTGTGACTTTTTGTAATGTGTTTTTTTTTGTTGCAAAATAAACAAATTTCTATTCTATTTGGTGAGATACTGTTTCACACAGGGCATTCTTCATAATTACAAAATCATTGCATGTGATGAAGGTGATGCCGGATCAGACGTGAGCGGATTCAGACCGGTGGCGATCCTTTCAACGTCAGCCAAGGTATTTGAGTCGGGTATTACATGCTCTACATGCTCCCTCATGTGGACGCTGGGGTGTAAGTCGACGCCGCCTACTTTGATTTCAAAAAAGCATTCGACTTGGTCGATAATGACATCTTGTTGCAAAAGCTGGCGACGATCGGCTGCACCACCAAACTGCTGCAGTTCTTTGCAAGCTACATGAAGGACCAGCAGCAGTATGTTGAGTACGCGGGATACATATCAGAGCCCTACTTTACCTTAACAGGAGTGAGTCAGGGTAGTAATTTGGGCCTGCTAGAATTCATCATCATGATCGACGACCTAACTGAAGTGATCTCGGAGGCTAAATGTCTGTTGTTCACAGACAACCTCAAGTTACTTTTGCCGATTAATGAAGAGAGAGACTGCGAACGCCTTCAACAGGACGTGGATAGAGTAGTGGAGTGGAGCCGAAGAAACAACATATTTAAAAAAAAAAAAAAACAATGTGGGCAAATGCTCCATTATAACATTTAGCAGAGCAAATACACCACTCCAGCTACCAAGTAGAGGAAGCGCAGTTGAAGCGGGTGGAATCGGTAAGGGATCTAGGGGTTTGTCTAGATACAGAATTAAGATTTCGAGTCCATGTTGTCAACGTTTGTAAAAAAAGCATACAGGAGTCTCGCATTTATACTTCGCCGAGCTAACGGTTTTACAAACGTAAGAGCTATGACAGCACTGTACGATGCGTTGGTCAGGAGCCAGCTGGAGTGCAGTGCCGTGGTATGGGCGCCACATGAAACTTAATACAGTCTCATGATGGAACAGATACAGAACAAGTTCACAAGATACCTGTATGTTCCTATTTAACTATCTACCTATTTATTTATTTACGGTGTCTATACTTTCTATCCATTGATGTATCCCACCTTGTTTGTGTTAGGCATGGTTGGATACAACAAGCTGGAAACCAGGAGGGATATGGCACTCGCTTTATATGTGCTCAGGGTGTTCAGGGGTGATGTTACCAATCCAGGCATATTGGAAGGGATGAAACTGTGTGTGCGCAGAAAGCCGCGCCTATTCGCTATACCGCACGCAAAGACCAACTTGTTGAGCAAAGCGCCATTGACACGCACCATGACCACACTAAATCTACTTGCAGAGAGTATTGACTTATCCCACTGTTCGCTTAATGAATTTGAAAATGTTACATATTATTTTTTGTGTTATTTTGAGAAGAAATGAGCACTATAATTTTGGCTACATTATTGTATTAGGGAAGCCCTGTAAAAATGGTTGTAATTTAAAATAAATAAATGAATAAGGATTTGCTGGAAATTTTCGGTCAAAGAGGGAGAAACGGGAAGGTGAAGTTAACTCCATACAGACAAAGTCATAGGTGTTTCACTAGTAATGAATGTAACTCCATATTCACAGCTGAGTAAACACACCAAGTTTTGCTTGGTAACCACTTAGTGGAGCATACACTTATCAAGTATTTTTATACAGAAGAAACAGTCTAGACATTATACCAATTGTAAATTCAAGGCCAACTTTAGATCCATTCACAGATGGGTAACAAACAAAGAAAACAGTAATATATTTGAATACTTAGGACATTCTTGAACAAACTATGCACTGCAGGTGTCCTTTCAATCTGAAGGTCATGGGTTTGAATCCTGACATGCACTCAATAGAACATTTGACAAGAAATGGGCAGTAACAAGGCCCTTCTCATGCCCACTATACACCTCAAATTGCCCCTTAATTACAATAGCAGAATGAGATGGAGACAAATAGTAACACAACAAACAAACAAAAGGAATTGTAAGAAAGATAATGCATAAGGGCTTTTTTGAGACTAAAACTGATATGGTCGGGTACCACAGCTTGGACAGAATCCTTAATTTTGTTAACAGCTTACCGAAGCTAAGCAGTGAGTATTAAATTTTAACAAGTGGTTACAATTATTTTATCAACCAAGTGAAGATCTTTGAGTCAAACAGACAATCTGGCATTTGTATGTATAATTCTGTGGTTGTTTGTTTTCAAATAATAACTACCGAAACCTCAGCAGGAGCTTAGTACAGTATGTGGTATAGTCATGATAATATCCTTAAACTGACAAACCATTTCCATTTATGAAACTAAATGTAGGTAAGTAGGTCAATCACGCTATCTACTAATGATGGTTGACATTGGCAACAGAGTTGAATACTAAGACAAACTCTTGGAGAGTGGAGTTTGTAAGGTTTATAGACTTATAAGATAGATTTGGTAATACACTTCGTAAAAAAAATTATTATGAGGTAATGTAGTACTTTATTACTTACTTCTGTCACCCATAGCCATAAAAATGATGACACAAATGATGTAAAATTTAATGCCATACTTATCCCCTTGCTGATTCCATGTTTTCTCCTGTTTTCAATAATTCTCTAGTTGAACTTTCTGTTTTACTCAAAGCATCATCTGATGGCTTCATTATAACTTCGGAGCACAGAAACAATCCCTGGCAGATAGGCTTCTGAACATCCATGAGGGTCAAATCCTTTGTTCAAAATCAGGTTTGAATCAATCCTGGTGTCAATTCCTTTGTTCTCACATCAGGTTTGGAAGCACTGAACACTTTCACTAAGCACAATACATTCACGTGATCAGCAGGGATCGGGAGCCCACGAGAACAAAGAAGTGCAGCTCAGGTCGCATCGGCGGCTGCACCCTGCAGGGCGGGCGGCTCGTCAGCTGACACGCGCGAAGGTGCCGCCGCCGACGGGAGGTCGCAGACAAAAAAATCGATAGGTCATCAACCTACAGCGCGACCCAGCGGTGCCGACCCTGCCTCGCGCCCGCGCGCACTGCGAACGCGGGTCCGGAGCCCTAACATACGCTATAACGCCATTTTGAAACAGGAGCAACGAAATATTTACTTTTGGATGGCGAGAGAACCGCTGGCAACGAGCACAGCGCTCGCGGAGGCTTTCGACGCGGGGCCTTACGGAGCCCCGGTCGCTCTACATGCATACGTACTCTGACTAGAAATCCCCTCGTCACCGCTGCCGATATCCGACATCGCAAGCCACACCGAAATCTACAGGCGATCCGCCGATCTTTTCTTTTCGCGGAACCTTTCTTGCTTGTTGGACAGTTCGTTTGCTTGTCTATGATTTCGATTTCGAAGACATCAAAATTAGGTTGTTCAAGGTGTCAGTGTATCACATTGACTGACACATTCAAATATTGTTAGTTTGTACTGAATGTTTTTATCTATCTGAATACCTCACAGAATAATGAACAATAAATTGATAGGAGATCATCGTTGAGTTTTAAATACGTACAAACAATTTTAGGGTTTATACCTCACTTTGATTTAATTTAATAAAAATACAATATCGTTAGTCGTCGCGCTATAAAGAACCCAGCTACATAATTGATTTTACTCTACTGTCTGTGGTTTTGACAGACAGTCAGAATTTCAAAAAGTCAAAATGTGCGTTTTGCTTTCCAGCTATTCTATACAGTACACACTGTCGAGCACCTTGCCAAAATAATTACTAGAAATATGCTATTATATTCGCATATAAAGTTTAGTTAATAAATCCATTATTGGCTGTATAAAAAGTTTAGTAGTTTATAGTTTGGCAAAGTCTTATAATGGAACTAAAATATTCACACACATAATAATTAATTAATAAATATATTTATCAGACAGAAAGAGGTGGCCAATTTTTTTTAATTAATAAATTAAAATCAAGCTGCTGAGTTTATTTAATTTTATTTACATAACAAAGTTAAGCATTTAAATTATAATAACTATGCAGATGTATATCCATAAAGTACCTTTTAATACAATTCAATTATTATTTTTTATTTCAAATTGTCAAAAACTGTTCCAGTTTCCCTCATTTTTAAACCGGCCAAAATAAAATAATAATACTAAAGCTGGACATCTTTCACACAGCATCATATAGTCCCAAACTAGGCAGAGCTTATATTATGGGAACTACATGACTGATATATACATTTTTTTTTTAAATACATACAGAGACGGCCTCTGTGGCGCAGTGGGCGAAGGCCCGCCTGACTCAGAAGTTCGATTCCTGCTGTGAGACAAATGTTTGTATGATTTGCAAATTTTTGTCTCGGGTCTGGGCGTTTCAATGTAAAATTTGTATGTATTTACAAAGTAAGTATATTAGTAGTACATCAGTCATGTAGTTCCCATAATACAAGCTCTGCTTAGTTTGGGGCTAGATGATGCTGTGTGCAAAATGTCCAGCATTATTATTATTATCCATAGAAACAGCCATACCCGAGACAAATATTTACGCATGATTCAAACATTTGTCCCGCGGTGAGAATCGAACCTGCAACCTGCAACCTAATGCGTCTTAGGCGGGCCTTCGCCCACTGAGCTACAGAAGTCGTCATTTGTGTAAACTCCTTTCCTTATCGTCTTATTTTTTTAAATCTTGGCATTGACAAAGTTGTGGCAACCCTAACTATAGAGCCATAAGTTGAAGTTGAAGGAGATCACCGTGCCACAAGACGAAGCGGTATGACCTACGACTATAGCCTGTCCCAAACGGGCAAAAAAACCATCCAATCCAAAAAGATTATCATGTTGCAGATAGGAAGGTTTCACCGTGCTGCATAATCTAATGCATTCAATTAAACTTCAAGATGTAAAAATGTTTGGTCTTACTTTTTTGCTGAAAATCTTCATGGTCTTACCTAGTATTATAATATCTGTGGTCACGACACTTCACTTCTTGATTATGGCTTTTGTAACTATTTGTCACATTCTGCCATATCTGTGGTCTAAGTATTCCACAAGAAGTTACCACAGAGGAAAAAACTACTACATTGAAGTTCTCCTGCGATACCTCAGCGTTTATCTATTTAATTCGGGTTGATTCTTAAGAAAAAAAATAATCTGTGGTGTCTAATGAAAGAAAAAATGGCGCGTTTTTAATTTGATATTAGTTATGTATTTTTATAAAAAAACATTACTAATAAAATTATTCTATAGGTGATTTGTTATCCTGACAAATTATTGACATATACCATCAGTAGGTAAGTACATATTATATTGATTTTGGGTAAGAACCCCATCCGACTATCATAAAGCGAGTGTTATGACTACGCTCATTTTGTTCTACTGTGGCAATTTCTATTATTATTTTATACGCTTGTTTCTTCAATTCACTTCTTGAAATTTCGTCCTACTCATTCTTTATTTATTGTTTACACATAGCATCGCGTCGTTGTCGCCAGTCGTAGGTTTCATGATTATTTTCTTCAATTTTCTTTGCCAACGTTCTACCGAGGCTAATGTACCTACAGTTCTTAGAACCTACGTGAATATATAGATGGCCAAGAGCGTGTTTTTAATAAAACAACAATTTAATATTACAAATGACTATAATTTTGTCACAATTTTTCCATACATGTTAATAATAACTTTTTACCTTAAAACTATTTATAATACATTACTTAACCATAATTAATGTTGTATTTCATTAAAATTCTTCCAGTTATCTCTAATAAAACTCCGACGAGTCGGCATTCGAGATGCTATCAAATCCAAAAATTATAAATTTATAACTCATGAAGGACGATACAAATTTTTAAAACGCAATTTTGAAACTTCGAGTACTTTATGTTACACTATGATGTAATTCGATTAGATCTTATTATACTAAAAATATTTCTTGCTTAGTTACGCTACGAGAAGTAGTATTATCGTTAAAAACTGTACAAATATATCAAGTTTAGTGCACTGGCGCAAATACGCACGGATAGCGGCGCGACACTGACTGACTGACTGACTGACTGACGGTGCCGACCGGCTATCGCGCTCTTTGTACTTCCAACGCTGGAGGCGACGGCGACGAGACACACGCGCACCATAATTGACACTTGCAACTTAGATCCACAGTTCCGGGTGAATATTGAAACACCGATTAAAAATCTTGCACTATTGATCTCTTAGGCCCGTATTAACACACCGAACTCAAATCTGAGATCACCTCTCGGGGTTGAGGTTGGTCTATGAATGCAGGCCTTACTATGTAACACAATACATTTCAGGGGTGTGTCGCGTCGCCCTCTTCAAAATAAGCACCGTGACAGCGAGTCGAACGAGATGCAGGCTTGTGACTTGGCTGTCAGTCAATATTGTACTTGGTAAACCACACTTTACACTTGACAGGTAAATTATCAAGTTGCAAAGACTACTACTAAATATAACTCAAAACATCCGAAGGAAATTTAGCAAATGATTTTGAGTTATATTTACTTTTATGAAAAGTGGAATAGGTAATTTATAATGTCCTTAAAAACCAAGCAAATGAACTCAACTATTTAAGTCAACTCTTTTGCAATAGCAAAGAATGAGAAGGGGTTCGTTGGAACTCATTTTCTTGGTGTTTATAGGCGTTTTACAATGTAAGCCAGCCAAGATTTTAACTAACCGCATAATTAACAAGCAAGTACAATAATAATAAAATATAGTTAAGTATCAATAAAATTGAGCTATAATCAAACTTCACCGTCTAGTTGTAACATTTTTCTCACACAAATTGTATGAGTTTTTATTTTAGCCGCATTTATTCAAACGATGTCTCATTTAAATCAGAGGTACTGCCTACTACAAGTAGGCTAAAATTAACACTTATAAAAGTTTGATATGAAAGTTTAACAAATTAGGAACAGAATGCCTAATTATTCGTGTCTAGAGACCGCTCTTACTGTTGCAAGAGTTCAAGTATCAATGTGAAATTGATATAACATAGTATAGTATAGCATAGCTTGTAAAATAATTTTGAATTAGGTCTTCTGTTCACTAAAGCGTGGCGTTATAGTAAAATGATTGTTTAGTGATCGATCATCTATAATTCAAAGCTTTAGTGGACATAGAGCCTATTTGGAATAAGTGAATTCGATAGAGGCGATTATAGAGGTCGACTCGACGCGCAACACGTGTTATTGCTTTCGATTCGACGATTTAAATGATATTGCTTCAGTTGTATTAAACTCATGTTTTGGCACGACAATACTGGTTTCGAAATGCATGAAACGGAAATGCTGAGATGTATCGCTAGTTTGAATTCTGATACAACTCGCGCAAGTTTCCCCTAGGGGTATGCAGACCACGGATAATACAAAATTATGTTTTTCATGAGCGGTATTTAAAGGAGGAATTACGGAAAGATATTCGTAAAGGGCGCCCGCAGCTCAATCAAGTTAGGCATAAAAACTCTAGCTAAATATTTGATGAGTACATCTCAACAGTCCCAGTTTGGGATAGTCCGAGGCGCGGGGCAGGAGCGAGACGACACTAATTCACAACCAAGCGGCGCGCGCCGAAACGCTACCTCATACAACTAAGTATTAGGGATCACACGACACGCCCCGCGCCATGCGCCGCTCCACTGCAGTCTCAGCGCTATTACAAACAGACGTCAGATTGTGTGCTGTGAGCCGGCCGACATGTTCGACATCAACTATAATCCGGACTCGAATGGAACCGATGTCGAACTGTAGATACTCGGCCGCATTGCAACGTCGTCACCGATTACAATTATTCAAAACGATAATAAATACGTACACAAAACCAAAGATTGAATAACAATTGTACTAAGTTATTATTATTATATTAGAGATAAATTTTAAAATTTTATAATATTGCCACGAGTTACGAATGAATTTTACAAAAATATACATAACTGTACAATAAGTTGAGCGACTCAATGCATTCATTGGTCAACCCTAACAGTAGGATGCCGCGGCTGCGGTCTCGCTACATCGCTACAGAGCACAGACGGAGATGCGACCGCGCCGTACATTCCTACCTACAGTACAGACTAACACTAACTCGTTGATAGACACCTATAACTATGGGTTAGTCCAACACGACCTGACTTCGCTCGCCTCCAGCGCCTATCACACGATTCTAGACCTTATGCACCCGATAGGAGAGTCGAAGGTACGTTTCCGCTTATGCAAAGCATACCGAAGTCTGTCGATACAGCACAGGAAGAGATTTGACATCTAATTCAAGATTTGAGGGTAGTATGATGTTGGAACAAGATTCGATGCAGGAATACGAACGCAGTGATACAACACTATTATTTCAATTTGATTAATATTCAATCTGATACGATTCTCGTAATAAAGAAAAAAGTACGTGGGTGTAGGCCTTTATTTTAATGAGTTATCGAGTTGGGATAATCAAATATAGAAGACACATATTTTACTGGTGCTAAACATATAATATGTCTAACTACTCAAAATTGATTTCAATAAATAAGAAGTACTAAAGTAAAGATTAACAAAATAATTTTAAAATTATTTGTGTATAGTTTGAAACATAGCAATTTATACACAAACCATTCCAAAATAAAGAGTTGTATAAGTTTACTTAGGCCAATATCACGTGACGCAGGCTGATTATAACGATTGTAATTACAAAATGGTCACTAAACTCATTCAAACCGAAATAAATATAAATAAATACACAATGGTAAACACAAAAAAAAAAACAATTAAAAGTAGCAAATACATAAAAATAATATCAAAGCGTAATAAAGCACTCGTTACGTACACACATGAGAGTGCGCACGCTTGCAACTACTCATGCACACAAATACAATATATTCCAGAAAGCTATAAAGGCAATTTTTATCCATTGTGATATTATATATACGCATTTTCAGTTCCATTTGTGTGCATTAAGTACGGGTAGGTATTAAGGCGTGGCTGCAGCCCACAAGTTAGACAGAAACACTACCGGATACGGAAACACGATCAGAGGTGAAGTTTGAATCGGAAACAGTGATATGTTTACGATTGGTAACGATTAGTGAAACATCACAGCGTTGTCTCTGTCCCCGTCATCTGATAGAGCTCCTCGCACCCGGTCCTCAATAACTAAACAATAAATACAAAATAATAAATCTTAAGCAATCTTAAATACCCTGTTGATTTCTTTTTTTAAATTATAATTTCCTTCCTGATTTACGAAAAATAAACTAAAAATAAATAGTTTGGTTTCGCGTCGGAGTCGTGTAGCGAGAATGTTTCTTAAAAATGAAGTACCGGTTGAATAAGTTAGCTAAAGAATGCAAGTCGGCGTTAGTCTCGCTACACCACACTGCACCGCGCTACGCCGCACTGCACCGCGCTACGCCGCACTGCACCGCGCTACGCCGCACTGCACCGCGCTACGCCGCACTGCACAGCGCTACGCCGCGAAACACCGCGCTACGCTGCGCCGCGCCGGCCGCTCCGAGGATGACGCACGCCACTTTGAGCACGATTCGACGATCTATTCGAGACATCCCACGCATCCTACCTACCATAAATTCATTCAAGTAAATACCTATCATTAACGTATATGTCTTTATTACGTATGTTATTTCGTTTCTTTATAATTATTTAGCTTACATTAAAAACGTTTGTGCAAAGAAATATATTTTTAGACTAAATTTTAAGATTTTTGTACAAGAATTTCAAGATTCCGCTTCAGCAGTGCTCCCCGCTCGCTCTTATATTATAATTATGCGGAAACTTATGTATTGGAAAGCTATAACTTTACATTGCGGATTTACGCACATGTTCGCGTTATTTGGCTAAATAGTTATCAATCTTAACACAAGATTCATTCTAACTTGGGCAGATAGCGTGAGCGTTGGCTCAAATGCGCTTTGGGATAGAACAGGACCCTCGATATTGTACTCTTTTCATGACCCGTTACCTAAACTGTTAAAATACAAAAAAAACAACGTAGTAAAGACCTAAAATGATACTTATTGTATATGATAATAAGAACCATCATCACGTAAACAAGGAAACAAATAATCAGCACCCTATGTAAATTATGCATTGATTAACGTTAAATTAAACACAGTACAACAATGTCCGAAGACTGAATAGCATCTATGCGGCTCCATCACAGGACTGGACGATACGATTTCATAGTAAAAATTACCTAAAGTGCTAAATTAAGTACATTTGCGTTTGTACCGAGTAAGATTTTATTTTAAGTCCTGTCTGAGGCATTAGATGCTATTAAGCCTAAAGATAAACCTTACAATAAGATGGCGCACAATAAAAATACACTTAATTATTCAAAATGTAAAATTATTCACTAGCGATCCGAAGCTATGTAACTGAACGGGTAACGTTTAGTAAAATGCGTGGTGTACATGGCAATGGTGCGCGGTCAACGACCCGCGCCTCTGACCGCGCCACGTCTCCTCCGACGGAATATTTGTGCGCGACGGGGTCACTGACCGCCTCGACAAAATGGCCGCCAAAAAAATGGCGGCGGTAAAAATACAAAATGCTAAAAATTATAAATAGCGCCACAACATGTCTTATAAACTAAAATAAAAAAGTATACATCATACATTTCATAGGCCGTTGTGACTTAGATAAAAATAATATAAACATACTTTTTGTTAATTGGAGCAACTTGCGTGGGAGCGAGGGGACGCGCGCGGTACATTCCAACAATTTGACTAGCCGACACGAATTAGTAAGTGACTAGAAACGCGAAACACTTCATTGGCAAGACTTTTTTAATCACGACAAATGCCATTCCGACCTGGTTTTAGTATGGCAATGAGATGGCCATCATTAGATTGAAGATCACAGACACACCGAATTAATTAAGTACGTTTTTAAACGCTCGCCCCCACTCCCAGTTAAATGAACAGCAGAGATCCCCCGGCTGCGCCAACTGTGATGAAACTAGCGTTTTTTTAAACATAATGTGATGAAAGGGTACATACAATATTTACAAATAAACGACTATAAATTAAGCTCATTCAGTTTGAGAAATGATTAAATTACATCACTAACGATTGCTTTACAAATAACTTGCTGACTATTCTTATTCGAGTCGTCACTTCTTGTCTGTCTAGCCAGCTCCTTTACATATATCGATAATGTAAACTGCACGTGTTGCAGTTGTTTAACTTTCATATTCCTTTCCGGTATCGATATCCATTTGTCTTAAGGAGCCCCGCTATAGAACTGAGCTTCCGGAGTTCATATCTACCATTAAAATTTGTAGACTAAGAGACATAAAGCACTGTTAACACTTAAAGAGGGACAACTTTGCGTGCGTTTCAAGAAAATCCTCATCGAGATATCAAAATAGTCCTAAAACACGCGCCGTTGCACGCACGCAGAGTCGCCCATCCTCGCACAATATAAGCTGAGATTCACACCGTAACCTACTTTAGGGCGCGTTCACACGCAACACTTCCACTGGAGTCCGTAAAGCCCGAACACACGATCCGAGTACGAGAGCGATACAAAATTAGGCCTCGAAACGAGAAACGAGAGTTTTACGAATGTAATAAAACTGTACAAAATTGCGGTAAAACTTAGAATCTAACTTCAACGTCGTTCACTCCATGCTTCGATGCGATCAACGCATTAGCTCTTCACTTCTGGATGCAATCTCTTAACTATCTAACACTTGAAAGACCGAAGTCACGTTTTTCATTACCTACCTACGGGTAGGAGGGGTTTCATCTTGCTCATAGAGTATTCTATCGGATAATTGTTTTTTCTCCGGTATTATTTCCCGTCTATATCTGCCTGTAGAGTGTACGAACACAGCCCTGCTATGGTAACCTCGGGCCGTGTTGAACTATATCTGCGAGCATCCAGGGTATTCTGCATCGCACGTTCTAAGAGTTCCCATGAGCTCGCTAGCAGGAGTGGAGCCAGCTGTCTCCCGGCGGGCGACGGGAGGACGGAGGGAGGGGAGTCCTAGCAGAAGCCGCCGAAGCCGACGGAGGGTACGGACGGCACGGACGGCACGGGTGGCACGCCGCCGCTGTGCTCGCCGTTCTTGTGCAGCTCCAGCAAGGGCGGCGCCGACAGATACTGAAACACGGGACGAGACACACGCGTTACAACGACGCAGGTAGCCGGCTGCGTACTGCCAGTCGGAGAGCAGACATCACGTGAGGCTACAGGGTACGGTACGGTATGGTAGTACTCGCCTGCTGGTGGTGCGCGGGCGGGGGATGCGTGTAGTAAGGTGCGTTGTAGTGTGCGTGGTAGGACGGCACGGGTCCGTAGCCGGCTGCGTACTGCCAGTCGGAGAGCAGACATCACGTGAGGCTACAGGGTACGGTACGGTATGGTAGTACTCGCCTGCTGGTGGTGCGCGGGCGGGGGATGCGTGTAGTAAGGTGCGTTGTAGTGTGCGTGGTAGGACGGCACGGGTCCGTAGCCGGCTGCGTACTGCCAGTCGGAGAGCAGACATCACGTGAGGCTACAGGGTACGGTACGGTATGGTAGTACTCGCCTGCTGGTGGTGCGCGGGCGGGGGATGCGTGTAGTAAGGTGCGTTGTAGTGTGCGTGGTAGGACGGCACGGGTCCGTAGCCGGCTGCGTACTGCCAGTCGGAGAGCAGACATCACGTGAGGCTACAGGGTACGGTACGGTATGGTAGTACTCGCCTGCTGGTGGTGCGCGGGCGGGGGATGCGTGTAGTAAGGTGCGTTGTAGTGTGCGTGGTAGGACGGCACGGGTCCGTAGCCGGCTGCGTACTGCCAGTCGGAGAGCAGACATCACGTGAGGCTACAGGGTACGGTACGGTATGGTAGTACTCGCCTGCTGGTGGTGCGCGGGCGGGGGATGCGTGTAGTAAGGTGCGTTGTAGTGTGCGTGGTAGGACGGCACGGGTCCGTAGCCGGCTGCGTACTGCCAGTCGGAGAGCAGACATCACGTGAGGCTACAGGGTACGGTACGGTATGGTAGTACTCGCCTGCTGGTGGTGCGCGGGCGGGGGATGCGTGTAGTAAGGTGCGTTGTAGTGTGCGTGGTAGGACGGCACGGGTCCGTAGCCGGCTGCGTACTGCCAGTCGGAGAGCAGACATCACGTGAGGCTACAGGGTACGGTACGGTATGGTAGTACTCGCCTGCTGGTGGTGCGCGGGCGGGGGATGCGTGTAGTAAGGTGCGTTGTAGTGTGCGTGGTAGGACGGCACGGGTCCGTAGCCGGCTGCGTACTGCCAGTCGGAGAGCAGACATCACGTGAGGCTACAGGGTACGGTACGGTATGGTAGTACTCGCCTGCTGGTGGTGCGCGGGCGGGGGATGCGTGTAGTAAGGTGCGTTGTAGTGTGCGTGGTAGGACGGCACGGGTCCGTAGCCGGCTGCGTACTGCCAGTCGGAGAGCAGACATCACGTGAGGCTACAGGGTACGGTACGGTATGGTAGTACTCGCCTGCTGGTGGTGCGCGGGCGGGGGATGCGTGTAGTAAGGTGCGTTGTAGTGTGCGTGGTAGGACGGCACGGGTCCGTAGCCGGCTGCGTACTGCCAGTCGGAGAGCAGACATCACGTGAGGCTACAGGGTACGGTACGGTATGGTAGTACTCGCCTGCTGGTGGTGCGCGGGCGGGGGATGCGTGTAGTAAGGTGCGTTGTAGTGTGCGTGGTAGGACGGCACGGGTCCGTAGCCGGCTGCGTACTGCCAGTCGGAGAGCAGACATCACGTGAGGCTACAGGGTACGGTACGGTATGGTAGTACTCGCCTGCTGGTGGTGCGCGGGCGGGGGATGCGTGTAGTAAGGTGCGTTGTAGTGTGCGTGGTAGGACGGCACGGGTCCGTAGCCGGCTGCGTACTGCCAGTCGGAGAGCAGACATCACGTGAGGCTACAGGGTACGGTACGGTATGGTAGTACTCGCCTGCTGGTGGTGCGCGGGCGGGGGATGCGTGTAGTAAGGTGCGTTGTAGTGTGCGTGGTAGGACGGCACGGGTCCGTAGCCGGCTGCGTACTGCCAGTCGGAGAGCAGACATCACGTGAGGCTACAGGGTACGGTACGGTATGGTAGTACTCGCCTGCTGGTGGTGCGCGGGCGGGGGATGCGTGTAGTAAGGTGCGTTGTAGTGTGCGTGGTAGGACGGCACGGGTCCGTAGCCGGCTGCGTACTGCCAGTCGGAGAGCAGACATCACGTGAGGCTACAGGGTACGGTACGGTATGGTAGTACTCGCCTGCTGGTGGTGCGCGGGCGGGGGATGCGTGTAGTAAGGTGCGTTGTAGTGTGCGTGGTAGGACGGCACGGGTCCGTAGCCGGCTGCGTACTGCCAGTCGGAGAGCAGACATCACGTGAGGCTACAGGGTACGGTACGGTATGGTAGTACTCGCCTGCTGGTGGTGCGCGGGCGGGGGATGCGTGTAGTAAGGTGCGTTGTAGTGTGCGTGGTAGGACGGCACGGGTCCGTAGCCGGCTGCGTACTGCCAGTCGGAGAGGTATCCCGGCGCCGGACGCATCACCGCAGCGCCGCCCACCCAGCCGCCGCCGTACCCCACGAACGGTGCGCCGTACCTGCGTGCATAAGTATGGCGCTCGAATACAACATGGCGGACAAATACAATATAGCGGACATATTCAACATGGCGGCGATAAAACTAATATTGATTTTTCGCGTGTCATTTTTATCCGACTACCGAAAGGAGGGTGTTACGAACTTAACATTAGGTTAAGGAACTGTAAAGGAACAACCCTTTCCAGATGATTACTACCGACGATCTATTTATTTAGATAAATAGATAGACAACTTGTTCTGTCTTATGAACTAAAAATAATTAGCATAATAATGAATATAAGTTTTAAATCAGTTGGCAGTAGGTACAGTTGAATATCTCACCCATTGTTGGTGTACGGCGTGCCGCTGTAGGCCCCGTAGGGACCGTAGAGTGCGGGCGCATAGTCCGGCAGCGCGGGCGCGGGCGCGGGCGCGGGGGGCGCCGCCTGCAGCTCCGCCCCCCCGGCGACCCCCGCGCCGCCCGCGACCCCCGCCGCCGCGCCGGGGCCCTCCGCGATCGAGGGGATCTGGTCCACGAGCGACTCCAGCCCCGAGAGAGACTTCGACGCGACGTCTTGCGATTTAGTTTTGACCGCGCCGCTGTAGTCACCGGGCGAGCCTGCGTGCAGACACACACATTACACTTTCATTGTAAGAACATACCTGTGATACCTGCTCTACCTAGAGATGCAACTCTTACTGCGATATGTAAGTGTTGTCGCAGAGCAGAGTTCGCTGCTTGATTCTTCTAGACTTTGTAGCGCGCGAGGAATCAGAGTAAATTCACATAGTTGACGTTTCTATAAAATCCTTGTTACTTCAATGAGTTATAACATGTAAAGCTATATTACTGGAAAGTTTCATCAAAATCAAGTCAGTAGTTTTTGCATGAAAGAGGAACAAACATCCATCCTCACAAACTTTCGCGTTTATAATATTAGTAGGATTAACTTTGACTTTGATAGGATGCCATGGGTATTAAGAACTACGCGTGTCGTGATACCACAACAAATGTCGAATAAATATCTGCAGAACATGCAAAAATTTGTCCCGCAGGCAGTGGAAATTAAACTCACACCACTGGCGACACAGCTGGCTACTCGGCCGCCGCTCCACCGAGATCCATATAATATTTGTATTTGTATAGTTCAACTGTAACTGTCTCATCACGAAAGGTGGTCTTAACTAGAGTTTGGAAAGAATACTTAGTCCAGGCCTAAATGAATTTACTTTATTATAAAAAAACAGATTTCTCCGAGGTCTAATTGAACCCAACTAGAACTCTGGTCTACATGTATCATTCGATCATTGGCTGTTATCAGCCAAAGATCATGGACTCTGTATGTCCCAAACATCCAGGAACGTTCCATTCCTTAAGAATTTTGAAAAAAAAATGATTATTTTTTTGCCTCAGTCAGCTTATGATTAAAATAAACGGTAATATTTTCTGTAAATAAATAGTAATATATTTAGAGTGAGTAGTTAGAGATTACGCACCGGTGTCGTAGTGGTTGTGCGGAGAGAGCTGGTGCGGGGTGTGAGTCCGGAACCCGCCTGCCGGCGAGAACGCCGCCTCGCCGCCGGCGCCGCCCTCCGGCGTCGATCTGAAACGAACACCGATACTGTACCTGCACATCTACCCACACTACACTACACCACACTACACTACACGCGATGCTCTTCTGCCGACGATATTGAACGCACATTCATGCACGTTCGTGACATGGAATTTCACAAGGTAAATCAGAATATTTATTTGCATGAATATAAGTCAGCTAATACATGATGTTACAATTTATATAGGCCCTTATATATTCTACCATCCAAATGGTGTACAAATGTCAATAAGTAGATTGAGAATGAGAAATAATAAGTCAAGCCACACATTTCTTTATTGGCCACATTATCAAACTTCACATTTTAAAACTAAGCAACGGGAAAATGAGATAGCTTAATATTTTATAGAAAGCGTCAAGTAAAGACGGCCGACTTAATATTTTATAGAAAGCGTCAAGTAAAAACAACAATCAAAAGTCTTGGATAGGTTAGGTTATTTTTTTATTACCACTCAGAAAAGGAGGATTGCTATGCGAACTTTACCCAACAAACTTGGGTTCAAAATAAATAAAACCGACCGGTTAGTCATATATTAATATTTTAAAAGTTTACTGCTTGAATGCATGTTACAAATTTAGATGCTAAAAAATAACCAATATGCTGAATTGTATTTAGAGTGGCTTACATAGAAGATAACTAGTGACTAAGATAGTATCATTCAGACGCTCGTTAATTGTGGCTGACTCAGTAATTTAGAAGGCAATGTAGATTTTTAGAGGCGAATAATGCTATTAAAAAGAAGTCTGTTCAATTAGCACCCATTGAGAATCAATTTATGCAAGAATAATTATAAAATGTCAGAACTTATGTCCTGACGTTTCAATTAAAAATGTCAATAACTATTACCTACCTACCATAAACAACTTAATCTAATAAAAATGCACTCCTAGTATGTATGACCAATAGGTCATAATATAATTGTTGCCTACTTTGTGGTTCATAAATTCATTAATGTCATAGAAGCATTGGTCCCCTAACCATTTTTTCAGCTTATTTTTAAACAAATTGTATGATAAATCTTTGAATGAATTTAGTAATTGATTACACACTTTTATTGCATTAACATATGCATTTCTCTTATACATCTCTAGCTGAGTTAAGGTAGGTCTTGCGATCTCATCTTCGTTAACTTAAACGTCCTAATAACAGAAACACGGAGAGCGGACGAAGCAATACCCTTCATACGTGAACAGAATGTGAAAGGCGCGAAACCAAGTCAAGAGTGTGCACAAAACTTATTTATTTATTTTTTTTATTTATTTATTTATTCAGAATACATTATGACATCATTACTTAATGCAACTATTTTGAAGAAGAGAAAAGTTGTGGTCTGTTTTGAATATAAAGACAGTCATCATAATTTACTGAACTTTCCCAGGCCGATCACCATCTTCGCTACGAAGTATGTCATTACTAGAGTTGTTTAACGTGCTGCAGACATTAAATCACTCAATAAATGTGTACAATAGTGATATGTTGTTAATTACCTGTTAAAGTTGGTGGGGTACATGGCGTGCTGATGCATCTGGTCCAATCGCTCGTTCTCCGACACTCCCGTGCCTGCAACCACGTCACAACACCATCCAACACACTTCAAACAAACTCTCAATCCTCCTCGGTCCTCCCACTTTAGACAAATCGAACTAAACGTTATCATGTCTCCTTAAATGTAAAAAACAGTCTGTTAGAAGATATATTTTCTTTTTAGCAAAAAAATACTTGTTATAAGAGATTTTGTTCCTTTTAGAATATTATTACGACTATACCACGTATTTTACTATTCTCCTGCTGACGTTTCGTTGACCGTTTAGAGGTTCTTTCCCATGAGCACCGTCCGCGACCACGTAACCACGTAACCACACGACCACGCGACCACGCGAGTGAGACGGGAACATAAAGTACGTGGTATAGTCGTAATAATTTATTTATTTTTATTTATTTATTTATTCAGAATACATTATGACATCATTACAGGGTTTTTTTTTTGAAGCCTAAATCGATAAAATATGTTAGTTTATAGTATAGAATATAATATATAAGATTTGTAGACTAATCTATAGTTTCTAAAACTACCTGTGCTAATTGTAGGAGTTTCAGCAGATAATATTCTAAAATGATACCAAACCACGATAATTTTAATTCTATGATTTTGTTCTTGCTCTTGCTATTTAAAGTTTTTGAAGTAGTGTGATGTGTGAACTGTGGGTGTGAATGTATCTGATCTGTAAGTAGTTTCTGAATGGAGTCGGTCCATCCGGTCGTACGTGCGGTCAGCAGCAGTCAGGTGACGTACCGTCCTGCGAGTAGTGGTCGTGATGGCTGGCGACCGAGGGCGGGGTGCTGCCCGGGTACTGAAGCCGCGTCTCCGCGTCGAACATGCCGCCGCCGAAGGAGCCGCCCACGCCGCCCGGAGACAGCGAGCTGCCCACCGAGTTCTGCAAACGAACAAAATAACATACTGTTACATGCGACCGAGAGGAACCTGGGAGTGATGCGCTCGGGCAACAGGCAACAGGACATAAGTACCTTGGAGTAGTCGGGCATGTCGCTGGTCTCGTCTCCCGCGAGGAGGTGGGGTTTGGGCGGGGGCGAGGTGTCCGCGGGGGGCTCGAAGTCTGCGCCCGCGGGGGGCGGGGAGGAGATGGCGGCGCCGATGTCCGAGGACAGCTCCGCGCACAGGTTGCTGCCGTTGCTGGACGCGTTGCTGCCCGAGCCGCCCTGCCGGAGCGACGTGCTCGCATTAACAAGTGATCAGTGGTGGGGGGAGGGGGAGGGGGGGGCTGCGCGAGTACTCACCTGCAGGTGGTGGTGCGAGTCGGAGTAGGAGGGCGCGGGCGTGGGCGCGGGCGAGGAGTGGTGGCTGTAGGGCGTATGCGCAGGCGAGGGCGCGAAGCCGGCGCCGGGGGAGGCCGCGGGGAAGGGGGCCGCCGCGCCCGGAGGCAGGGGACTGCGCGAGTACTGACCGTCTTGCACCTGGACAACAAAATCATTTAAA
Organism: Perizoma flavofasciatum; assembly: GCA_958496245.1. Classification (NCBI taxonomy): domain Eukaryota; kingdom Metazoa; phylum Arthropoda; class Insecta; order Lepidoptera; family Geometridae; genus Perizoma; species Perizoma flavofasciatum. Next base: position 197,178 of record OY292419.1, on the reverse strand, counting down.
AAATCCACTAAACATTGTTTTTCAAGGTTGAAAAATATTAATAAAATGGCTTATTAACCTTTTTTGCAGTAATTTAAATAAATAGAATAGAATAAAATTATTATTTATTTCTCTCAGAAGGTAAGTTCACATTCTTAGTAAGGCAACAATGATAAATTGATTAGTGACATGTACCAACTTTGTGAAAGGCTGGTGTCTGAAGTCGGTTCTAACTAAGGAACCTGTATTACAGATCAACAGGCCCCACTCCGCGAGAACTTCGCTGTGGTGTTCCTGTATCGCATGAAAGTATGTATGTGGGTACCTGCGGCGCGGGGGATCGCGCGTATGGGTGCGAGTGATGCGCATGCGGAGACTGCGAGTAGCGCGCCGGCGCCGGACTCGCCTGCTGCAATACAATAATTTTTATGTATTATTTAAGATAACATTTTCCCCATAATCAGACCAACAACATTATAATTGAAAAGCATAATGGATTTTTGAGCATAATGACGACAGAAACAAACAAATATTATGTGAGCTTCTTGATTACGTAGCTGGTGAACGAAGGCTTTCAAATCGATGTCGTGTATACGGACTATTCGAAGGCTTTTGACAAAATTTGACATGATTTTCATACTGCAAAAACTTATAAGCATAAGTATTCATGGCGACCTCTTGCGTTGGTATGAGTCGTATTTAAGGGATCGTAGTCAGGCGGTAACTGACAAAGGCTTTCGTTCATCGTTCACTCCTGCCCCTTCCGGTGTACCGCAAGGATCACAGCTGGGTCCTCTTCTTTTATTTATTTTTTATAATGTAATAATAATATGTATATTTGTTCATGATGTCTGCCTCGTGTCTCAACACTCGCAAGTTTCTACTGTATGCAAATGATAAATCAAATCAAAAGTTTATTTTTCAGACAACACAATCCATTTTGTTAGCAGATACTTAAGACTATTTGTTAGTAAATTCTGCTATGATGAATGATGATATGTACATAGAGACATTCTGTGATGGGAGATGATCAAACAATGAAATCATATTGATTTCACTGATTGATCACCCTCCGCACAAAATGTCTCCAAATAGGAGAGGTGCACCTCTCTGCAACTGTTTTGAGGATACTGTTGTGACTGCTATGAACTGTACTCATCAGAGATTACGTCTTTTTACGGATGATGCCATGAAAACCATCCGTCTTATTGATAAAAAATATATAAACCTGAAGACTGCACAACCACAAGAAGACCTAAATTTATTTATTTATTTAGTCTACCTATGGGTGTTACAATGATACTATCTATAAATAACAAGCATATCATGGTAAGTGATTGCACAACCAGTTGTAGACGGACACTGTATGCTAAAAATAATAACAGGATAAACAACTTGAGTAACAATAAAGAAAGAGACAATCGAATTGAAATTTTCACCATCTACAAGCAACATATTGAGTTACATATAGTGAATAAAAATACTAAATGAGTTTTACAGTTTTTACAACTTGGCGGTGGTGAAATTGGCACCTAGACTCTGAACTTATCGACCTATTTTGAACTACTTAAATGTTTACTTGGGTTACATATTCTGTCGAGTGACCTATTTAGAACTGACTGAACAGCGGTAGCTTTATTGAGAAAATATCAATATGAGCGCAAAGATCGTTAAATGCCTTGCTGATCCTGGGAATGGGTGAGTTTCTGCCGAGGACTGTTGAGCGGGGCGGTGGATCGAGGAGAGGGATCGGCTTGCGGGGAATACGACGAGGGATTTTGAAGCGAGTTTTACCTAAAAGGGGAGAGCAGTAAATTTTTTTGTTCAAAAGTTTATACAAGAATTTCGACGAATTTCGAATTCCAGCTGATTTCGACGTTTTTCAAGGGGTGACATTTTGAAAAAATTGAAGCCGTTCGGAATGCATTATGATCCTACTGCCAAGATAATAATATATTGTTTCGCGGGCGATACCTGCGCGTGGTGGTACGGCGCGGGGCTGTGCGCGTACAGCGGGGAGCGCGCCGCGAAGCCGCGACCCGCGGGGGAGCCGTACCCCGCCCCCGCCCCCGCGCCCGCCCCCGCACCCGCGCCCGCGCCCGCGCCCGCGCCCGAAGCCGTCGCGCCCGACGCGCCGCCCTCGCGCCCGCGCAGCGGCGGAGACGGCGCTGAGAACGCAGCAGGACTCTGCGGGAACTGAAACGTATCGAACGAATCAGATACCTACATTGTTTATGCTGTTGAAGAAAAAATAATTAGCTGCGTCTAATAAAAGGCGACGCTTGCCAGCGACCGCCAGCCTTCGCCGAGGAAGCATCACTCCGATAGATAGCACTGTCATTTTCCTTGAAGTAGAGTAATTTTTGTAATTTTGTCATTGTATTTTGAGGTTACTTTGTAGCCTATGTATTTTTTAATATAGTTCGAGTCAAATACCCTGTAATAATACTGTGATATATTTTTTCATTTTAACACATCACACCCTTGAATTAGCAACACTCGAAGTTTCAGTAGCGCGGTGCCGACCCTGAGGCGTAACGGGTAAGAAGTCTCATGCGTCTGTAATTTCGCCGGCATCCATACCCTTCAAGTCGGAACTAGCAGAAGAACTCTTCACGAGAAGCTCTAAACTACTTACGTATGCAACTTTCGAGTAACTAGTTTTTAGATTCTGTATCGGTAGTTCAATGAATAGCGGTGAGATGTGGTACCTGCGGTTGCGGGGTGAGCGCGGGACTGGGCGAGTACCCCTGCGAGCGGGGGGAGGCGTACACGGCGCGGGGGGAGGGGGCGTACCCCGCCCCCGCGCCCCCTCCGCCCGGGGACGAGTACCCGCGCCCCAGCCCCAGCGCAGACACGTCCAGCGGAGACTCCATGCCTGTACACAAACATAGAGCTTCACTAAAGCATTCAAACCCACAGCTCGTATTATAATAATAATAAAAAAATATATATTTTTTCAGACAAATCAGTGCATTTTGTTAGTATAATTTAAAAACTAGGTTAGTACTTAACATAACTAATAGCGATATGGTCCTGTGGATGAGTTTCCATACCAGAGGACAACCAAATTGGATGCTGTTACTGCTCCCGCGGAGTCTGCTCAGCAATGAGGCTGTTTTTTTGCGCCAGATGGCGTCGAAGGTGTCGGTGCGCGCCTCGGCAGACATACCTGACGCACTGCAGAATCGCGGAAGACGCAACAGCGCCCTAAATGCGTTGTTATATTGGATCCGCAGAGCATTGTAAGACTTTTTGGTATAGCTGAACCATAGACTCGCAGAATACAGAGATGTACAGTACGCTTTGAACAAGATCACTTTCACTGCGTCTGTACACCGTGCGAACCTGCGGGCCAGCATATTAGCCCGGACTGACAATGCTCTGCGTTCCCTCTCCATATCGACATTATCCTTTAGGTCCTCGGTGACCAAGTGCCCTAGGTACTTGAATTGATACACTCTTTGAAGGGGCATGCCATTGTGTGTTATATGGAAAGGTTATGAACATGGTGTCGATCATGTTGCAAGTCTGTCATTAGACCATACTGACATCGTTAGAGAACCAACCCTTTTACAGAGATAAATAACAGGCACATGAGACTTTTCATCCATTATGCCTCATGGTCGGCCACGCGCGAGTTACACATCTGTCCATGGGTTACGGTAACCACTGACCGATAGGTGGGCCGTATGCTTGTTTATCATATAGTGGTATAAAAAAAACCCCTGCATGTTAACGATGCAAAATTTATTCATATTCATTTATTCATGCTCAAATGTACATCAGCTTATTAACGATGCAAAATTTATTCATATTCATTTATTCATGCTCAAATGTACATCAGCTTAGGTGTTACATCAAAGTAGCTGTAGGGGAGTACATGGACCCTGTAAGGGCGCTGCAAGTTCACTCAATATTTATTTAAAATGAGTTAATACTAATAGCAAAATCGTAATTATGAATGTCAAATAATACATTAAAAATAAATTAAAAATAATAATAATAATAATAATCATGTTACTTTATAAATTGATTTAAAATAACCTATCTACCTACTTATTCCTACCATGCATGTCAATATATTAATTACAATGTCCGGATACAAATTAAATAAAATCAAAGATCAATCTCATTGTCTTCATTCAGTTGAGATTCATACTGAAATGAGTCTGAATTACTATTGAAAAACAAATTACAGACCACTTTTTTCAACTTTTTAACCTTACGATAGAAGAGAGTATCTGTCAATCAAACATATTGTTTTATTCTATTGAAGGATGTTGTTGAATGATGTCTTGCTTTATGCAATTTGAGAATGCATGCAACTTATTGCATAGTGTAAGAGAAACGTGCGGCTCCCCACCAGCGCCCCCCACTATAAATACCATGCGGTAGGTTACATAGTGCAAGTGAATGAATTATATAAATTAGCAAGTACATAATATATCGAGTGAGTTACCGGTGTTGGGTTGATGCGGCTGCGGCTGGAAGTAGGTGGCGTTCTCGTTCATCTGCTGGTGGTAGAGCATCGCGGCGGGCGGCAGCGGCGATGGCAGCTGCGGGGGGAAGCCATCCGCCCCGTCCCCGCCCCCTGCCGCCGCCCCTGCCCCCGCTCCCGCCCCCGAAGGCGGCAGGTAGCCCTGCTCCTGCATCGATGGCAGCGGTACTTGCAGCATCGAGCTCGCCTGCTGGAACACCAACATATATTATGTATATATTTACAAGATAAAAGTATATAAGTAGTATATCAATCATGTAGTTCCCATAATACAAGCTCTGCTTAGTTTGTGGCTAAATGATGCTGTGTGAAAAATATCCAGCATTATTATTATCATTATTAATCAACTCGATTTTCTGCCTCACAAAATTTTGAAGTTTTTCCAACAGAAAAGATTGACTAATGTTAAACTGTGACGATAAAATCTATCTGAACCATCCATGAAGTCATAATAATCGATTGCGAAAACCAAATAATCGATCTCTCCTTACAGACGCATATACCATATAGTAACCTCGGCTGAACGATTAACTGTATGAGAACAGACCTGCTGCTGCTGCTGTTGCTGCTGCTGCAAGAGGAACTGCTGCTCCTCGGGGCGGATCTTCTTGGGGCGGCCTCGCTTCTTCTTGGGCGGCTGGTCGGAGTTGGGGTCCTGCAGCGCGGGCTGCCGGGGGGCGCGAGGGGCGCGGGGCGTCGGGGGGGCCACCTCGCCGTTCTCGAGCTTCACCTTCTTGGGGCGACCGCGCTTCTTCTTGAGCGGCACCTCGGTGCCGTCCTCCAGGATGATGGTGTCCCCCGGCTCGGGCTCCATGGTGAGTCTGCAAGAGGCGGGGGTTGCGTACGGCGCCCTGTCAGGGAGAGACGATCGATCGAGGCGTTTCGCGTGCAAGCCGACAGACGGACACGGCTGACCGAGCGACCGAGCGACGGAGCGACCGGGCGATGGAGCGACCGAGCGACCGAGCGACCGAGCGACCGAGCGGGTGCCAGAGTGTCGGGTTACAGGCCGAGCGCGCGGATGCAACGCGCTCATTTCGAAGAGTTTCATGAGACACGTGATATCGATTCATTATTAATAATTTTGCACTTCTAAATTTGGAATAGAAACGGTCGATTTCGATCGTCATATTTCACACAACTTACAAAGGAACAAATTATAAGCTCATTTGCACCAATCCCTCTTCGGTAGTGTTTTTGCATACATTGCGAGAGTTTTTATGAACACTTTTCGGAAACATCCCGCATGATATTCGTACGTAAGCGGGTGGTTGGTGCGAATGGGCACGAGGTTGAAAGTAGCGATGATAGAATGCTGTTTAAGAAGGAACTTCGGTTGACTTAAATAATAAACGGTATTCAATCGCAGTATTCAATAACTAGAATGCACCGGTGCAGTTTGTCTGTGTGAGAAGCGATGCAGCTACGGTGATGCGTTACCTGCGTATCTCCATCTCCTCCTGCGGGCGGCGGCTGGTGGTGTCCGGGAAGACGAGCTCGGCCTCGTCGAGGTGCGGCAGCAGGCCGTTCAGGTAGTCGCGGAACTTCTTCAGCGCCGCGTAGAACGGCACCTTGTCCGCGGCGCGAGGCAGCTGCGCGCAGCGAGCCGACGACGACGGCATCACCCACATGTACTGCAACCAACCAACCATACAAATGCAATACACATGGACACCGGTAACCTGCCTGTTGTGATACCACGATACACGATGCTAGTCTGCGATCAGGACCGTGTATGCGAAACCTTATCATGTTTCATTTTATGTTTGTCTAGTAATGTGTGCAGGTAACTGAACCAAATTATGTTTGTATATTCTATAATAATAAATATAGTTTACAAGTACAACGAATAAGATGTTGAGACATCTGTTATGTTGTATATGTGTGTGTAAATAAATAATTTGAATTTTATCAACGAATAGTGATCATCTAGGTACTGATAAGAAGCGTAGCTACATGCTACCGCATGTTACCCACAGATGGCGCTATATCGAATATACGGGTGAAAGGACCGAATCACGCAGGTGTTGTCAATTAATCCTGTTCGAGCGAGTGGTTCAGATGGATCAGCTCGTTGGATCTTCCCGTTTACCAATGAGGATACACTACAGAATGTGTTCTATGGCAGAACTCGTACGTACGAATAAGAAGTGTGTGCGCGAATGCGTTAATGCTTACAGAATTGAGACTCGGCTGGAAGTCATATAAAAAAAAATAGGCTAATTTCTACTTTAATAGCGCTACTAAATGAGCCACGAAGCGAAAGCAAAATCGTCGATAACCCTTGACTAGCTGCACACGCCGTAGAACCAACACGGTGGCTGGTAATCATGCTTGGCATCCATACGTCGGAGACGATGCTAGCTTAGTCTTGGCAGAGGCGATGTGGTCATATGTTTTTAAGATTGTAGAGGTATAGTAGTGAAATAAGTTAGAGTAATGATCAGAGCTCGTGCACACAGCATACAGCTGCTTACTGGTGGTGCCGGCGATGGTGTCGGGCTGCTTACCGTGTTGGTGCCGGCGATGGTGTCGGGCTGCTTACCGTGTTGGTGCCGGCGATGGTGTCGGGCTGCTTACCGTGTTGGTGCCAGCGATGGTGTCGGGCTGCTTACCGTGTTGGTGCCGGCGATGGTGTCGGGCTGCTTACCGTGTTGGTGCCGGCGATGGTGTCGGGCTGCTTACCGTGTTGGTGCCGGCGATGGTGTCGGGCTGCTTACCGTGTTGGTGCCGGCGATGGTGTCGGGCTGCTTACCGTGTTGGTGCCGGCGATGGTGTCGGGCTGCTTACCGTGTTGGTGCCGGCGATGGTGTCGGGCTGCTTACCGTGTTGGTGCCGGCGATGGTGTCGGGCTGCTTACCGTGTTGGTGCCGGCGATGGTGTCGGGCTGCTTACCGTGTTGGTGCCGGCGATGGTGTCGGGCTGCTTACCGTGTTGGTGCCGGCGATGGTGTCGGGCTGCTTACCGTGTTGGTGCCGGCGATGGTGTCGGGCTGCTTACCGTGTTGGTGCCGGCGATGGTGTCGGGCTGCTTACCGTGTTGGTGCCGGCGATGGTGTCGGGCTGCTTACCGTGTTGGTGCCGGCGATGGTGTCGGGCTGCTTACCGTGTTGGTGCCGGCGATGGTGTCGGGCTGCTTACCGTGTTGGTGCCGGCGATGGTGTCGGGCTGCTTACCGTGTTGGTGCCGGCGATGGTGTCGGGCTGCTTACCGTGTTGGTGCCGGCGATGGTGTCGGGCTGCTTACCGTGTTGGTGCCGGCGATGGTGTCGGGCTGCTTACCGTGTTGGTGCCGGCGATGGTGTCGGGCTGCTTACCGTGTTGGTGCCGGCGATGGTGTCGGGCTGCTTACCGTGTTGGTGCCGGCGATGGTGTCGGGCTGCTTACCGTGTTGGTGCCGGCGATGGTGTCGGGCTGCTTACCGTGTTGGTGCCGGCGATGGTGTCGGGCTGCTTACCGTGTTGGTGCCGGCGATGGTGTCGGGCTGCTTGCCGAAGCAGAAGTCCTTCTTCCCGGAGAACACCTCGTAGATGAGTTTCCCGTTGAAGACGGCCACCTTCGGCCGGCAAGCCTGCAGCTTCTCCAGCAGCACCGCGGACCCCTCCTTGATCTCGCGCCGCGTCAGATCCGCGGAACCCTTCGTCGCGCGACCCACCATGTTCGTGAACCCGATGCCGAAGTTCAGCAGCTGGAAACAACACACACGCTCAGTACTAGTGCTTTCTATGTATACTATGTATGTATCTACAAAAAATGTATATCAATCATGTAGTTCCCATAACATAAGCTCTGCTTACTCTGGGGTTAGATGCTGTTGTGTGAAAATGTCCAACATTATAATTAAGTTATTATTTTTATTATCAGCTTGCGTCGTCCCACTGCAGGACGAAGGTCTTCCTATCCCCCTTCCACTTTGCGCGTTCCGATGCCGATGAGGAGCGATCCTTGACCATCTCAATCCGGCGGGGCGATCACACTAATTCCCCATGGCTGGTATCATCGGATGGGATGAATCGTATCACGTTAATTTGTAAGCTGGATGAGCCATAGATGGACAATGCGAATGATCAAAATTGGTTTCATATTGGACGTTCCGTTTTTTGGATGGATGGGTCATTAAAATAAGGAACTAGTGTCAAAATTTATTGCCATCTCGATAGACGTGAGTTAGTGTGATCGCCCCGCGGGTCTGCTGCGATGCCGTCTTCCATCGTGGGGGGACATTTGGTTGTAATTCTTGTCCAGAATTTACTTATCAATATTTGAAAAGCACCGACTTGTTTTACATCGTCTATTGCAGCGCCCCCCGGTGAAGAGTGGCGATAATACCTATCTAAGAAACAACCTTAAAGTCATACATATCGACTGCAAAATAACAGCATTTCATTTGGGTAAGCCGTTACCTTGATAAATGGTACCAAATAAACATACATACAAGCAAACGATCTCTTACGGCAACGCATATAAGCACGAGCTTCTTACGTTGCAGTTCAACACACAACATGCATAGTTCTGAGCCCACACTAGGACTCCGTGACGTGGAATCAGGAATCAGGAACCGTCAGGAATCAGTACACGAGTACCATATTACCCAAACAAATATCTACTGAACGTGCAAATATTTGTCCCGCAGCGGGAATAGATCCCACGCCTCTATGGCCTGAATTCATAGTCGGGGGTTGAACAGAACAGTCCCCTAGGGGAGCCCCTAATCGACTATGAATTCGGGCCTATGTCTCAGCCGGCTCCACGCCGGCTGCGCCACCGAGATCCAATCTCTATTTAAAATATATAATTTTAATATTTTTGGAGCATGCTACCATTGTCTGTATCCAAAGCATGTTGCTACGAGCAGTCTAGTTGAGAGGCAGATAGCAAACATTAAAATGAACTTTCAAAATTTTCGTATCAGCCGTTCATTTCCTGAGGAAAGTCCCGGGAACTATCGCTAATAGCGATTCGATCGAATATACAATTTTATAGTTTTCCTCAAGTCCTTCCTTCGTCCCATCCTGACATTCTGATAGCGCGGCGCGGCGCGGCGCGGCGCTGGACACCGGACGGGGACGGATGCGGCACAGGTCGATCGGTCACATACCATGATTGTATCTCTTACCACTTAAACACCGATGGGCTTGTCTTGCATAAAGCGTATTTTAATCTTATGTCCATGTTTTTTATTGGATGTGTGTCAAATAAACTATTTAACTAATAACTTTTGTATTGTTTTATTCTCAATTACATTAAAAAGACTTAACGATAGAGCCGCAGAGCCTCAAATGGATAGTATTGAATCGATGCGTTTTTCCGTGATCATAATAAGTTGTAAAAAAAATAAACAGTGTTTTGTTTTCTACTTTTGAATTCGAAATGAGACATGTATCAGATATACCAATATCAGGGAGAGACAGCGCAGTGTTTATGAGTGAGCTCCTAAGACTGACAGACAATACCCGCACCTGATGGGCTGTTGATAGAGCTATGCGCGGAACCACAATAAAGTTGGAAAAGGGGAAATTCGAAGAATAAAGTCACCGACATATCATGTGCTTCCTTTTATTTACTTTTATGTACCCGTAGGTTAAAAGTGATTAATTAGTATTTTGAATAGCACAATGCATTATGTTAAGTGGCGATTCTGTTTTGTTTTCAAACTATACCTACATTAGAGAGTTGAACGTGTCCTTTCTCTCCTATATTTTGTGATACAAAATAAACGTTCTTATCTTGATTTTAAAATGTCTCCAAAACAGTAATCACAGCGTGAATCAAACCACCAACTTCCTGCTTGTTAACGGGTTTTGTAACCACTCAGCTACGAGATCAGGTCACAGCCTGCTCGAAATTCCTAGGATGTTTCGGCTCGAAGCGGTGAGGTCAAAATGGGATATTATTAAACCTTGATATATCCAAATGTATTTTTTACGCATTTTTTTTATAATATGTTTCTGTGAATCGTCATCGTCTATGAACCCCTTCGTAACTTGATTTTGGCAGAAAAATATCTAAGAACCATCCATGAAGACATACAGATCGATAATAAACCAATGGCATTACAATGTGATAAATTGCAATGCTATTTGTTTCGGAAATGACTAGCAAAGTTATCAAGCAAACACACACAAAAACAACCTCTTACAGCAAACGCATATACGGTCTCCTTTTGTCGCGGGTACCGTTATCTAATGTGGGTGAAGGCTACCTTGTAATCCTCGTCTGCGCTCATCTGCTCCCGCGTGAGTCCGGACAGGTAGAGGCACTTCCAGAAGTGGTTCCCGGGCCCGGCGTAGTGGTGCCCCTTGTACGCCGCGAACAGACCCGGGTTTATGCCGATCTGCGGGACAAGGTTACACTTTAATAGCTGTACCTACTTACCGCTTAAAATACACAATCAAATATATGGAATACCTTGTGTGTTCCATATAAATACACTGGGAGTCGGGGGGAAATCAATATATCTAAATGTATCAAACCTTTGCGTGCCGGACTGACAATCAATGTACAGTCTATCCATAGTCAGTCCATTAGTCTGAAGCCAATTCCAGAACGAATCTGAAACTGAATGTAGGCTACATTCAGTTAGATTAAAGCATAGATTTTTTATAAACTGTCAAAAAACCTAAAAGTACTTGATATTGTGTTTGAATTGCGATCTGAAGTACGAGCCTTAGAGATGTGAAATTCGGAGGGTAAACACTTTAAGTGTGCAGACTGTAGAGATACACAGAGTAGAGAGATGCAAAGAGCCTTAGAGATGTGAAATTCGGAGGGTATAACACTTTAAGTGTGCAGAGTGTAGAGATACACAGAGTAGTGCAGTCGATCGTACTCACAATGATGATGTCCAGGTTGTCTGCGAGGTGGTCGGGCAGCGTGCGGCGCGACACCTCCTCCTCGCTCATGCAGTTGAAGATAGGAAGTGGTATGTAAGGTATGGTAGTGCAGTCGATCGTACTCACAATGATGATGTCCAGGTTGTCTGCGAGGTGGTCGGGCAGCGTGCGGCGCGACACCTCCTCCTCGCTCATGCCGTTGAAGCGGTCGTGCTTCTTGCGTTCTTTCACCACGCGTGGGACGAGCGCTCCCTCCATGCCAGGCTCCACTTTGATCTCCATGCTGTTCAAAGAATTACTCTTTTAGCCCGCATACTAAAGGCACACACAGCGGCTTAAATCTAAACACGTATTATTAGTAAGAGATATTTCAAAACACATCGCTAGGATCGTACAAGAGTCTGCACCACACATGGCAGCGACAATCTTTAACCTTAGTGCTCGCATGGATGTGCTCGAGTTTGTAGAGTATGGGTGCCGGCGTCATTGAGACTTCAACGTTGTCTTTAGAGGCAGGCTTTTTTCGCGTGATACAGAAAAGCCCGCGTTGCATCAGTACTTCAAAGGAATCTCGATCAAGACTTCGCCCATGCTGCTGGTTATCCGCGATTTCGCTGCAGACTCGTTCAATGAGCACTATAAATTAATTTCGTGACTCATTCGCGTCTTAATGAGGTTTTAATATCGATAAAGAGCGAGGTCGTTTAGACTTTATAGTTTGTTTTGTTATTATTCAATAATTAATTATATTACATGTGGAGCTCATAATTAGCGTCTCTTTGTTTATAAATAAACTTTTGTGTCTATTTTAGTATCGTGAAGAGTAACACTGTAGGGTTACATACTCGTAAGTATACCATGTATCGAGTTTAGTGATTTCAGCGACTATGTTTAATAATAAACTATACTTGGTCGCGGTTCCGACCGCATGGTGAGGACTTATAAATAGTTTGTTGACGACAATGATATCTGTTGAAATGTCGCTGACTCTCATGGCATCTGCGAAATTAGCGAAAACTCTTTCTGTTCATCGTGAAGGAAGTAAGAATCAGAAGAAAGTAAGAACTGGCCCTACTTCGGAATGAAGAGAGCAACGTTGCAAAGGCAAATATTCAACTTTCAGTTTCGTCCACCTTGATCCGATTATTGTGGGATTTTTGGCTAGCTGCGATGCGGCCGCAGGTTCCGGTACCGAAATACCCGCGCGACGTAAACACGCGCCGCGCGCACTATCCACTGATAATTGGGACGTGGGCAGATAACTCGCAAGTCGTTACCGAGAACAACTGCCGCTGGTACCTTTCCAGACATATTAGCCGAACAATTGGGTTGTTGTTCATTTAGATTTAGGCACCTTTACCTATACTTTTAGTGGTCGTCCTATTTATGCAAAAAAAAAAATCTTTCTATTCTATTTAGTATAATGGAGCAGGCGAATCTAACGTAGACTGTACTTAACAAACACACTTCGACGAAGCTATTAAAAAGATTCCGAACGTATCCTTTCGTAAGTATCCGAACGTATCCGTAACTTTTACATATCCTATTTTCTTCCAAATGTAAAACCTCTTACCTAAAATAACTAGCGTTCGTATTTTCTCTATGAGATGATTATAGGTAGCTAACGTGTTCAGGTGCTGCCAAGTACTATCTATGCGGAAATAGAACCTTTCGCTTTTCATCTCCGGCTACTCGCTTCGCCGATCGCCATCAAGGTTCCCGCAGGAGCTTTTAAGCTGGCGCGAAGCTTATCTACGACTTCTGCGGCACTTCTGATAAATAGGACCGTATTCCATTAAGATGCTCAAACATTGATTAGAACTTGATCTGATATAAGTTTTTCTTTTAATTTCCGAATATGTACTGCAAATCTTCTTCGTCAGTTCTTTCTTGGCCATCCTGCGTCAATGTCGCAGTGACCGTTATGCTTTATGTCAACGATCTGGTGATAAGGATCTAGTGACAGGGTTTGGTTCCTTTCATGCACATTTCTAAGACATGCCAACGGTTTCCTAACGATGTTTTTCTTCATCGTTTGAGAGCACAAAAATTGTGGCCCATGTTTTTCGAAAGTACATTCTCTACACTGTTTTTTTTAAGTTCTCGACTACCCCATTGGCTCCTGGTTCAGGGCGACGAACGCGATGCGACAGCATGTGCCCGTGTTCACACCGCCTCACCCGTTATTACGCCCTATTATATTGGCCATACCATAGGTACCTGTAATTACAGGGGGGATGTCATAACTTATAACCTATGAATGGAGTGTAGTGACTGAAGCTCGAGTGTCGCACGCAACGTCACGTCTACGCCCATACTAGATTGATTATGATCATTATAATTTACCTCCTCCTATTGTTATATCTGCCTAATGGACAGAGATCTACCTCTAGAGACGTCCACTACACCGATATTAAAAACATGAGTGTAATTATGATTTTTAGGCATTTGTTCGCACTCCAGCAATCTTCGATCCAATTCTATATTCCCATCTCCTAGGTATTTGGAGAAGTTTAAGAAATACTATGTCAGAATAATATCACTCGAATTAGCCAACCCCAACCTATATCGCACCCCAGAAAACCGGTTCCGTGATATAATGTAAACGCACACAGTTTTCATCAGCAGCCTGTTAAATAAATGACAAAAGCCTTCAATTCAATCACCAGCATTAAAATCAACGTAGGAGTAGTTTAGTAGTTTCAAAATGGCAGCCTTGTGAATTATGCACATTGATATATGGCGGAAGATGTTCCAAGCTTTTGCAATCGCGTCGAAGAACAGGCAGTACCTCACTAATAATCATATGAAATCCTTGACCGGTGCAATCACACGTTATACTAATCAAAATTCATACCAATTAGAGGCCTGATGACTGAGAGCCGCTGTGATTATTATCTGCTTGGTAATTACATGGCCGAAAGGCTCTAAGTCGCGAAACGTATTCGCCTTAAGGGCTTGGACAGACAGACGGATACACCACGTATAGACGACACCATTGCATCCACAGCCAAACGGTACAACTGAAAAGATTCGGTAATCTAGTATGATTTGTGATCGCGAGTGAGAACGCTAGTAGCAGGCGTGCATATTATATGCTCAAAGCGATGAAGGAACACATCATAAGAAAGCCGGTATTCGTAAAGAACCATACACATGCCGTTCACATCGAGCCTGCGTAATAACTACTGGATTTTACTTTCAGTCTGAGTCCGATTATTCGACCGACATTAAGGATGTATTCATATAAATTTCCTTATTTTTATGGTGTGGTTTAAAAGTGGCGAGTCTGAAAGGTGCATAAGACTCCGCTCGGTAACCGGTTGTCCGTTAACTGGCTACGTCATGGTCTACCAAATGTAAATACGCGTAAAGAGTGCACCGTCGCCGCCGCGTCGGCCTAGCCTAGTTCCTGTCTATGTGTTTGTACAGCTTTGCTTTGCTGCATGCCATTTAACAAGGACTTTAATATAATCACTTGCAGTTTGCTAAACTAGCGTTCAAATAAAACTGCCTGAGACGTATCGAGAATCACGCTATTTAAGGGTCTCGAAGTTATACAAGAAATGTAATAAAGCAATAACAATATTTATTAATAGTAAAATGGTCTTATAATCTTAGCTCTGGTGTGTATTATTAATGGTATGAATTTTGACGACTTCTGTGGCGCAATGGGCGAATGCCCGCCTGAGACGCAGAAGGTTGCGCATTTGATTCACGGCGCGGGGCGTGTGTTTGTACATGTGAATATTCGTCTAGGGTCTGGGTGTTTTCTATGTATAATAATATTATAAAAATAATACAAACATATAACCGTGAATAAGTAGTATAGTCATATAGTTCCCATAACACAAGCTCTGCTTAGTTTGGGGCTAGATGATGCTGTGTGAAAATTTCCAGCATTATTTTTTTATTTATAAGCTACTTTTATGCCTTATATTTCCTGGATGGGGGCTTTAAATAAAAAAAAACGGACATGTGCGAGTTGACTCGCCCACCGAGGGTTCCATACAAATTTGTAAGTACATATTATAAATAGAATCGAGTCTCGCAGTTATTTCCGAGCTTTTCCCGAAATTCAGTTTCCAAAACTACGAGCAATTACAAATGTATAGTTTTTCAGATTTTTCACTGTGCTTGTAGTATAAGACGATATTACTTGCCAAATTTCATAGTTCTAGTTCAACGGAAAGTACCCTATAAATTTTGATTCCCTTGAGAGTGTCGAAATATACGTTTTTTTGTGGCATAAACGGCCGTATATTTTTTTTACGTTAACTAAGAAGTTTGATTTTTTCACAGCTTCAAGGGACTGTAGACCTAATTATATGGTTTTAATTTCAACTCGAGTCCACGCGTTCCCGAGATAAAGGGTCTTGACAGACAAACAGACAGACAACAAAGTGATCCTATAAGGGTTCCGTTTTTTACTTTTGAGGTACGGAACCCCAAAAATGGTTAAGTAAATCTTAGGTATTTGAAGAAAAAACCCTAAGTTTTTAGAAACCCTAAACGGAAGAGTTCCGTTTTAGCCATTTTATTTCGGAATCCCAAAATGAAGAAGTATCGTGACGTCACGTGAGGTACATACTCCAACCAGCAAGCAAAGGCTACCTCGGCTTCGGTATCGCAGAGCAGAGTCATGTACAAGATGGAATCAGAAATCAATCGAAATGGAACTCAGCATTATTTTGAATGATAAAACAGACAGCAGACAGAAACGATCAATAAAATAATACACAAACAGGAAAAACGTCTTGTTTGTGCGAACGTTCATCATCCCTGAGGTGAGATACAGCTGTTATTGAACAAAGCATTTGTTTGAGACGTTATTTCTGTGACACAACAGTAAGCTTTGGGTTAGTTTCAGTATTATCTGAAAGGCCCTAATGAAGAGTTGTGTAAGTGATCTGCGGAGTCGTGTCTAGGGCTCCGTCGTCGCCGGCTGGAAGTGGGTCGGGCTGGAGCAGCGCTAATTCCGTCGCGGGGTCAGCGGCCGGCGCCGCTAATCGTGTCACCCACCATGCTGCCAGCGCGCTATGGGAGCCGAGCCTCTACGCAACACATATACGCCGATTGCTGACACCAGAGAACAGTTCACAGTTAGACCAGCCCCCTGATTACACTTACAAAATGGTAATGGGGAATAACTCAATGGGGAATTGTTTGACAAACTCTGTGGCGCAGTGGGCGAAGGCCCGCCTGAGACGCAGAAGGTTGCGGGCTCGATTCCCGCCGCGGGACAAATATTTGTCTCGGGTCTGGGTGTTTCCTATGTATAATATGTGTGTATTTACAAAAAAAAATGTTTATATGTAGTATATCAATCATGTAGTTCCCATAACACAAGCTCTGCTTACTTTGGGGCTAGATGTTGCTGTGTAAAATAAATAAATAATGCTGCACAATATGTCCAGTATATTTATTTCATTTTAACTGACTTATGACCAAATACCAGCCAATCTTATGTAATTGATTAATACGTTTTAATTATTTAAAATAAATAATTATAACAAATGAAGAGTTGGGACGAGATGGTGCTATATGTTTCAAAGTGGTCCTTGTGCTTTTATTGAATAAATGAATTTTGACTTTGACTTTGACTTTTGTAATGTATAAAGCTCTCTAATACTCGTAGTATAGAAGTCGTGATTAAACGTAGAGTTTCAGTATCTGGCTGTTAGCAATGTTATTAACTTCAAAATGTTGAAAAACGTATCACACTTGACATAAACTTTCGCATTCTCAAGTTTCAGAAGTTTTCAACATTGTTGAGCACAGCAAAATGAGTGCTGAATGTCTCGTTCCCATCGCCATTATGCTAGTATAATTAGGAGACCGATACAATTGCACATGCTCATGGTAACTGTGGTCTCTCTATGACTTATAATGATCCCGAAAATCACTTTAAGTACTATAGATAGTGCTATTAAAGAGCCACGGTGAAGATGCTTTTATACATAATTAATACATAAAACTACGTTTGTTAAACCTTGCGAGGGAACAAAGTCTCATAATGAATCACTGAAATCAATATGCTAAGAAACCATGGCAAGCGTAGGTACCTAATGTTACCAGGCTACCAACCGGGCCATAAGTGCTCGTTACTTGCAAAAAAAGCTTGTTCGCAGACTAATCAATATTATCTGGAAACCTACCTATTTACGAGGACAAAAATTAGGGCAACATAACAAATAGGTCGGCGAAAGGTGATAACGTCGCGTCTCCAACTCGACCGACATCTTAGATTAGCCAGAAATATGATAAGAAATGATGCGTCATGTCATGAGGGAAATGGGGGCAGAACGACAATATAATGTGGAACGGATCATAAACAGCACCATTAAAACTATACCAGCAAATAAACTGCCTATCCTATCTAGCTATCCGTCAAATAAACTGCCCAAGACGTGTCCAGACACGCTGTATTCGGTACAGCTCCTCATATCTGCAGCTATCATTGGGAATCCGTTGGCAGTTTCTATCGACACTCGCCACTCGCTACACGAGGATATCGAGTGTGACACACGGATACACGAAAATATCAGTTCCCTTTTCGCCTAATTCTATAGAGAGGTCTCGGGTCAGTTCTGTGAATGGCATAAAAGTGTTAATGACGGTGTGTGGGCGGACGGGCACGGCGGCGCTCAGCACGGGCAGCACGGGCAGCACAACACCTTGTGAACGAGCTTACATTTTAATCTACTAAAACATGAAATTATGGAAAACACTTTTCCATCCCAAACATTCCTATTTTCCGTCAAGTGGCTAAATGTTTAACGTCTGTAACATCTACGATCCAGAGATGCTGATGTATATAACATCTACGATCCAGAGATGCTGATGTATGTAACATCTACGATCCAGAGATGCTGATGTATGTAACATCTACGATCCAGAGATGCTGATGTATGTAACATCTACGATCCAGAGATGCTGATGTATGACCTGTCATTGACAAAAGTTGAATGTGTCTGTAAGTTTCATTCACCGACATCCAACCTTACCCGTTCACCCTCACACCAAAACAACAATGCAAGCACAAAGCCTTGACGGCAGAACTAGACGGCAGATAGCATCACTTCCTCAGAACTACTATGCCCATTTCAAGAAAATATTTAAATATATATGAATACGGGTTTTGAATGTGAGTAGTATTTGAAAAGGCGTGTATTGGCGGAAGATCGCGCGAAAGCCGCGCAGCAGCCCTGTCACAATCCGCTCACCTGTTGGCGCCGGGTTGTTATGACTCATTCATATTTTGGTTTATTTTGTGCCATTCACCTTTCAACGATAAATGCTTTTTGTTTGGTTCGCATCACGGAACGACAGAACTAAGAAAAAGCGCAGATTAATAGTGCGGAGCAAGTTTTTACGTCCGATTTGGAGTGAATGTAGTCCGCTGTTCTGACGATCCCACGGAACTTGAAGTCGCGTTATGTTTATTTATTTATTTACTTTAATTAAAACGGCCGAGGGCCAATTACATTAACTAAAGACTAAAATTATAACTACTTTAAATATAAATAAGTCAGACTATTAACAATACACATACAATTTAAATATGTTATGGGTCATGCGGGCGGCACACTTTTAGGAAAAGGACACTTTTCAGCAAATAGGTCCTAATGAAATAATGAATAAGCTTTCGAAATGACACCTGGCTAATCGTTCCTTCGAAGTGTGTCACACGGACACGACGAGGTCGTAAGGGTTCTACTGCTGGAGCTACTGCTGGTGAACCAGTGAGATGAACGGATTCAGTGCACCTTGCATTCCTGCACATGGCTATTAAACTTGAGTTGGTTTTGTTGTGCGATTGTACAAACGTTTGAGAGCTTTACATGGAGTCGTCAAGTGTGTAAATGTCAGGTGCTGTGGCTCGCCTGTTTCTTAGCCCGCCCCCCCCCCGTCCGAACAGAGCGATCCGACGCGGCCGGGGCGGGGCGGGGCGGGGGACAGAGCGGGAGGCGCGGGGAGAGACATCACACTATACAATAAAGGCACCTAACTAAGAATAACGTAAAGTAGAATTGCTTCTACCAAGGGGTTTGGGACGAGGATTTGATCTAAAATTACGCTTTAAAGACCCAACGACTACATCTAGGCTTTATTTCATCGACTTTGTTCTAACTCGATTACTCTGCGGTCACCCTGCTTCATATCAGTGATCCTACAGAAGTAAGATGCATCTGTTGAGGGGTGTGTGATCGATAATAAGAGTTTCAATCGACCCACTCCAGGAATTGAAGCAGTTAGTGTGGCCTCTTGCCAAGATAGAAGTCGCGGGTTCGATCCTCACCTGATTTTCATAATTTATGGGACATTAGATAAGGAGTAAAAGAACTTACCCGTTCTCATCTTTGATTTTCTTCTTCCGGCCCCTCTTCTTGGGCTGGTTCATGATCATCTGCGGGTGCATCATGTGCGGGTGATGATGCGGATGCGTGTGCGGATGCATGTGCTGCATGTGGAGCGGCGCGGGATGCCCCTGCATCAGGCCGCACATCGGGTCCTCCTCGACGAAGGAGTAGGGGTCCTCGCATTCGCGCTTGATGCCGTTGTACTCCTCCTCGCGCTTGTACTGCTGCTGGTGCTGGTGGATGTGCTGCTGGTGCTGATGCTGGTGCTGCTGCTGGTGGTGGGGCGGGGCGTGCTGGCTCATGTCGAAGGGCATGTCGCTCACGGAGTCGCGCTTGAACGCGTACGGATCGTTGTACTTGGGGAAGGGGAAGTGCTGGTAGTCGGGCGGCGGTGGCTCGAAGGCGCGGTACTCGGGCTCCGGCTCCGGCTCGGGCTCCGAGTAGCGCATGAGGGGGGATGGGTCGTAGGGCGGCGCGGGGGGCGGCGGGGAGCGCGGCGGCGCGGGGGAGCCCTCTGCGCTGGAGGGCTTGCGGCGCGCCGCCTCGCCGCTGTTGCTCGTCTCGTAGCCGTCGTCTTGGTTCTCCGTCGGCTTCGGCTTCTCCTCGCCCTCTTCCCTGCAATACGAACAGAACAGTTTCGTCATTCGTTCATCCTGTAAGATCTATAGGAAGGGCTATAGGGCTAACATGTTGACAAGCGATAATGAGCTGCTCTACGAGCCGGATTCGATGGGTAGATGCTGCGCATCTCGGAGTAAAATTTTGGGATGATCACTTTTGTTACCCCAGTCTAATAGTAGAACCATTTAATGTTTAGGCCAAAAGGCTATTATTAATTGATATTTACTTTAAAATAAATGAATTTATAAGTGATCTTACGCGGACAAACCTAGCAGAATCTGGCAACAAAATCTGCTTTTAATGATCCTTCGTTTAACTCTATTGTTTTCAGCAAATTGAATGATTTTACTAGCTTACGCTAAGTCCACTGTAAATTCCACAGCTGGACAAAGGCATCCTCAAAGAGTGGCATGATGCCGAACGATATTCAACTACTTTCCCGCCAACATTAGAAAAACACACAAAATGCGGTTAACTCGCTCAGACGGCGCTCGTTGCGATTTACATGCAAATACCTCGAAGGATTCAAACAAACATTTTAAGAGGAGCTACGATCAGGAGAAATCACAAGAATTGCAGTATTTTTATAAAGTAGCATCCTTGTAAGTAGTATCCTTGTGGTCACAGTGTTCGGGTCGGTGCTGGCTGACAAAACGCAACGGTAACAAGCTGTCTAAATGCACAACACACCACGGACCATAACAATTAACCTGTAAATTGTACCGCTAAAGGGGTTGCCGATGTGTACACATCAGGTTCGCTTCGCTCTTTCTCACGAGAAAAGCTTAACTTGAACTCGATAGGCCGTAACTTGCCGTCTAAAAGGACCTTCACGATTCCATAAAGAAGCATACACCCATGCTAACGGGAAATACAGATCAACAAAAATGCAAGGTCAGAATGCGATTAAATTAGTCACAGGCTAGTAAATAATAACGGTGTTATAAAGCATAGATGCAGCAGCAAGTCTGCTAACGTTTCCAAACGCGCTACATTATCTCTCAGCTTCAGAAACGTATCACAACTCCTGGCTGTTGCTGTGAGACTTTCGCAACGATTTCGACTTGAACGATTTCTATGTAAGGATTTCGGGGACGAAAAACAATCTATCTAGGTAACATAGCTAGGGAAAATATGTTATCCATAACAAATAACGTTTTATTAAAGCACAGCACATGCCGTGGGAGTGCCCGAGATGGCAGCACATGGCACCCACGTCATACTCGAAACTACAATTTCAAGTCTCTCAATTAGCGATTGGCAAACCAACCAGGAACAGATCTTATCACGAGAGAAAGTGGAACTAAGCACGGATGGGTAGGTGCGCATTAGTTGTTTAGTAATAACATCACATCGATTTCCTAGGCTTAAGAGGCAGCCACCTGCCGATTTAGCACATCATAAAGCCGTGCGAATTCCTTACGTAAGATAATTGAAGCAATGCTTACTGCGGCGCTTACGATACCGTGCTGACAAAAATCGAGCGAAAACCAGACGTTTTTGGCATTTTCTTTCTCAAACGATCACTATTCGGAAATTTGACACAATATTTTAATTTTAAGAGTGAGTAACCTTGGAATTCATAGTCGAGATAGGGGCTTCTCTAGGGGACGATTCAGCCGCTGTGTGTCAAATTCAATCTATACGCATTTCAAAGACAAAACAAACCCCCACTTTGACAGAAGTTGGCCTGGATGCTGAAGGCCCGAATTCGATCCTCCAAACAGACCCCTACTGTAAACTATTGTTTGTTGGTGTAGGTTTGTTTAGTAAATTAGATGTTTTTTTTCAAAAATGCATGTGGAGAATGCACCTTACTACTTGAAGCCGATCTTATAGCCGTTGAAGCTCAATATACATGCGCATAATAACAGTGCCCAAGAGATACATCGATATTATAATGAATCGTCTTCATTATAACTCCA
This sequence comes from Perizoma flavofasciatum, assembly GCA_958496245.1. NCBI lineage: Eukaryota > Metazoa > Arthropoda > Insecta > Lepidoptera > Geometridae > Perizoma > Perizoma flavofasciatum. The sequence continues at coordinate 174,958 of OY292419.1, read as the reverse complement.
CTGAATTGTACAGTGATCATGAATTTCGCATTATTCAACCATATTTTCATAAAAATCTTCAAAAATTCCGCGCACAAACATTGTTTGTAATGCCGGGTACAGACTGGTGAAAAGAGCTGCTCAATGCATCTGTTACCGAGTAACAAGTACATCCCCTGACTCGAAGTTATTTGTAGTTTTACATGCGAGCTTCATGCTAGTGCTTGATTGTATGAAAATTAACAAGTAACATCTACGAAACAACCGTCTACTTGTTATGTTCGTAGCATGCGCATGAAATGCACCCAGTCGGTCGATGAGAATTTGTTACTAAATGTGTTACCTACCTTGCATAATACAAAGGAGCAATTTAAACGGCAAATTATTTCATTGAGTGTTAAATTGCATGTTACCGTTTCACGAGTCTGTACCCGGCATAAACCAGTACTGTCAACGTCATTAGCTGTGTCAAACTCTGTTCAGCTAGGAGATTCTCCAGTGATTGTTTATGAAAGACAAAAAAGATTGATTCAACATTCAGCCTCTAGGCGAATGCTGAATGGTGGATTCACGATTGGACGTTTCAGCCTCCGACTATGAATTCTAGCGTAAGTGTCATCAACATTTTTGTGTAACAGATATTTTTTTGTTACAAGCGTTATTTGAAGACCAATTTTGCATTATTTGCAAAATCTTGTTTTGAAAACGACAAGATTCTTGACGAATTACATATGTGTTCTTACTACTACAAACTAAGCCGAATTAACTACAAACTAAGCCGAATTAGCCCCTTAAGTAATCAGTTACTTTTGCTCGTGTGGACTACGCTTAGGCAAGTCATACCGATATGTCGCCATAGAAATCTGTCCCTAGACATCCCTATTCTTGCTTAAGGTAAGTGTGGACGGGCGTCGCCGCGTGCGTCGGAAGTAGTATCGATGACTGGAATCTAGAGCGATCTTCACCGGATATACACTAGGTATTTATGAATTGGTGGAAATTAATAAAGAAGTTAAAAGCTGGGCGTTTGCGTGAGTAACTACAAGAACTTTTGGTTAAAATACGAGTATAGTATACATCAGTGAGTGTATTGTTGCGTGGCGCAGCCGAGCGGGCGGCTGCCTTCACCGACCACAGACACGCAGATAGCTAGATTGCATTATTTAAAAGGAAAACAACATTTTGGGTTTTGAAAACAAAGAGTGGGCATTGCATTATATTTATCAAGTGTACATCGATAAGTACCTACATACATACTACCAAAAATATTCTAAAACTCTTCATAATTTTATCTAAAGTACTTTTGATGTGCTGTGTGTTACACACTGACTCGGCTCAAGAGATGGAATCGGTACCCTGCAGCTTCAGACAAGCGTCATTCCAAGCGCTAGCGTATGTAATACGAAGGTGCTAAGCAAATGCATACTGGATGATACGAGTCTAAGCGATCGATATAAATAATTAAAGCCACGTTATTGCCTAGCGTTTTTGTATTACGCTAACGCTTAGACGGACACTTGTCTAAAGGCTGTGGGTCCATTAAACCGCAATCCTTTGAGAGAACATTTCCAGACGCAGCAATCTCATCTCGAGTTGGAACTCTTCCCAGGTTTTCTAATCCAATCTCTTTCACTATTTAAACTCGGAAATACTTTCAATACACGTCCAAAATGTGGAGCGGCTCCACAGAGAACTTGATACTTTCATTAAAAGGCAAAGAGCAGCGATGCTCAACGTTGCAGCCCGTGCCCCCGTGCCACCGCTACCGCCACCGCCACCGCCACCGCCACCGCCCCGCCCGCCTAGGCGGGTCAGGTGCCCACGGAATGTTATATAATATGGAATCTACCTCTATATGTATGAATCCGGAAGAAAATAATGTTATTAATCAAAGTTCAATTTATTGTGTGAGTCTGTCTGTCTGTATGTCTGTCGTCTGTCACATCCCGATTTTTCGCTCAGTTTTAAGCGTATCCAGAAAATTTGGTGTGCAGACGTGTTTTCTTTACACAAAATGAAGATCTACAAAATAAAATAAGCTTTTTAGCGCACCCCTATGTAACATTGGGGATGTCATTTTTCACTGCACCCTCCCGTATGGGGTAACATTGAATAGGTCTCTAAAAATCATTCTGAGGTTTCCTCAAACAATTTTTTTATCGTACAGAAAATAAAAGAACGCTTAAGTTATGAACGAATCAATGAAAAGTAAGAATTTTATTCCAAAAACTATCGTGATCTTGACCATTCATATTGTAAAAACGGTAATTTTCACGTACTGCACTATCGGTGAAGGCACCGACTTAGTGCTCGACGCGACGCGGAGGGAGAACGTCGCGAACACTCACCCTGATGAAGACTCGGAATGAGTCGAAACTTAGTCGGTGCCTTCACCGATAGTGCGGTACGTGAAAATTCCCGCTTTTACAATATAAAAGTAAGAATTTTCATTTTCATTGATCCATTCAAAGAACAAGAACGACGAGATGTGTACAGAATGTCAGACAAAACATATTCACAAGGAAAGGCGATCTTAATAATTCATTTAACAAACTCGCTCGATAAGTACACGCATAAAATTGAAACATAAAATGAGGTACGTGTGTGGTGTGTGGTGTGTGGTGTGTGGTGTGTGGTGTGTGGTGTGTGGTGTGTGGTGTGTGGTGTGTGGTGTGTGGTGTGTGGTGTGTGGTGTGTGGTGTGTGGTGTGTGGTGTGTGGTGTGTGGTGTGTGGTGTGTGGTGTGTGGTGTGTGGTGTGTGGTGTGTGGTGTGTGGTGTGTGGTGTGTGGTGTGTGGTGTGTGGTGTGTGGTGTGTGGTGTGTGGTGTGTGGTGTGTGGTGTGTGGTGTGTGGTGTGTGGTGTGTCGCGCGCTGCGATCTCCATTCACACAGCGACTGCATGAATGATTGCTGCTCGGGCCCTATCATTGGAGAGCGGAGCCGCCGATGCCGCCGCGTAGTAAACAAAACAAGCCGTTATATTAGTCAATTGTTGAGTAACAGTTATGAGCCCGTTGATGGCCGCACTTTGTTTATTTATTCAATATTTTAACATTTATTTATCAGTGCGATCACTTAGCGCCGCCGTTTCTGTTTTATGATAATCGATCAGTTTTATTTTATTGAGACCCGTCGCCGTTAAAACTGATTCATGACCAGCTAATTGAAACGTTACGATTATTTACAAGTTTTTTTACGAGGTGCATCCGTTATCCGGGAAGCGATTACTTGTCCGCAGCTTGCGTACAGTCAGCCACGTAAGTAGAATATCAATTTGAGATTTATGGTTCTTAAGATAGTGCGGTAACTTTAGATGCCAAATAGTTTAGGATCTTCAAATGTAGCCCAATATTTAGAAATTTGAAAAAAAAATCTAAACTAAACTATTTTTGTCGGTGACCGTAGTACGTAACGAGTTTAAACTTTACAGAAAAATAACTATTTATTTTTGTCACACAAATAAGGAGGTATCTCCGAAGGGGTCTATTTGGCGTTGAATTGTGTTTAGGTTGTTTCGTCGAAGTGAATCAACATAATGTGACCTTATTCCAGTAATTATCCGCTTTCAAAGTAAATAAGCGATAGGTAGTACATAGCTCCAGCCAGCAGCGTAGCTTAGTTAGAGGATCGAGGAGAGCTATCGATTGCTGTTTCTCTTTGCTTTTTTGTACGTTCTAAGTCTTGATTAAAATGCGGACACAAGTCGCATTCGGAATGACTGCAGGATAACAGCGAGCGCTCGCTGTGTAGGTACAATGAGACATAGCTATGTGTATATATATAAAACACAGCCCGTCCTCGTCCACTCGCAGTACTCGCACCTGTATGCTGACAGAATTTCAGTTTGAACGACACGTTAAGGTGCGGACTAAAATTAAAGCAGTATGCGCATGGTGGGGCTGAAAATACAAATTTTAATATTTTTCTCTAAGCAGAGTCAATATTAATGTTCGAAAAATATTATAAACCTACTATTTGAATGATAGTCAAATCTCTAGTTAAGTCTACCAAAAGATTGTATTACAGAAAATGGTAATAATCCATTTTGCTAGTAGATACCTAAGACTATTTGTAAGTAAATTGTGTAGGTAATAGGTATGCAGATATAGATATTCTGCTACGGGAGATGATCAAACAATAAGATTTGATTTCACTGATTGCCCACCCTCCTCACAATATGTCTCCAAATAGAAGAGGTACACCTCTCCGCTCCGCAACTGTTTTGAAGATACTATTGAAGACTGCCTAGAACTCTACTCATCAGTGAGGGTCATTCCCACCACATCCAAAAAAGATTCCCACTCACATCCACGAAATATTTAAGTACAGTCAACATAAGCAATGCTTCTGGGTTTTATTTATTTGTATAATGACGACGATGTGCAATCTTTAAGTTGCGAGTCTAAAATAATGCTTGGCTCCATCATGGCTATACCATGGCTCTTGAATGTCATTATAAGTAAGTACATTTGAATCATACCTTCTCTAAAGATTCAATTATCTTTTATGATTAGCAACCTTAATAGAAAAATAGCAAGAAATTCGACGCAAATAAATAAAAAACCGCTAGTCGCTAAGTAGTTACTATTCATAGTTTACTAGTCAAGCTATATAGTATCAGAAGATTCTCGTGCTGACTCTACCTCAACTTATGCATGGATGTGAGTGGCAACTAATGTATGAACGAAAATATTTTTAAAAATTATTATTAAAATGCTCGTGGATGTGGTTGGGAACTAATGTATGATTTTTTTTTTCTGAGAACAATGGGCTTTGATGTGGTGGGAAGTAGCCATCAGAGATACCGTGCCGTTTTATCTACAATACTGTTCATTTTATAACATGCTAGCTACAATGTAAAAAAAAACAAAGAAGCCTTGTTTTTTAAGCCTTGTATTTACGAATTCCTGTATTTTTCTATCTATCTTTATTTTTATAGCAATTGTGATTATACAATGTACTTAGATATGTCAAATTACAAAGAAACTTATAAAAAATATATTCTAAATATGTTTGTAAACCATAAATTTATATTCATATAAAATAATAGTATAGTTAGTATACAAAAATAACCCTTTTTGTATAATACTAACATATACGTTTTTGTTAAAGTAATCGGTTTTAAGAGTAAATGTGAAAAAAGTATCTACGTTTTTTTTTATGTACTTCATGCGAACTCCTGTGCAAAATGTTAAAATGAACTTAAACTCAATGCAGTTGCTATCGACATTTGCAAATATAGCTACATTCTGACGAGAGTCTGTGTCGTGAACAACAAACACGTCTCCAGAGGACGCGACAGTCGCTGCCTCAACACTGCGTCCAACTGAGCTGGAGACCCGCGCACGCAACCCACGACCACGACCACGACCACGACCACGCTGCGCCACTACCACTACCTGACATCTAACATTGTAAGCGAACAGAGCTCTATCATTCAATTATACCTCTGATATTGCAGTGTTAAACCTTTCCGCTGACTTCAGGCGGTTTCGTTAATTTACCTAAAAAGACAAGGAGCGTGATGACAGCGCGGCGTGTGAGAAACGAACAACTGATGAATCGTCGATAAATATTCAAATGAGGTATTCAGGTAATCGTTTGTATGTGGGAACTGAACTGACGGCCGACGAATTAGGTTAGCCAGATTAGCGTACAAGGTTATCTGCACCACTAGTCCACTACCGCGCCACGTCACGTGTCTAAGTCCGTACGATAACACAAGTACATATCCGACTGAAGGCTAGCTAGTTCTACCAAACATGACTATAGGTAGATAGATGAAGCCGAGGTGTCTTCAGTCGGATCGATGTTTCTTTAATTTTAAACCAGTTCAAATATGCTACGTATACCCGCGACGAAAGTAGTCAAGCAATAAGATAACTAGCTTTCCACCCGCGACTTCGTCCGCGCTGACGTAGCTAGATAATATGAGTGCCTTTCGCCCCCCACCCTACCTCATTCACGTGCTCGCATCGCACTGCCGCCATGCATATCTAGAGCGCAATTACTACCTGTCTTCATTTCACGTTATCTCTTAAACCATTCCATCAAATGATTTAATGTAAAAGGCAAATTTTATGAACATTACATTTTCATACTGACTAAACTATTTGTTTTTCTAAGAATTCATAGATTGCTGTGGCTCAAATATTAAACGTACACTATGATGTCGCGGACTTTTTTGTAAAACTATTAAAGGCCAACATTTTTGCACGATATTGCATTCATTTATTACAAATCGTTTAGATAGCGCACATCGTTTTTTTTTCTGATTTAAATAACAGATATTGTGAATTCTTCCATAACATAATATAGCATATAACACTCAGGGATAATGTAGCTTCCTATCGGATGTTTAGTTTCGGGGACTAACAAACTTTACCTCTTTATAATATACTAGCTGCGCCCCGCGGTTTCATCCGCCTTTTTCAATTCCGTGGGAATATCGGGATAAAAAGTAACAGCTATGTACCTATCAAGTTTCATCGCAATCGGTTCGTTAGTTTTTACGTGAAGAATTAACAAACATATTATGTATTATTGTACATATATAGTTACTGATGCGTCTGAGCCGCGCGGGTACCTGACTCATAGACGTAACCCCGAGCTCCCGCTCCTCGGCAACGCCCGCTCTGCAGAGCAGGGAACGTCGCGGCGTTCCGCGTGTTGCATTTTTATACTCGTGATAACTTTGAAATTAAACGTCCGATTCGAATGAATTAAAACGTATTTTACTGCTACATAAATACCCTTAATGATAAAACTATTTATTTGAATAAGTATTAATACTACGATAGGAATGTAACCAACTTTTGTTTCTACCGACGATCTAATTAAATTTTAGAACACAAAAGCTGCTATTGGTCTCGACTCTGTAGTACATTGACTAAACTAAATTTAAACTGTCGCTCTCTTTTACTGATAGTGTACGCAAGAAAGAGTTGGCAAGAATTTTACTGCTGTGTGTTGCTGTCAAATCAGTTTACGTGCCGCTTTTCTTCGTGTTTATAGTCAGCGTGTTTTGAAATCAAGACTAAATATGGAAAACTTAAATCTGACTAATTTGACAGAACTAAAATTGTAGCTATCTCTTTCGTGCTTGCACTATCAGTAAAAGAGAGCGACAGTTTAAGTTAAGTTTAGTTTGTGTACTACAGAATCGAGACCATTGTGACTTAACTATGATAGTTAGATATATGCCCTCGCGGACTTTTTTGTAGGTAATAATGAGTACTTTAATCATAGCCTATGTTACTTCCTGATAATTTTGCTTTCTATTGGTGAAAAATGGTTTAAATCGGTCCAGTAGTTTCGGAGCCTATTCGGTACAAACAAAAAAACAAAAAGATTACCTCTTTATAATATTAGTATAGATAGATATAGATTAGAGTACAGATAGTGATTATTGTATTTAAAAATAAGCGCAAGGTCTTTTATTTTGGTTAAACGTTAAGATTAACCTATTTTTTACCTATTTATTTTTTTCATTACCTATTTTTAAATCTTTGCTCAAGGAACAGTACTTGTCCTCGAGTCACTAACTGTTGCCTGTTTCTGGTTTATCTATGTTTTGGATCATACAAAAGTTATGACGTATATAATATGTAAATATCTAGGTATATTGTATATTATAAATTATGTGTATTATAATATATTCATAATATGTTGTAAGTGCACCAATTAAACCCCTTTTAAACTCTCTTACAGTCCGTTCCATCCAAAGGGTGTCTGGTAGAGATCGCTATTTAGCGATAAGACCGCCCATTGTACAACATTGTTAAAGTTGATAGTACTTAACTAAGCTGATATGTTATTTGGTGTACAATAAAGTATTTTCTATCTATCTAAGATACAGGATAATTTACACGACATATTTTTGTTTGTTTACACAGAAATTTGGTATTTTTAAGCACGGTTATTATTATTATTTTATATGGAGCCACTGCCCACGACGCAACTAATCCTAGTAGGTATGTGCTCAGAACTATAATTATGTATTTACCTATTATGTGACATTCAATAAAAGATTTTTTTGTTTATTTATTCGTTCGTGCCTTTTATATTCTTACTGTTCATCGAATTAGGTAGGTAAAATGAACAAACATTGGAATCTTATTCCATCCTCATTTAGGGGTAAACTACATACATACGTAAATTCGTTATAATTTATCTTTTTTAGTTTGTAGCCGATGCCAGCAGCGGGTTTATCTACTCAGGGGGTACCTAGGTTATTGGTAATTGTTAGGTGCATAAAAAAATCATTGCATGCCTCGCGCCCATCGAAGATTTTTATTGGATACCCAGATACGTATTCAGTTTGTATTTTAAGTATCCAAACGAAATTAACAGCAAATCGTCAGGCGTTAAATATTTCCAATACAAACTTAACACGCCATCCAAACTCCTTTGAGCTACCCCTCAAAAAAATATTGTCAAAATAAATACCGTTGTCTTTTTTTATTTATTTATTTATAATATTTGATGACCTCTGTGGCACAGAGGGCGAAGGCCCGCCTGAGACACTGGAGGTTCGATTCCCGCTACTCAGGTCTGGGTGTTTTCTATGTATAATATGTATGTATTTACAAAAAAATATATAAGTAGTATATCAGTCATGCAGTACCCATAAAACAAGCTCTGCTTACTTTGGGGCTAGATGATGCTGTGCGAAAAATGTCCAGCACTCGTTATTTATTTCAGCCCTTTTCTCCTCCTTAGGGGTAGAATTATCCAAATTCCTTTCTTAGTGCACCCCTACACCGTAAGAGGAATATACTCTCCAAGTTTCATGCTTCTAGGACTTCTAGGACTAGTGACTGATCGATCAACGCACAGCCTAGCGTTGATCGATCAGTCAGCAACAAAACTGTTTTATATATTTACTAGCTTCTGCCCACGGCTTCGCCCGCGTGTTACCCGGATAAAAAGTGGCTTATGTGCTATTCTGATGTATAAGCTATAATACTGTAAAGTTTCATTAAAATTTGTTCAGTATTTTTTGCGTGAACGAGTCACAAACATCCATCCTCACTAACTTTCGCGTTTATAATATTAGTAGGAAGAATGCGGCAGATAAATACTAAGTGGCCAAATGTTGTCAGAATCAGAAAACAATGTCAACCAAAACTGTATTTTAATAAAGTCATAGTAAATAGTAGTCGGCACCTGACGACTTCATGTATCAATAAATAGGGGCGGTGAATGAACGCCACGTCATCCACCTCATGTACACACATACACTGTGGCTTCATTAATAATACCAGATTCTTTAGACAAATACTTGGGCGCATCTAAGTGACAGATTTCTGTAAAAAAATGTCAATGGGATATTTAATTAATTAGTTAATTGAAGCGCTCAGTTGTAAATGGCACAACCAGCCATATCGATGGTGAGAGTGCGGCGCGTCCGCGTCGCTCAACCAACTCATTATTCACTTCGGATTTGTAACCTACAGATCATACAAACATTTGTCCCGCGGCGGGAATCGAATCCGCAACTGCGTCTCAGGGCCATCGCCCACAGCGCCACAGAGGTCGTCAAGTGACTGATGGATGACGCCACATGAAACTGTTGATGTGCAAGCTCTTTTGAAATAGTTATCATTTTGTTTCAGGTGAAATAGCAATGCAATAGATAGCCGGTTACCTTTCAAAGTCAACATATGATTGAGTACGAGTAGAATAATATACAAGTAAAATAAAATAAAAATAAATAATGCTGGACAATCCACACAGCATCATCTAGCCCCAAGCTAAGCAGAGCTTGTGTTATGGGTACTAGATGACTGATATACTTAATACAATACATTACATAGATAAATGTTTTTTTATTATACATAGAAAATACCCAGAACACCCAGAACAAATATTTGCAGATCGTACAAACATTTGTCCCAGGGCGGGAATCGAACCCGCAACCTCCTGTGTCGCAGGCGGACCTTCGCCCACCGCGCCACGTCGGTCGTCACAAGTGGTGGTATATCTGCTACTAAAGCCTGAATTAATAGTCGGAAGTTGAACAGTCCCCCAAAATCCATCATTCAGCATTTGCCTTATGTCTGGGAGCATAAAGGTTAAATTAGCACTTAAATTTTTACTTAGAGCCTGAACAGTCCCCTATTTGACTATGAATTCAGGCTTTAGACATGCTTTAGTGTTTTCTTTGGCTTTAGGAGTCATGTGCCGGCGAGCTGAAGTCCGAGAGAGGGCGCTGGGAGTCGGGATACATTTATTCTCATCCGACCCTCAACGCACCATCATCTCATAAAATGTGTACCTCAATTATTTATTTGTATTAGTACCTACCTAGTTTAGATATTATTTTTTAATGTGATAATAAATAATTCAGCAACATCTAATTTAATGTCCCTTTATGTTTGAGCAATTAACTATTATTCTATCTATATATACATACATAGGAAAGTAGGGTATAAGTAAAAATTGTGATGAGCAGTGGCCTCGTTCGTCCGCGTCTTTGTTCTGCGAAGAAGGGCTCGAGCCTAACTGCCTGGACTATCTACCGCTTCTATGTACTGTTCACCTCAGGGAATGAGTTAGTACATAAGAATTCGTTTAACCTTCAGTCCGAAGACGACTGGAAGACCGTGTTATTTAAGGCTGTGTCTACGTTAAAAACGGTAATCGAGCGAATGTAATTCTAACGGCAAAAAGCAAGCTCTTAGTAATAAATGAATCTTCAAAGACAAGATCAAATACAATAAAACAGAAATTAAGTTAAAAAGTGGATTCCAAATAAGATAAAACAACCCAAAAGACCGCTTTCAATAGCTAGAACATCTCTGTAACCCTTTATCGTCCAAGGATTTAATGTCTGCTAATTTTGAATACCTGAGAACAGATCTATCAAGTGGAACTTTCTGTTAAAATATACACAAATTATTGTAGCAACATCATTCGACAATAATACCACCAATTAAGATAGTGTTGCCAGCCATCCTTTTTCATGTGAATTCTAATTTGACGTAAGAAAACTGGATCCTAATGCAAATTCAACGAGAACCTGAATTTTAGTTAGCAATTTAAATAGATATGATGCGAACGTTTGCGAAAAAACGAGTAGGCAAGTTCGGAGCCGAGCCTCGGGTGACAGCAGCGCCGGCACCAGCGAGCGGGCCCAGTCTGCGGAAGCTCCATAATATACCTATCACAAACATTACACTCTTTAAAACCGGATTCTTCTATTTAAACCCGCGCAGCAAACAGCCATGCATTATTTTGGGGCAAGCGGTTGTTCGTTTGTGGTGTTTTTAACGACTAAACTTATTGTTATGCGTATTTTAGACATGTTTTTGCAATATCCTTGTATGGATCTAAGTCCTTACTTAGATAGAAGAACCTTTTCTTATATAGGTTTTATGACCATACGTCATTAGCATTACATTAGGGTGGTTTTTTTATGTATTCGAAAAGATAATCATATAACATATCAACTAGCATTTATTTCCAAAATGGAGTAAATCAGGAGATGAGCCTGTTTCGGTCGGTGGTTCTAGTCCTCGCTAGAGTAAAAATACATTTTCGTTGATGATTTCAGACTTTTGTAGGTGCAATAATTAATTGGAGTTTTTGACTTTTTGGTCGTCAGGTAGAGCAGAAATCACATCAGCAAATGTTTATAGTTGCGCCAGAGGACAATGCTCTTTCTCGATTAGTTACGAGCGATGCAAGCAGGCCGAGCGAGGTGGGCGTGAAGGGTCAGCGCTGCCGTGGGGGCACACTTTTAGGGCGCCATCTTTCGAGCCTGCGTGACGTAGCTACATAAATAGTCGCTTTCACAAGGTCCTTTGCGGGCGAGTCGTACTTTGCTCATGAAAACGACGCTTCACTCCACACGAGTCTAAATCATTATCACGCAAGCCCGCTCTCTCGCGATCGCATCTGACGTGTACTCGTATAAAGCACGAACGTGTGTTGGTGCTGTTCGTAGATGTGGATAGAGATAGAGCGATGTACATAGGTACGCGGCGCGGCGTATACTGTGACCTGTATAGAGGCGACCTCTGGAACCGATGGCTGCCCGCATGCCAGCCGGCAAGGACGGCGCGGCGTACACTCGGCTGAGCCGCCCGCGCCCCCGGGGGCTGGGGGCTGGGGGTTTGGGGGCTGAGGGCCGTGTGCAGCCGACGCGACCACGCGAACACTACGAGTTCTGACAAACATGGACACTGCACACGTTACGTAAAAGGTTTCCACAAAAACACGCTAATTCTTTTGGACGGTTTCGAATGCAGTAATTAAGCCGAACTAATTGATTAATGAGCTGGAATCATTCTTCTCCGCTGAACGAGACGAATGCGAAAAATTCGAACGGTCAGCATCGCTGGCACTGTCTTTTCTACAAAATATAAACACGCACACTACGTGCATGTGCTACATGTATAGCGTTGTGTTGCGCACGTGTGTGTTTATGGGTTGTCTATAAAGCGTAGAGCGACGCGAGAAGACCAAGTACAACGACCCAGTTCTGCTAAGATAAGAGCCGCAGATATTGACTCGATGATTAAACACAATAAACACACTCATATAATTTATACGTTCGAACGTTGATAACGACGTAAATACGAGAACAAAAAGCGGAGGAGGGTGGGTCAGCTGTCCCTTTAATTTGAACCCCGTCTGACCCGCGCCGCCTCTTTAGTCCCCCCCCCCCCCCCCCCCTACCCCTCACCCTGCCTACACCGGAGGTCCTGATTGTTAGAAATTTCAGTAGCTTTTAATCAGCCGATGCTGATGTCTGCCAGCCAACTTCGCGTGTTCGTAAACTCGCACTTTCATAAAGTTCAATCAGTTTTGACCCAGCCTACCTGACGTGTGTCCGCGCGTCCTATACGAAAATGGGTTTGAAAGCACAAAGCATTCCTTGAATTCTTAGCTATTGGGTGTATGCACCTAAGTGGAGATACGACAAATGGCTCAGTGCTGCTAAACCCGTTACTTAGCGGCAGTCATTGCGAGCCGTAGAATGATTCATGTTAAAAATCAAACAGTCACTTAGTGAATCACAGTCACAGAAACTTTTTCTTTGCATAATGATTGTAAAGTTAATTATTCAAGCGGCGCCCCCACTAGGGTCACATCCCCAAGGTTGAGAAACCGCGCCGCAGTCGCGTGCGTCGCTTCTGGCCTAGCGCGGCGCGGCTCTCTGCCTTCACTACACTACGAATAGGCAGTTACATTACCTACCTACTTAATCTGTGAATAGCTAATTAGCTCACCACCGAATGTGTTTCGCAAATGAGTTTTTGCAAGTTATGCTCTTACGTAATGAGCGGTGCTCGGCTCTGGGGATCGGCGATCGATGGTCACCGGGGCACCGGCACCGCTCCGCTCACCATTACTCGACGGTTAGACCCCGCATGCATTCAGAGGTCGACCATCTCTTTTCTGCGCGTAAGTGCAAGAGGGAGATGCGATCAACCGGCCCCGGCCGCGGCCGCGCCGCCCGGCCTCCGCACAATGCTGGCTGCGCTATCCCTTCCGAGGTATTCACAACTGTCGGTTTCTGTTCCTTGAACGTAAGAGGCTGATCCTTTAGGATGCATCCGGCCGGAAAGCTACAGCTGTGAATCCGATCACGATCTTTACAACAAAGCGCACATTCAGAGATCGGTACTATTAAATAAATCACGGTCTTCAAGATGCGGTTCCTATTGTCTTTGGAAGCTCGCCTCGGCCAAAACTGTCAGTTATCTTTTTTTTGCCGTGAACTCTTTCGATCCCATGTCTGATCCCTCAGACAATTGACATTTGTACGTTCCTCGTACGTCGCGGCGGTTCGTGACTATCGTGACATTCCTCGCCCTCGTTTTATTTTAAAGCAGGACCACCAGATTCTCAGAGGATGCCAGGTACGCTTTGTGAGAGATCGCAAGCATTTTATTGTTTCGGTTTCTTTTAACTATATTGAGGAAGTACAGCAAAAATGCGGAATCGTAAGCGGGACTGATTGATTCTTTTGCGTTTGAAAGGTTCCTTGGTTGAGTTGGAATTTTTCATTTTGCGTTCCAAAAAGTGTACAGTTCGTCGGAGCGGAGCTTGGTGTCTGTCTGGTGAGCAGGCAGCGGCAGTCAGTACAACGGTTAAAAGCAAATGCATGATTACTTGCAAGGTATTTTCGCAGGTAGTCATAGCTACACGATGCTAGCGCACTCGTAATCGTGCTTGACAGACTAATGTCAAGTGTCAAGGGTAGGGCTGGGAGTCGTGCGCTCACGAGAATCGCGCTCCGTATCCTTGCGTCCTCGTTCACTAGCCAAATGTTCGAGATTTATATGTTGTTTCGTGCAGTTTATTTACACGACACATTTCTGCAAACTCTAAACCTCTTTTACAGACAATTACTCGTAGTTCAGGCAGCGTGGCTAAGTAACGTTAAACTAGAAAGGCAAGCGATCCTGGAATCTGTTTTAGTTAGTTAAATAGGATAGGTGTACGCGTTGATTCGGTCGTCCTTGCACGAACACAAACGCCGCTCGAACGAACGTGCCGCTCTGTCACACCTCATACTACGCCAAAGTACACATACATACATATAGCGCAGTACCTATAGACTAAACTGCTGTGGTTACTCACACAGGCGTCCTATCTATGTACCTTTGTAGCTATGTACGCACGCTTATATAAAGGTTTCGCAGCCAGAAAGATACATAAGCACGTAAAGTAAATAGGACTGTGTCTGGGCAAGAAAGTCTCTGGCTGCGTTCTCGTATAAGCTTAGAGTTGAGCGTAGCGTGATACTTATGACAGTGTTTGCGAGTTATTGAACCTGACCACCCCTAGCGGCGAGCGGGCGTGGGAAATCAACCAGTGTGCGATTAGGAGTTGAATCAACCAATAAATCATTCATTTTAACTTTATAATAGTATTTATCTGACTGGCTGGTCTTATATTTTTACAAGCACGTTTTGGTTAGAAAAAAAGGTACGAGAAATAAAGTTAAATAAAATCTAAGCACAGAATCTTCTGCAGAATTGATGTAATACGCTTTCCGCTTCGCTTATAGCTCCGAGGTCGAAGCCTTAGTTCTCAGCTTAGGATTCGCTGGCCCCGATCGACCGGACGAGGCGTCGAGCCGTGAATTTCATTATGCCAGCTAATGAGAAAGGTCTGACATGAGCACAACCAAAAGACTAGGCAGCCTCACGTAACGGCTCAGTTTAGCCTGAACGCTCTGCTTATCGCCCCGCTCGTGCGAGCAACGAGATCTCAGCGTTGAGAGTTCCCACAAGGAGCTTAGCAGCTGAATGGATTATGATGGATGTGGTATCGATTCGTCATGATCACGGCTGCCCATAGATGCACAATCCAGTTTTTACGATACTCGATTGATTTGTATGCGACCCCTGCGTCAAGGAGACTGTAGGCACCTATATATGCCTTTGTATTGTTTGTTTAGACGACTCAATTGTCGTGGAAATGTCGATCGGTCCGGGTCAGGCAGGATGGTGACGGTTGTCGACGAAACAATGCACGTACAGATAACGTGCAGGCAGACGCTGATGGAGAAATAACGCGGCGCGACGCGGCGCGGCGCGGCGCGGCGCGGCGGGGCGTTGGGAAATTGATAAAGCATTCATTCCAAGGAAATATATTACTGGAACAGACCAAAATCATGAATAAATGCCTGCACTGACACTACGCAAAGACTTTGGCTTGTCTTAATGACAGTTTTCTATTGCGCGTGGCTTGCTAACATAAAAATGTTAGCAAACCACGCGTAGTCTTTGGTTTTTTAAGAACTGTACCCTAACCATAAGTACTTCGCGTAAATAAATATATCACATTTCATTTTAGTTAGCTCATTATACATTAACAGCCTTACTTATAATGTAGATTTCTAAACAGTCGATTAACTTAACACTACTTGAAGTGTTTAAAAGCCTATTTTGATTAAGGTCCCATAAAATGTAGAAGTAGTGTGCCGCCGTTCATTAAACTATGACATTTGTCTGTATTGTTTTTAAGTCAGAGTACAATTTAATCCAATGCTAAACACTTAAACAGTGCTTATTTAGCGTGAGGACGCGGGTTCCAGTCCCGGCGGGGTTGAATTTTTGGGATATTATACAATGTTGTGATTTCCCCTTGTGCTTGTTTAGTTTATCAGCTACTAGTTGTTGCCCGCGGCTTCGCCCGCGTGGTATGTTAATAAAAGTAGGCTTCAAACTATGTCTTTTGAATGAATCGAACCAAGGATTACAATTTATACAAAGTTTAGAACTCATTTGCACAACCCCAAAGGGTAGTTCTGAAATAATAAAAAATACGTGTTTCATTATTTACTTTAAAGTTTATTTGTACAGAGTTTTGAGCGAATCAAATATTTTTTTTCATAGAAACTTTACCACCCTGTTTAACCCCGTTAGGGGTTGATTTTCGAAAATAAGATATGCCTATGTGTTATTCCAGAACCTAAACTATCTACATTCCAAACTTCATCAAAACCGGTTTAGTAGTTACGGAGATACGTGGTAACAAACATTAACACACACACACACAGACTTTCGCATTTATTATATTAGTAGGATTTAAAAAAGCTTTACAAAAAAGGTCCTTCATGTATAAATGAGCTGACTGAAATGAAATGTAACATTATTGTTCGAAGTATAGTATGGGTTCTTGAAGTATGAGGATGATCAGTTTCACGCACTGCCAACATGCGCACTCACTTCTGTGAGTATGTGACTGTCGCTCCATGATAAAGCATCCGTGCAGTTCCGTGCAGCGACCAACAACCAAATAAAAGGTTTAAAATATTCAACTATCCTAGTAATTCATAATGTTTTTGGAGAGCTTTACCCACGTGGTACAAGGAAGGATAAAAAATAGTGTTATGTGCTATTCTAGGTCACGAACAGTGCTTGTCCCAAATTTCATGGAAGTCCGCTCAGCCATTGCGGGGAATATTACTAACAAACAGCCAAACTTTCACATTTATAATATTAGTAGGACTATACTTGTGCATAAAATCGGCTTGAAATGCTGAATTAAAGGTTGTTTGAAAACCTTAAGGTTTTTGGAGACAATGTACACAATAATGGTGTTTTACATGTATAATATGTATGTATTTACAAAAAAAAAGTATATAAGTAGTATATCAGTCATTTAGTTCCCATAATACAAGTTCTGCTTAGTTTGGGGCTAGATGATGCTGTGTGAAAAATGTCCAGCAATATTTATATTTATTTATTTATTTAATATCATCATCTTCTTGTCCTTATCCCATATTACGTGGGGTCGTGTTTTCTTGTTCCACTCTCCTCTATCAGCCGTCATCTTAGTACTCACTCCTTTCTTAACCATATCATTCTTCACATAATCCATCCATCTTTTCTTTGGCTTACCTCTGGTTTTATTTCCATCCACATTAATATTTAACACTTTTCTCGTAATATGACATTCTTCCCTCCTTATGACATGCCCATACCATGCTAACATATTACTCCTCTTTCAAACTTCCCCTGATATACTCATTCCTTATTTTGTCAATTTTAGTAACTCCACGCATCCATCTCAACATTCGCATCTCAGCTGCGTGTACTCTTCTTTCATCAATCCCTTTGGTTACCCAACACTCCGATCCATACAATACGACAGGTCTTATGATCGTTTTGTATTTTTTTCCTTTGAGTCTAAGGGGGCATTCGTGGATCACATGTAGTTCCTGTAACCTGTCGCCATTTCATCCATCCCGCATTTATTCTGTTCCTCACATGACCGGGAAGTGAGGAACAGAATAAACGCGGGGAACAGAATTAAATCTCGCCATCTTTCTGGATTTATGAACCGAGGTACCGAAAGTCGGAGCAAACTGGCAGGGATACACCATCTAACGCAATAGGAATGAAATTGGAGGGACCACCGTATTCGCAGAACAGATGTTCAGTTTTCGTTCTGCTGATCTTCAGTCCGACACTCTCCAATTTTTCCTGCCATTTTACCAGCCTACTCTGTACCTCAAGTGCATTTTCTCTAACAAGAACAATGTCGTCGGCAAACAGCATACATCAGGGTGCCTCCGCCTGTATTTCCGATGTCAGGGCATCCATAATCAGGAGGAACAAAGTACAAAAAACTACAAAGTTTTGTACAAAGTACAAAACTAGACCAAACAATTATTTATAATTAATAAAGAATTAATAAATTTGTAATTATGTGCTCTAAGTAAAAGTTATTTTTTTATATTTTGAGTTTTTTATCGATTTTTTTAAACAGATTAAAGTCCATGCTTCATGTGTTCAAAAATCAAACTCGAGAGATATAACAGGTACCAAGATCCAGATCACAAAACATCACCAAATCAATGATGGTAGTCCTCTTAAGATGCAGACAGGTGCCAAATAAGCACATTAAAAAGTAATCATATAAATATCAAATGCAAGATCGTTGATTAAAGTTTA
The DNA here is from genome assembly GCA_958496245.1 of Perizoma flavofasciatum. NCBI lineage: Eukaryota > Metazoa > Arthropoda > Insecta > Lepidoptera > Geometridae > Perizoma > Perizoma flavofasciatum. Next base: position 156,557 of record OY292419.1, on the reverse strand, counting down.
TATCAGCGTACGCAAGAGCGTGTCGCTTACAACAGCGCACTCAACAAATGAGAGGCTAAACCTCACGTTTTTTGCATTCTCTCTCTCAAGCGATTACTTTTCAAAAATATATATAACATCCCAATTCTTTATTAAAGTGTAAATGAGTACCTAATTATAAAGAGTAAACAGTTGTTTAGCCAAGCAGTGTTTTGTTTTCTTCCATTGCATTTGAAATGGCACATATCAGAAAGAGACAAAAGAGTGGTTAGTTAATCAATAACCTTTATAAGTAAGGCCCTAAATCTTCAAAATGTGATCAATATTCTGTTGGTTAATACAGTCAAATAGTATAACTTCAGCACCTTTTAATGAAATGGAATTGAGCTGTCGCTTGATAATTTTCTAGTTTTCATATTGGTTACATGCTAACAGATTCAAAGATCTTGAGAGAGAGTGTCTTGGAAATGACATTTATAAGTACGAGGTATTAGGTAGGTTCTTGCTTTGTGCTTTAACTTCAAGATTTAACTCAAAAGCCATGCAGCTGTCAGCACTAGGCTATAGGCTCCGTGAGACTAGCCTCTGTCAACGGCTTCACCGCATGGTGCCCGGATAATACATAGTGTATAATGTTTTTCTACCTGTTCCTAATTTCATTCAAATCTGTCTAGACGTTATGGAGATTATTAGCAAAAATCATCCAAACTTTTTTGACATCTATGATATTAAAGTAGTAGGATAGTCGCAATTTATTTCACTTTTGAATATTTTACAGCACTACCAATACCAACCTCAAACATTATCCGTTTCAATAAAAAGGTCTTCATTCATCTGGAATTAAGTTAAGCAATTCTTTGAACAGAAAAAATCTGTAGAAGTAACGAAAACAATAAATAAACTCTTCTATCAATCAACCATTATGGAACCTAAATACTTTTGAATCAGAGTTGGTAACAAGCTCATACATACTATGTAACTTACTTAGATTTGTAATGAAAAAACAAAACAAAACCCTACAAGAACAATTACATGGGAAACCTCCCCAATAATCAGGAGGTATGCATCAAAGTTTGCAGAGCATTTATTTTTCTTAAAACAGGAATCAAAAATTCACATTCAGTTTTAAGTGTCACTTTACAATGTGCACTGTTCGCTTTTTAAAATTTAATAAATTTTGTGTCAAGTTTCCTAAGTTAGATTAAAAAAGACTTTTTTCTGAAATGTTGTTTTTTTTAGAAACACTCAATTATGAAAAAAAATGTGTATGTTTGAGCAATAAAACTGATGTCATATTATCCATTTGTACACAACTGCAGTTTGCAACAACTGGAGCTCCATATGTTTACCATATGAGGTTGTGTGTTTGTTTATCTTTTATAATTTTTCTTCCAAATGGCTTACCAAATTATAATGTTTGATGACCTCTGTGGAGCAATGGACTATGACCCGCCTGAGACGCATGTATTTACACAAATAATCTATTAAAAGTAGTATATCAGTCATGTAGTTCCCATAACAAAAGCTCTGCTTACTTTGAGGCTCGATAAATATAGGATAGGATAGGTGTAAAAAATGTCCAGCATTATTTATTTAAGTATTTTATGTGTTTTTTTGCAAAGATTAGTATATCCGCAACAATGGTTGTCAGATGTATTATCGCCACAAGTCTCTTGGGGTTCTGCAAACGATGATGGAAGTACATGTTGAGGGTTTTAAAATTTATAAAATATTATGTTTTGCATGTGAGTGAAGTGATATAACTTGTGTTGTATATGCTACTTATAAATAAATAAATAAACATGAAACATGAGAAATATCCTCGGATACCCAGGAAAAATTTAAGATCTGCTAAAGTAACAGGCTACATAAATATCTAAGCTAGTACAATAGCAAGGAGTGCATCAAAGAACCCGCCCACAGCACATTGAATCTTTTTATTGCACTGATATTTCTTTCTAACGGGGAAATCGATACAGTTACACTTTTGCTCAGCAATTGATTAATCTCGCTAATGGTGATCTTTTTTGAAACAGTGACACAAGATTAGACACATACTTAGTGAAAAACAAGAAATGGCAGTGGAAATATAAGTTCATACTGCTAGATGCTTATTATGAGCCAATGCCATATTAATATGAAGGACATTTCAGCCAGGACATGGCAACTGCCTAGAGTTGCAGTAAGGTCACTGCTGATTTATTTATAAACAAATTTTGTTTTCCTTGTTAGTGTTTCATGGCTTTCAGACTCATACATTGTCTACCTAGTTTAATAATAATTAAATTACTAGATATTGTAACATATTTCACTACTTTGCTTAAAAACCACGGCTATCATTAATTTTATTTTGTAAATGGTAAACAAAAACAAACAATAATTGTGTGCCAAGAGTGATGTGTGGATGAAAATTGGACAGTGTATTTATTTGAGCTTTCAGAGTAATCAACAACTTTCAAGCTGAATCAACCAGCTTTTTTAGAGCAATAATACTTGGAACATTGTACAGCATGCATGTAATGTAACCCTATCACCTTCACAACTACCTATAGGGAATTTCAGCATAACAAAAGACATGGTCATTGTACTTGTAGCAATCAGTCATGATGTACCTACCTAGTGTGCCCCATGCATCACAGCATCTCACAGGGCTCCATCAAAGAGCTGTCAGGTAAATGACCCAAACGGGTGTAAAATGAATGAGGGTGCATCACCTGAGCATGGAGCTGACCCTTGTTCACATGGACCCTGAGGCCGCTTGCTAATTACGGGATGTGGCCCCAATTCAGCCTCACTAATAACTGAGTTTCTAGAATGAACTATTGCCTTGAAAATAATACATTTGACCACAGACACAACACACACATAGTGATGCAACACTCTCACTGATCATAACACAGTAGCACTTCACAGCAGACTACAATGGTTTCGGCACCCCGATAAGAACCCGTGGCGGCGCCCCCGACCACCGCGGGAGCCCCGATCGCGACCTAACCTCAAAACGTAAAGGAAAACGGACGAACGACAGCTCCAGATGTTATCAAAGCAGACCTAGCGCGTATGACATCACCTCCGCGATAGGATCGCATCAAATTGTACAAAGAACGCGAAATACGCGGCCAAACCACGCACATTACGGGTTTGTGGGCAAAACGCTTTGTTTGAGTACCTAGTAGGCAGTGCAGAGTGCAGCCTTCACCGCGCGCCGTAGCCGTACCTAGCTATAGATAGATAGATATGCACGTAGGTACGCGCGCGAGTGCAGCCGACTGCCGCCGAGTCGCGTGCAGCAGCGCGCCGCCCTTTGTCCGGGGGCGGCGCGACAGGTTCCGTGCACTCCGCAAAAACCGTAAACACGATTCTGATTAACGATCCCGGCCACACTCACCTCGACGCGGGCGAGGCGTCGGGCGTCGGGCGTCGGGCTGTAGGAGTGAGCGACGGGCGCTCGGCGTCACGCTCGGCCGCAGCGCTCCGGCCTCACGCGGGGCTGCGCCCGGGCCGCGGTGGCGCAACGCGGAGGCCGTGACGCGATAGAGAATGTCCGAGCGGCGCTCGCACGCCAGGCGCGTTTCGCAACGCTCACTCCGCGCTTGCAGGAGAGGAGACGCAGGGATACTCACGGCCTGGCGGGTCCTAGCGGGTCGGCGCCGGCGTCCATGGCTCGCGGGGCCGCGGCCGGGCTCCGGCCTCGGGCCGTCGGCCGTGCGACGCGACACTCTCTCCGATATCACTAGGAACGCGACCACGAACACTGTAACACCATCACGACGTCGTAGCACTCGACCGCGGGCACTCTAATACGCGTATAAACACTCCGCGGATCGTGTTTTGTTACATAGGTAGAGTTTTCTTTGAAAAATCAATATACATTTTCCCAGAGATAAAAGATACGGACGAGTCGATGTCCAGCGCAGGTTAGGTGCGTGAAGTTTGCAAGCTTTTTTAGCGCACCGGTGTTACCAACATTTTTTTGTCCATTTTTTGTTTTGGCTGTTGTGATTTTTTCTAGAGATTTGTAGCTAACTTCGGTATGGTAGAAAGCGTTTAGGTCTCGCATAATACTCACTGCCATAGACAATGGCGCGAAAGTTTAAATATTCTGCAAAACGATCAGTGAGTAAATAAATTTATCCTAAATGTTGTTGAACTAAGTGTTGTAACAAAGAATGTTGCTTATTTTAGCACTACTGCAGTTTAGTTTACTTCTATTTATGTTGTGTTATAATATATAAAATAAAAGAAAAATGTGCATAGGTTTATCAATACTTTATTGCAAAAAATATGAATGCCTTTTTTATTATTATTTTAAAAATCCGTACGAGTAAACCTACTAGCCTATAATGTAGGTACATTTTATGTTCATTTAATGTACCTATCATTTTCATTGTTAAAAAATTATGCGATTTCATTCTTCATTTATTAACGTCATTCGGGTAAATAATAGTTAAGACAGATATTTGAAAAAATAAAGAACGTCTTTGAAAAAAACCTTGCCTGGTCGTAAATCACTTAGTGGACTGAGCCTATAAATATAGACGCAAGAGAGAAGACGAAGACAATATAAATATTTAAAGTAGTTCTCAAATAAATCTATATTAGGTAAATTTAACATTTACTACTTTTAATCATTTACTTATAAAAGAAGGAAAACATTCTAAGTACAAATACATTTTGATTTACATTTTAATTTTTTTAGGTATTAAACTAAACATAGTTCCTTGTTGATTTCGCCTCGTCTGTGTCGAAATGCAACTAAGGATTAAGTTGGAGGAGTTGAATCTCACTTTAATTAAAAAAAGTGAAGAGATCACACCTCCACTTAATCCTTTATCGCTTTGTCTGCGATGACTGCCGTCGCGTCGTGCCGGAAGCTGCTTGTTGTTTGCCTTTAGTGTGCATACAACCGTCGATCTGTTGAGGAGTGGCTTCACGCGTGAGCTGGAAAGATAGATCTGGCAGCATTATGACAGCAAACTGTCAAGATCCCCTGTCCAACTCAGACGTGAAGCCAAGATAGAAGTCACATCTGCGCTCTGTAAAACAAAGTAGTTAAATATAAAATACACGAGTTAAACGAGTAACAAAATCTGCTGCGTATTTACTCAGTGTGACAATCGTAGTGTGCGCTCGATATGGAGTCAGGCGGCTCGCTATCACCGCTTGAAAAGGTGCGGCTAACGTTCTCTGATAAGAACAACGCTTTTCCCTATCACGTCAGTGATCCTATTATGTAGGTACGCATATTGTTATATGAAATGAATGTCTAAATTTTGCTATTTATTAAATTATTGGCACTTGCAACTATGAGGATAATTTTAACCAGTACTCTTACGGTGCGGGTGGAATAAGTGAACACATGTGCCTTTAGAACACCATATGTTATTACGTAATCTTCCTTGCTGTTTCAATAGTATGACACAAATTTGATTGCAAGATTTTTATTATTATCGAGATGACTGAATCCTGAATCTCATAGCAAAAAAAATCTAGTTGCCACGTCATAAAACTTGTAAAATTTATCAGTAGTCAAAAATCTATAGAACCAACCACATAATTTGAAACGGACACTGAATACTAATGGTTTCCCAAGTTACCCTTGTCCTGGAGAGCATTGAGAGCAGCAACAGTGAAGCACTAAAACACCAGCTCGTGTCCACAGTCAATCTTAATCACAGCTCACATTCGGATAGAGACCCGATCGATCGATGGGCCCATATTTATACTTTCGTCGATATCTCCAGATATGATATCAGAGTACTGACACAAGGTACAAACGTCCACCATGATTGTGATAAGATACGATGGAACAGGGAATCGATTGGCCCCTGCAAAGCATATCTATCGCGCAAACAATCCAATCCACCAATCGGTAAGGTATCGGTGATAAGCCAGTGTGCGATGACGAGGGCGCTGGGCTTCGGTGCCGGCGAGTGCTGATGTGGAGCTCCAACGCTTGTGGCGGCGCGGGGTGCCTCGACCCGTCCGGGGCCGTCGCCTTCGGGCCACTATCTGCTGCCGACGACACCACTTCGACGAACGAAGCGCACTGTTTACAGTGGAGATACACCTTTATTACTCATTTTAATTATCTAGTTTGTGTATGATTATAATAAGATCAAGTCCTCTGAACAAAACACCAGCGATGAACACCAGACCCAGATATAGCCTAGCGAGATCTTAACAATAACTTGTTCCAAATTTTATAGTCTTATCAATTTTACCTAAACTTACTAGGATATTTCAGAATGATTACTTTTGTTAAGCTTGCATGGTAAAAATACTTGAACCTTTTTTCCATTAAGCAAGTATTATCAAGAGTGATCAACGCCAAATTAGTCTCGTATATTTTTCGATTGAAATCTAGTCAACCAGGATACAAGCGTGGTTGCTCTACGTGGAAGAATTTCGACATGATAGATAAGGTAGCAAACGTTCATATCAAACGGTGTCATTTGATAAGGCACAAGGTGTGTGCTTTCTGGAGCACTTGTATTTAACAGGTGTAGGTATGTACCTAATTTAAGTTTTTAGTTTTTAGCATACTTAGTTTAGTGATAAACCTCAAGTAAATGACGATAGCTCCAATTAATCACCAATTTGTAGTCTACCAATGAAATTCTAAGAGACCTTTAAATCTAAGTTTAGATAAGTTGTTAAAGACGAAGAGATTTATTCGTCTGTAGAGTGAAAGCCATTCGTCTGGCTGCGGGAAACTTTAGGTTTTAGGGGCAGGTGGTGGAGGGAAGTTCCCGGGTCCGGGGTGGAGGGTGGGGGCTGCGGGCAGTGCGGGGAGGACGGTTGCGACGCGGTGGTGGCACTGGCACTGGCACCCGCTCGCCTCGCGGCCGTGAACTGGAACTTCGGAAACTTCTGCCGTATTGTGTTTACATTGAACTTTGTTATGTGGGTTAAAGTTAAGCCAGAGTTCACCAACATGTGTGATGCTCGTTTTACTCAATTGCAAAGTTGACTTTAAGTTTATGGTATCGATTTTCATCTCATGTTATTCAAAAGTTTCAAGGTCTCAGACAAATATTACGGAGCGCCTAGCGTGGCATGACAGGACGTTAGATAAGTTGTTGATTATTTTTTTATGTCATGAACGTACGTTGATGCAAAATCTTGTACTAAAAATACCAACTAAAAACGTTGAATATTTTTTAACATAGGAAATTATTCAGTCTAGGATACGATTCCACACCTACTATCAGGAGTCTCAACAAATATCAATGATAATGGCCACACCTGAACCTATTTTCCTTATCGATGCAGGTAGAAATACCTACCTAACTAGAGGTGTTTGATAAACTTTCACACGAAACTGAAATTTTAGGCACAAATGTTATATTTCAGACCTACATTATTGGGCTTATAAAAAATATAGTCTTTTAAAAAGTACTTTTTAAAACACTTAACTAACCTCCTATCAATGCATAATGAACCTAAGTACGTAGAGTTAGTTGGGCAAGAAAAGTGAGTCTTTTAGGTATTCCATTGCAATACGTAGATACATATAGGTACCTAGATTATTGATAAAATTAAGGCCCAAACAGCTCTCTCTATTTTTACATGAACGAATCGCTCGTTGCCATATATGACTTTCATCAGCAATTTTAAATAACATGTGATTTAACCAAGTTATTATTATTATTGCCTGTAGATGGTACCTACCTAGGTATAATGATGTTTGCACCTTCTTGCTTTTATTTTGTTCCTGTGGTGTGAATAAATTAACTTAAGCAGCTCCCTTGAATACGCTACTTTTTCCTGCATTTTAAACAAAACTAGCAAATACCTACACAGTAACGCCACAGAGGTGCAGACAACCTCTGTGGCGCAGTGGTCGAAAGTTCGCCTGAGACGCAGAAGGTTGCAGGTTCAATTCCCGCCGCGGGACAAATGTTTGTATGATCTACAAATATTTGTCTCGGGTCTGGGTGTTTCTATGTATAATATGCATGTATTTACAAAAAAAAATATAAGTAGTATATAAGTCTTGTAGTTCCCATAACACAAGCTCTGCTTACTTTGGGGCTAGTGTGATGCTGTGTGAAAAAAATGCCCAGCATTATTTATTTTATTTATTACTAGTTGTTGCCGCGGCTTCGCCCGCGTGGTATGTTAATAAAAGTAGCATATGACCGTCTCCAAGCTTCAAACTACATATGTCCACCAACTTTTGAATGAATCGAAACAAGGATTACAATTTATGCAAAGTTTAGAACTCAATTGTAAACCCCCAAAGGGTAGTTTTGAAAAAAATAAAAAATACGAGTTTCATTATTTACTTTAAAGTTTATTTGTACATAGTTTTGAGCGAATCTAACAATTTTTTTCCATAGAAACTTTACCGCCCTATTAAACCCTCTTAGGGGTCGATTTTCGAAAATCGCATTTATTATATTAGTAGGATTTTATTTATTTAATGTTACTGCATTAGTTTATGAAATTGTCGTTTTTTCGAACCGGCCACTTTGAACTGATATCTGCTGTTTGACTTGGAATTGAAAATTAATGTAGTTATTAGAATAACATGCTATTCTATTTACATATGCGGTATTTAGGTATTTGTTTTTTTGTGATTTGTATTACCTCCAATTTAAATACGTAACAGTGGTAGGCCTTCTGTGAAAGGGCTCGTCCGGGGAGTGCTACCACCACGCCTACTCTGCCGCCAAGAAGTAATGCTGTCATTGCTGTCTTCCGGTTTGAAGAGTATGGTTGTTGGTGGAATTACAGACACATCTTTCATCTCTATATCTCAGTGTCGGCAACGCGTGAGTGATACCTCTGGTACAAACACCCATAGGCTACTTTAACCGCTTGCCACCAGATAGGCCGTTACCTAGTTTCTTTGTCTCTTTAGTATTAAAAAAAAGAAAAAACTATAGTCTCTCTCTAGAAACTAGAAACCTCGCGTTTATTCGAAATTGAAATGTTGATGTCGAACAACGCTGACGGATCTGTTTTCAATGACGAATTGAAAACAGATCCGTCTCAAACTACAGCTGAACTTGCATAGGCTTTTGATGTTAGTGTCAAAACAATATTTGCTAATTTGTGGCAAATCGATACTTCTTCTTCGATACGATCTTCTTTACGATTACAGCTTCATAGGTAAAGACCTAATATACATACTTGTAGCATTAGGGAAATTATCAACTTATCTCTGTGCTATTTAACTACTAACCAATTGCATTCTGGGCCCGAGGTTATCTCAAATAATTACCTATACTTGGGTATCAACGGTGCGAGTGGTGCGACGAACATGAGGGCGATTCGATAAGTTGGTACCTAGTTACTAGGTAGGTAGTTTGCGGTTAGATACGTATATCAGTAGCAGTAGTAAGTAGGCCTTCAACTTACCTACCTTCCTATTTTAACAACAACAAATATAGGGCCATTACCTATAATAAGTATTAGAAATGTGTATCTGTGTTCATGAACAACTAGCTTCTGCCTACGGCTTCGCCGACGTGGTACCCGGATAAAAAGTAGCATATGTGTTATTCTGATGTATAATCTATATTACTGTAAAGTTTCATCAAAATCCGTTCAGCAGTTGTTGCTTGAAAGATTTATAAACATCCATCCTCACAAACTTTCGCGTTTATAATAGTAGTAGGTAGGATACCGTTGCGTTAGTTATCCTACTTATAATAGGTAGGTATTATATCAATGTCAAGGTTTGGATGTAGGTTGCTCTTCGTAACAGCTAAATCGATTAGGACGAAATTTGGAACAGTTATAATTCCTAGAATGGGCGAAGGCTTTTCTATTATAAACGGTCTTAAATACTGAAGTAGGTAGTAAGGTACCTAACAGTCACCTACTTATTACTCCGTCATGTAACATTTTGAATACTTAGATAGACAGATAACATAGGTGTTTTGCTTATAAATTCAAACAGAGCAAATTATAGACTAATCGCAGAAGTACAATGGTTCTAAAACTTACATAATATATTGAGCCTACCTACTGCTGGCTACTCATCAACTTTCACCACAATTATGTCCCTTCCCACTGTTTGTCAAATTACTCTTTCGTTTGTGCGACAATCACACAGCAACCACATAGCATCTGAGACGCTGTCGCTGCCACGGTCGTGAAAATGCAAAATTAAATAACTGCTCTGAAGTAGGTAGGTACCTATTTATAATAAAATTATAACCACTAGTATTAGGTACCTACTAGATAAAATACGAAATTTTGAATAAGGTTGGTACCTACCTCTACTATGTCACGTCTTTTACAATACCTACCTTGCCTTTATCTCGTTTTTACACGTTATTTGCTGAAGGCGCACGATAATGATAAAGATAAGTGGCAGTCGCTCGACGCTTTTATCGTAACATACCTAGCTATATTGTGCGAAAATTGCTCGCTTCAGGAAGTTATGATTTCTTGGCCAGATAATTAATTACAAATCAAACATTTGAACCTAATAGCAAGAGGCATGTAAGTAGGTACCCCTGTCAAACGAAAAATTGATAGTTACCTACCTAACCTACAGGTTAGTAGGGGATAGGTAGTAAGTATTGATCCTATTTCACAAACGCCCTCTTTTGACCTAGTATAGGTTTGCAACATGAGGAATGTGGAAGTTAGAAATATTATGATAAAATCATGACTAAAACCTACCTAATGGCTCTGTAATGTAATGCAGTGATACAATTTCATAGTCAATAAAATGACAAAAAATAACAATAGGTACCTTCCTGCATTCAATGAAAATGTTTTCAATTGAATATTATTAAACGACTGATTATTCCAGTGTTGTGATATTTGCAATGAAAAGTTGACTTTACAAACACTGCGTTCATTAATCAAAAGTTTGGCGCAGAGCACCTCGTATCCACCATCTCCGCCTCCGCCCACCCCAGCTCGTCATTATACACCGATATAATATACACAGTATCTACAAAGGAATATTTTATTTTAGGTCTCACATAATACTCTTTATGGTGGCATTTGTTGGCAGCACCGAGGTCAGAAAGGTCAAATGTTGACAAAAGGCTGAAGCGCCGTCAGCGCTAACAAGGGCTGCCAACTCAATGGTAGCATTAGGTTTCATGACATAATCTTACAAACTTAGGACCTCGTATAAAAAAATATATTTAATCATGATAGTTTAAAATAAACGGAGTTATGAGGACCTAATTGTCTATCTGAATTACCCTAAGGTAAAGACCTATTTTTGTTATCTAAAAAGGAACAATGTTAAATGTGTTTAGTGTGGCAAATTCTAATCGATAATCACGTAGTAGTATCAAATTGTTGTACCGAGTAAATATCAATAAATATAGGATAGCTATTTAACTTCATACTAGATTGGCAAATTGTCTTGAAATGTTCTTTATTTGCATGAATGAATGATTTGAGTTATTAGAAAGGAGAAAAACCTACAAAAAGGGTAACCCTCAATTTTTTCTCTTCTTTGATTTTTACAATTTTTTCAAAGTTAATTATGCTTTTAACACTAACAAAATAAATAAAAAATAGTTCTTCATATAAAGTTTTTGAAGATTATCTACTTATAATAAAATATTAGGTATTATGTGATCAACTTTTCTTCCAGAAAAAGTTAATTGAAGTTATTTTTTGCCAACGACAGACGATGAAGTTATATGCTATATTATAAATTTAGTCTCATCCTAAATTTATTTTTTAGGATGAGGTTGTTTGTTTATATGCAATCGAATGTTGCCATTCATCTCCAAAACATTGGACACAAATGACGACGACATAATGTCGACAACATTATTTATTACTCGTCATTTATCTCCAATGTTGGGGTAACTGCTCCCGGGTATATAGGTGATACCACTTTGGATGCCATTCTGACTTGCAGGGTATTCCAGCAGCGGAGTGATTCGGCTACGGTGGTCAATCCTTTCTTTCAATTTTCCTTTTCCTTCTGGCTTCTTCGCGTCTCTCATGCTTTGCCTTGTTGGGGCGAGTCGGGAGACTAGGAGTTCGCGATGCAGGGCGTGAAGCGTTAGGGCAATAAAATGGATGTGGCGGCTGTTGTCGACGCGGTCATACATTTGGCGGGCCAGTTGTACGACGAACTCCTCAATTCTGCGTCGAATCGACCGGTTCAGATACGGTTTTCTGTAAAGGGTTTGTAATTCATCTGCGATGGTTCTTAGATAGATGTTACGACGTCAACTCACCTAGGGGTGCTGCACTGCAAAAACCAATATTGCCATTTATATCAAAAATGGTTTGACCGATTAAGATGCATTTTCTGTAAAGGGTTTGTGATTAATTGGTGAAGGTTCTTAGATGGTAGTAATAGTTTTAACTCGCCAGGTGGCACTGCAGTTAACATTTTTCGTTCATTGGTAGGGTTTGATGTATTGCTTACAGAATCAACTGACAGGTGTACAGATTGTATTCTTAATTCTCTATTATTTCTCTATTATTCGTAATTAAACTTACCTACTAGCTTTGTTCGAACGTAAGATTCGCTACCAAAGGCTTACTTACTCATTTTTATTTTCGAAGAGATCCATCTTTTTCTTTTTCTTCCCAAAATTTGTATGTAACGTACAACACGCAACTCCAGTTTTCGGCTCCGTTTTTCTAAAATACACATTTAAATATTCGTTTGCCCACAGGCTACGGTAGACCATTGTAGTAATATATTTTTCTTGATGTTTTCTTATTTGATGTTATTTATGTAACTACTGTGTTTATGAACTTATTTACTTTGTTTTATGTTGTCACTATCTCAATTTTAATAGTTTAAAATTTGTTTTAAACTATTAAAATTGAGATAGGAGGGGTTTGTGAGGTCGTCCTTCCTAGGCCCTGTCTGAAAATCAGCGCTGCTACACAGTACTAAGAAGTACTGTGTGGAGCAGCACTAAGTTGAGACAGGACCTTTTTGGTTTTTTTTCAGTACCTGAGTACTACTTTTACCTATACTCATATGGGTTATGATGACTATGAGAGTATTGAGTTGAATTTACGTGGTTGAATACCCGTATCACTGCTTGATTGACTAAGGTACGGGACCTTAGTCAATCAAGCAGTGATACGGGTGCGTAAAAACAGCATTTGAATAGTTCGAAAATCCACATCCTTTGAGAACCAATTTGTATTGAGAACCAATTTATTAGTGAAATTACAATAAGCATTTTCTTAAAAACTCGTCCCTCTCGAAATCCCCTCTCGAAATTCCAGTTGGCTACACTGGAGCAACATATAATATGTGCGGCGGCGTGCGCACGTAATAGTTTAGAGTTGTCAAAAATTATCGTCCCGCTGTCAAATCAAACTGTCGATTGTCAAGTTGTCAAACCAAACTGCATGGCTGTAAACACCACGGTGTAGTGTAAAAGTTTTTTTAGTATTTAGTAATTTTAATATAATAGCAAAATGGACGATATTTGCCGGCTCTGTTGCTCTCCAAGTTTTGTGAATAACAATATATTTGACGAGGAAAACGCACTATATCTTAAAATGTCTTTATATTTGCCAATAAAGGTGAGGTAACGCGGTCGAAGATATCACAATTGTTTCATCGTTCTATCCGTTGAATTTAATGCGAAATGGTTGATTTTGACAGGTTTTTAAGAATGACCGGCTCCCGCAGAAGGTTTGTGACAAGTGCAGCTGCAAAGTGAATGATTTCTACCAGTTCTGTAACGAAACAATCGAGGTCCAGCACAGGTGAGCTAATTACCTATTTCCTTTCAATACGAATTTACGTATCAAAGGCAAAGTGTCGTATTCAAGTTTTTCTAGTGATGTATGCTTAGCGGCTGAACGATACCGATATCGGGAAACATTCAAACTCACAAATCATGATAAATATTCCGTTTTTTAGTAAAAAAACATGTTCAAAACCATGATAGTTTAAAGTTAAACCTTATGAATTTTAAACTAGATTAATTCATTATATATTCAACGAGCCACTGTTACAATTTCAGATTGCGTATGGCGTTAGTTTCATGTGGTGTTTCTTCTGAAGACATTGTAGACCTCACTCGCATTAAAGAAAATGTCTCTCCAGTACCTGGCAACTATAAAGTAGAACAAAGCACCCAGACAGAATGGAATGCACCGGACTGTTCTAGCGACAATAACATACAGACTTGTGTCAGTAGTAATGCCTTCAATCAAATACAAATCAAACAAGAACCAAGAACACTATCCCCTGTGAAAGAAGAGACTGAAGACATAGTAGACTTTGGCAGCGAAGAATTGTCTGACAAAAGCGATGATATGTCTCTTATAACTTTTAAAAAGAAGAAACTAAGTAAAAAAGATGTGAATGGAGTAAAGAAAAAAATACATAATAAGAAGAAAAAACTAAAAGGTTGGGAGAATAGCTTGAATGGGCTACCTGATGGCACTAACTTAGCAGGTGTGAATGATGCAATCAAATGTGATGTTAAGGAGGAAGTGGAACAGAAGCCTGAAGTGGACATGAAGGTGGTTAAAAGTGAGCCGGGGGAGATGGAAGTGTTCAACTGCTGTATCTGCTTGGTTCAGTGCTACAGCCGCGGAGAGATGCTGCAGCATTACAGGTAGCCCTTGCATAGTACAGTCAGCAACTAAACTTGTTTAACTACCAATTTTGATTTGTATAATTGCAATATTTTTCTGAAATTTAAAATATGGCTCAATAAAGGGACTGATGACTTCTCGAATGTTGCAGAAAGTCAGTTGTTTGGGGATACTTCATCATGGCACTCATCCCCTTTGACCTTTAACTATTTGCAGTCTCAACTTATCTTTTCTTTATTGAAACTGATAAAAAAAGAGCATCTTAAAACTGAAATTGTTAATATACTGGACTGGTTGCTGACTGGTGTTTTCACCGGGCACTTCTAAAGGTCACTAGACCTCAACTGACTCAATGCATGGCAACCAAGAAAGAACTTTTCATATGCCGAACAAACTAACTGCAGGTACAGAGTGATCTATAATACTTACTAATAAACAGAAGACTCACTTCACAATGACCAGTCCACTAGTTTGAGCTTTCTGTGCATTATGTTTTATTGGTTCACTTGCTGGCAGCGTGCCAGTTACTAGATCTAACACACAGCATGCCCACCTTCTGCAGTTCCTTCTGTGAAAGATGCATGTGAAACAAATTTTAAATTTTCTATGTACATTATAATATAATAATAATTTATTTATTCTTATAATTCTTTATTGTACACAGAAATACAAAACAAAATATAAGGCGCGACATGGACGAAGTTGTGCTTATCCCTAATAAGAGTTTTCTTTCAACAAAACTTTTAGGAGAGAGAGAGATTTATTCATCAATAATCATTGCATCATTTTGATAGTAAATATTTCTTACCCTAGTGTTAGTATTCAATTAACGTGCCAGCAAGCCTAAAATAAAATAATGCATTTTACCTACCTATATGGTTATATTTGGATTTACAAATAATATTAAATAGAATTTAAACTAATAGTAATTAACTTATAGTTATTTATATAGTAGTTTATTATTTGTTGTTTCTATGGTCCTTGTGATTTCACAATTAATAAAAACATGTTGACTATAGTATACATATATACTGATCAAACTGCTTGAATTCAGCAACTATATAAAACATAGATAATTTTGTGATTCTAATTCAGTGAGGAAACAAGATCTGCACTGACTTCTTGCAATGAGGTGGATTTAATATATTTCAATAGCAATCTTACAAATTGCGTAGATTTATTGTGCATCATGAGTTTTCGGATGCATACAGGTTGGAATGCGGGGCAGGTTGGCGCGGCAGGGGGGTTAAGTTCACCTTCAATTTTCAACCTGTTTATAACGCACTGATTGAGAGACTCAGCAGCGTGCCAGTGGGTTGTCATGTTAGAGGTGTATGCATGAACAACCAACCTGGAGCTATGCTGATGACATGGTGCTGCTGGCTCCCTCAGTTAGTGCACTCGGAAAGCCACTGCGTTTGCGAGTCGTATGTGGCCTCACATAGTCTTATAATTAATGTAAAAAAGTTTATGGTGGGTACCGAATGCTCCAGTTTTGTTCCTCCTGTTACTCTTTATGTTATTCCCCTTAATAGAGTTTCACAATTTAAATGCCTCGGGCATTTGGTTACCGACAACCTGCAAGACGACGCCGATATGTAACCGGAACGCAGAGCATTGTTTGTCAGGGCCAATATGCTGGCCCGTAGATTCGCGCGATGTACAGACGCTGTCAAAACTACGCTTTTTAAGGCATACTGTACATCCATGTACTTCGCGAGTCTGTGGTTTCAGCATACTCAAAAGGTTTACAATGCTCTGCGGGGCCAATATAATAACGCTTTCAGGACGCTGTTGTGGCTCCCGCGCTTCTGTAGTGCTTCAGGCATGTTCGCATGATGTGCGACACATTTGACGACATCTGGCAGGAAAAGACTCTGCTAAGCAGAGACCTGCGCGCGACCAACAACATGAAAGAAATAGTTAAAAAAATATGCATGTCCACAAAATCTATCTTAGTAATTAAGTACTAACCCTTATATTAAGCTTACTAAGACTTGAGTCATAACGTCTAAAAAAACCGTCTAATAAAAAAAGTTAGTTGCGATTCGGTACGGTAACCGTCTCTAACCGGTGACTATTCTAGGGTTTAAAGATTGAACTTTCAACGAGTACAACAGTTATTTCGAGATTCAATAATTCGAGAGACGGATAATGTTCAATCTTACTTGAACTACGGAACTATATTCTCGCTCCGTGCATAAAGATGTGTGAATAGGTGAATGGAGCCCGATGCTCTATGTGTGGTCTCGTTGCAGACAGCACGCGACGGAGAGCCCTGCGGGGGCGCCCGCCCCGCCCGCGCCGCCGCCCCCCGACACGCAGCCGCTGCGCTGCACGCGCTGCAGGAAGGTACTCATGTCTTACAGTGTGTGCGCTGGTGAGTGGAACTCGCACTGTACAGTGCAGTGATGTATGTGTGTGTGTGTGTGTTGCAGTCGCTGTGCGCTGGTGAGTGGAGCTCGCACTGTACAGTGCAGTGATGTGTGTGTGTGTGTGTTGCAGTCGCTGTGCGCTGGTGAGTGGAGCTCGCACTGTACAGTGCAGTGATGTGTGTGTGTGTGTGTGTTGCAGTCGCTGTGCGCTGGTGAGTGGAGCTCGCACTGTACAGTGCAGTGATGTATGTGTGTGTGTGTGTGTTGCAGTCGCTGTGCGCTGGTGAGTGGAGCTCGCACTGTACAGTGCAGTGATGTGTGTGTGTGTGTGTTGCAGTCGCTGTGCGCTGGTGAGTGGAGCTCGCACTGTACAGTGCAGTGATGTGTGTGTGTGTGTGTGTTGCAGTCGCTGTGCGCTGGTGAGTGGAGCTCGCACTGTACAGTGCAGTGATGTGTGTGTGTGTGTGTGTTGCAGTCGCTGTGCGCTGGTGAGTGGAGCTCGCACTGTACAGTGCAGTGATGTGTGTGTGTGTGTGTTGCAGTCGCTGTGCGCTGGTGAGTGGAGCTCGCACTGTACAGTGCAGTGATGTGTGTGTGTGTGTGTGTGTTGCAGTCGCTGTGCGCTGGTGAGTGGAGCTCGCACTGTACAGTGCAGTGATGTGTGTGTGTGTGTGTGTGTGTTGCAGTCGCTGTGCGCTGGTGAGTGGAGCTCGCACTGTACAGTGCAGTGATGTGTGTGTGTGTGTGTGTGTTGCAGTCGCTGTGCGCTGGTGAGTGGAGCTCGCACTGTACAGTGCAGTGATGTGTGTGTGTGTGTGTTGCAGTCGCTGTGCGCTGGTGAGTGGAGCTCGCACTGTACAGTGCAGTGATGTGTGTGTGTGTGTGTGTGTGTTGCAGTCGCTGTGCGCTGGTGAGTGGAGCTCGCACTGTACAGTGCAGTGATGTGTGTGTGTGTGTGTGTGTTGCAGTCGCTGTGCGCTGGTGAGTGGAGCTCGCACTGTACAGTGCAGTGATGTGTGTGTGTGTGTGTTGCAGTCGCTGTGCGCTGGTGAGTGGAGCTCGCACTGTACAGTGCAGTGATGTGTGTGTGTGTGTGTGTGTGTTGCAGTCGCTGTGCGCTGGTGAGTGGAGCTCGCACTGTACAGTGCAGTGATGTGTGTGTGTGTGTGTGTGTGTGTTGCAGTCGCTGTGCGCTGGTGAGTGGAGCTCGCACTGTACAGTGCAGTGATGTGTGTGTGTGTGTGTGTGTTGCAGTCGCTGTGCGCTGGTGAGTGGAGCTCGCACTGTACAGTGCAGTGATGTGTGTGTGTGTGTGTTGCAGTCGCTGTGCGCTGGTGAGTGGAGCTCGCACTGTACAGTGCAGTGATGTGTGTGTGTGTGTGTGTGTGTTGCAGTCGCTGTGCGCTGGTGAGTGGAGCTCGCACTGTACAGTGCAGTGATGTGTGTGTGTGTGTGTGTGTTGCAGTCGCTGTGCGCTGGTGAGTGGAGCTCGCACTGTACAGTGCAGTGATGTGTGTGTGTGTGTGTGTGTTGCAGTCGCTGTGCGCTGGTGAGTGGAGCTCGCACTGTACAGTGCAGTGATGTGTGTGTGTGTGTGTGTGTTGCAGTCGCTGTGCGCTGGTGAGTGGAGCTCGCACTGTACAGTGCAGTGATGTGTGTGTGTGTGTGTGTGTTGCAGTCGCTGTGCGCTGGTGAGTGGAGCTCGCACTGTACAGTGCAGTGATGTGTGTGTGTGTGTGTGTGTTGCAGTCGCTGTGCGCTGGTGAGTGGAGCTCGCACTGGGCGCGGCACTGGGAGCGGGATCGGCGTCCCTTCCGCTGCGCACTCTGCGAGAAGAGCTTCCGTGACGCGCACCAGATTCTCAAACACGGTCAGGAACGAACACACTAATTGCACCCTCAATGTAGCATTTCATTCATTATGCACAGTTTCGAGTGGTTCGTTCGGGGAGACAGCCTGTGCTGTGCGTTATAGCAATAGCTACGTAGCATGCTTATTATTATTCCGAGCTGATCGTCGCGCTCAGCAATGCCCGCGTCGGCTGCTCGGTTGATAGTGTTTGCATAAACAATATCAGCTACGCGGACGACATTGTGCTGCTCTGTGTCCAATGGTGGGCGCACTCGAAACACTGTTGGACATCTGTGAGGAGCATGCTAGCACACATGGTTTCATGCCATCGTCCGCAAACGGACTTCCTCCCTGCTCTGCAGAGTGCGGACCAGCACCAATACCATCCTGCAGCTCATAGCAGATAAGTATGACTCCACCATATTGAAATTATTCATTCAGGTCCTGATTTAACAGTCTAATATAAAGCCTATTGAATCGGGACATTAATGAATGATGATGACATTATTGAATTGAATGAATGTATTTTAAATAAGCAATTGTACTAACACTATGACATGTAACTTACTAACAAATTGTGGATCAAGTTATATGAATAAATAAATAAATTATTAATAACATAAGCTAAGCAGACATGGTGCAGCTGGTCCCTACTGCGGAGTCAGTCGGAGAGATGCTGATTTACTGCAATCAAAAGGATGACCTTTCTTAATTTCTGATTCATGTAATTCTGGCCTGCGTGTGATTCCTTCTGTTTTTAAGTAATTAGTGTAAATAGTTTCGGAGATAAGAAGCTTTTTTGTTAAACCTTTACCCGCTTCAAGAGGTCCCATTCTTAGAAAACTAAGAATGGATCCTAGAACATTCACAATGTTCTAAATTCCCTTCAGCTACATTTCCTTAGTAAAAACTAAAATAAATACACCTTTCAAATGTTTAAGTTTCTAGGACAAACAGTTTTAAGCTCTAGGCTCTGTTAAAGTTAAAGTCAAAATTCATTTATTCAATAAAATCACAAGGATCACTTTGAAACGTCACGTTCAAAGTGATCCTTGAAACGTCACGTGAGCAGAGACTAGTATTAAAAAAAACGAATAAAATTATAATTCAATTTCAATTTATTTATTCATCTTTTGACAAATTATATGTTCTTAGATAAGTCATTTTTATAAAGGCTAATTATTTTTTTCACTTCACTGATAACTTATGATTCACTTCCATTAATTCGCATTCAGAGTCTAAATGGAAACTGCTCACCCGAAAGAACATGCGCGTTCAGCCCCGCTTTGAATGCACTCTTCTTTTTCCAACACACACTCTCTCTCTCTCTCTCTCTCTCTTTCATGCGTAATGGTACTGCTACTCGATATTAAATATCACGACACGCTCCTATAGATAGGCAATATTGGAGTGCGTCATTCCGCTGCTGGGTGGCATATGGCACCACTGTACCGTTACTTAGCTGAAAGTCCTTTTTTATTATTCGCGAGATGTTAATCTCTTTAAATATGTCGGTGTGAATGCGCAGGTCAGACGCACAAGGGGGCCGCGGGCGCGGAGGCGGCGCCGCTCTCCAAGCGGTTCGTGTGTGACCTCTGCCCCGAGGGGTTCGTCTACATGAGGTAGGCACACACATATAGACCACATTTTCATAATTACCTATCAGCATCCTCAAATTTATCAAAACTATACAGGTTTTTTTTAAAGTAGGTAAAATATTAGTCTTTGATTTCAAAATGGACTATTTTAATTATCAGCATCCTCAAATATTCATTTATTGAAAAACAAAACTTCTACTTTTTGGAATAAAACTTGAGTCCTTCATCTTCTGAATTGGATTTTCAAATTTTGGAAAGAATGCATGTTTCATTTCATAACTGATAACACTTTCATCACCTAAAGTCGCTATCTTTGATTTCAAATGGAACTCGCAACCTCAAATTAGTCTAAAACGATCTTTAAAATAAAAGTCTCGCCATCTTTGATCTCGAACCGGATGGCAGAACTGCGAAGACAGGGGACACTGGAAAAAAAAAATTGTCGTTTTCTGCAGGGGCGATAATAATATAGATTCTTCGACTCGACCTATGGTTATGGGATCGTCGCCCATAACCTATATTTTAGATCGAAACGGATCGGCTTATGAGGCTCACCTAGGATAGTACTCACTGGGACGTGATCAGTCAAAGTGACAGCGCTGACTGCGGACGCAGGTACCTGCTGGCTCACCGCGCCGTGTCGCACCCGGACGCGGGGGCCCGCGCCCTGGTGCTGCGCTGCAGCGTCTGCGCGCGTCAGTTCGCACATCTCAACTCCCTGCGCCGACACCTGCGGGCGCACTCCGGGGAGCGCAACCACCTCTGCAACGTGTGCGGCAAGGCGCTCTCCTCGCGCGAACACCTCAAGTTCCACATCCGCATCCACACCGGCTACAAGCCCAACGTCTGCAAGTGAGTGTCTCCTCTCGCCCTCGCTCGGGCCTGCAGCAGCCCCGCGTCCGCTGACACCGCGTGACATCACGTGTTGCAGGACCTGCGGCAAGGGGTTCGTGAAGAAATGCAACCTGACGTTGCATGAGCGCGTGCACTCGGGCGAGAAGCCGCACGTGTGCGCCGCCTGCGGGAAGGCCTTCAGTCAGCGCAGCACGCTCGTCATCCACGAGCGGTACCACTCCGGCGCCAGGCCCTACGTCTGCAAGCTCTGCCAGCGCGGGTTCGTCGCCAAGGGACTGCTCTCCATGCACCTCAAGACCACCTGCATCTGGTGAGTCAGCGCAGCACGCTCGTCATCCACGAGCGGTACCACTCCGGCGCCAGGCCCTACGTCTGCAAGCTCTGCCAGCGCGGGTTCGTCGCCAAGGGACTGCTCTCCATGCACCTCAAGACCACCTGCATCTGGTGAGTCAGCGCAGCACGCTCGTCATCCACGAGCGGTACCACTCCGGCGCCAGGCCCTACGTCTGCAAGCTCTGCCAGCGCGGGTTCGTCGCCAAGGGACTGCTCTCCATGCACCTCAAGACCACCTGCATCTGGTGAGTCAGCGCAGCACGCTCGTCATCCACGAGCGGTACCACTCCGGCGCCAGGCCCTACGTCTGCAAGCTCTGCCAGCGCGGGTTCGTCGCCAAGGGACTGCTCTCCATGCACCTCAAGACCACCTGCATCTGGTGAGTCAGCGCAGCACGCTCGTCATCCACGAGCGGTACCACTCCGGCGCCAGGCCCTACGTCTGCAAGCTCTGCCAGCGCGGGTTCGTCGCCAAGGGACTGCTCTCCATGCACCTCAAGACCACCTGCATCTGGTGAGTCAGCGCAGCACGCTCGTCATCCACGAGCGGTACCACTCCGGCGCCAGGCCCTACGTCTGCAAGCTCTGCCAGCGCGGGTTCGTCGCCAAGGGACTGCTCTCCATGCACCTCAAGACCACCTGCATCTGGTGAGTCAGCGCAGCACGCTCGTCATCCACGAGCGGTACCACTCCGGCGCCAGGCCCTACGTCTGCAAGCTCTGCCAGCGCGGGTTCGTCGCCAAGGGACTGCTCTCCATGCACCTCAAGACCACCTGCATCTGGTGAGTCAGCGCAGCACGCTCGTCATCCACGAGCGGTACCACTCCGGCGCCAGGCCCTACGTCTGCAAGCTCTGCCAGCGCGGGTTCGTCGCCAAGGGACTGCTCTCCATGCACCTCAAGACCACCTGCATCTGGTGAGTCAGCGCAGCACGCTCGTCATCCACGAGCGGTACCACTCCGGCGCCAGGCCCTACGTCTGCAAGCTCTGCCAGCGCGGGTTCGTCGCCAAGGGACTGCTCTCCATGCACCTCAAGACCACCTGCATCTGGTGAGTCAGCGCAGCACGCTCGTCATCCACGAGCGGTACCACTCCGGCGCCAGGCCCTACGTCTGCAAGCTCTGCCAGCGCGGGTTCGTCGCCAAGGGACTGCTCTCCATGCACCTCAAGACCACCTGCATCTGGTGAGCTTCTCACCGTGACCGAGCCCATGTTTCAGACGACGCGATGCTTGATTCCCGTCTCTGCCTTACTCTAAATTAACTTAACTCGTTTTGATAGCACACTAAATATAAATACGAAAGGATGAAATGCTAAACGAGTATTTTTTTTTTCAGATTCTCAACACCGGTACGAATGAACAGACTGACACATTACCTATTATTATTATTTTACCTAGAATATTCGTACAGTTGTAGGTGAATTCATATTTAATATCCTTAACTTCCCAAGGGACAGAGTGATATAAATAAATGATAGTTCCATTTCTCAACTTGTAAGCGTGATACCGGCTTTGAATGAAAACCGGCAGACAGCTACACGCGCGAACGAGCAGCCATCGCGTCGCGTCGCGTCGCGTCGCGTCGCGTCGCGTCGCGTCGCGTCGCGTCATTGCGCGTCGTCTGTCCGGCTTCATGTAAAACAGGCATAAGCGTGGGCCCCCGCGCACAGATACAGTTTTATCGCGGTGTGTTCATCACTGCGTAGACCGCTTGGGCTTGCATCGATAGTACCAATGCTTCAGAGGCTCGTGTCTATCATAGCAACATCATATATAAAAGATGAAGTGAACCAGTTTCCCGTGATCTAATCGCTCCCGTCTCTTGGTCACAATGAGCTTATAGTACGCTGCATTATCTATAATTTGAAATGAATTCTACTATTTTTGCGAGCGATGTAAGTCCTACGATCCACTCAGGCCATCGGTCCATCCATCGTGTGGGGAGTTGTTAAAAATAAAAATAAAATATGTCGTTAATACGAGTTCGGTGTGGCTGCAGCTTTACTGGGGATTCTGAAATAAACACCAACCTAATGTAATTTAGAGTTCCTCGACGCACATCACTATTTGTGTTTTAAGTATTTTTGTACAGAATAAAGTTTAATCACGAAACTACTGTGTATATTTATTTCTAGTCTCTGGTTTACGCGTATTTACGTACCTACCTAATTGTTTAACAGATGGCGCTATGTCGTTATTTTATTTACGAGAAGTGGAATTACAGTATTTTTTTTTTATTATCTTTGATAATTTTACTAGCGAAGTAGAACAAAATTGCATTTTTTTTTGTGAAAATGTTATAAATTCTATACTAGGTACATAGCTACTTATCTATTTTACAGTTTACCCGCGCACGTTGAATATTTTGCGATAGCGAGGATTGCGCTTGGTCAAGCAGCTGTGGAGTTGTCAGTTTCTGGTTTGGCACTTGGTTTGAACTAGGTACTGAGTCTCGTGTAAGGGTATACTTTTCTTGTCTTAAAGTCTTCGTTTTCGGATCTCGAATCAACTAGTTCAGTTCTGTTTAAACTGCTCGTTATTTATCTCAAAGAGATAAGTTTATTTCATTTACCTATTCGTTTAATTTAGATAAGTTAATTCTGTTTACTGAATCGACACTCGATAACTGCGCAATTACTGCAAGAGGTTAATTGTCAAGATTACTGCTGTAAAATAAAAAAATAAGACGATATCGATGGTCGTGAAGAATCGGCGTACATTCACTGAGTTTACAAATTACAATTATTATATCAAATTTAAAGTTTGTTCAACATTATAAAAACCTAATCAAGACAGATACATAGATAATGTTGTCTATGTCTATACATACCTACTTAGTTTTAACTGAAAATGGTTGTTTGTTTATAAACTACTAGTCGATTAAGGATTTTTAATGAATACCCTGATACGTAAGTATTTAGTTCTTTTGTATAATAAGTATCTAAACTAAGTTTACAGCAAATCGCACCGCGCGTTAAACATTTCACATACAAACTTAACACATCAAACTACCCCCTTAGAGGAGTAGTTCGGAAAAATACATGAAAGTATATTTGTCTTTTATCATTTGTACTGAATAATAGTTATGCCGAGTTTCAAGCAAATTGAATAACCTGTTAAAAAGTTCCCACATTACAAACTGGAACACCCTCTCACACCCCCTTTGAGGAGATGTGACATACAGATAGGCATGATGACATCATGAAACAATTAAATAAGCTTATCAACCAAAGCAGTGTAGTCTTATGGCTGAGAAGCGATCTTTTCCAGACAAACTTTGGATGGAGATTGGAGATAATAAGTATGTAAAGTCATCAATATACTGCGCTTTGGTGGATTATGACTTAAAAATGACTGTCAGACATCTTTGGACATTTGAACCTTAATGGATTTAAAACTGTTGCACAAATGATTAATGTTGTTTAATAACATATACTTGGACTCAATTATCTATTCAGCGATGTCAATAAATGCGCCCAATAATTGACTAGATCCGGCAGAAGTTGGTGCGCGGGAATATGCTATGCTTTCAACGTTCGCTCAGGGTGGCTGGTGCCACTCCTCTACAGAAGAAATGCGACCGTGAGAGTCGCACACAAAATCACAAATCTTTGCAAAGATTTAGATGACTCTTATCAGGTCGGGTGAAGGTCGATGTCAGGGTTCCATCCCTCAATGGCGGTCCGCGCGCGGCCCCACCGACCGGCAGTCTCCGCCCGGCCGGCTCCGCGGACTAACGTTCGCGCGCACCGATTTACAATTTTATTATCATACCGGCCTTGGCAGCTATTTCGACGGCGGTGTTTGTGCGTCCAATCTCAACCGGACCCACGTGTGAGTATCCACTTTACTATGAGCTATTTTTTACTACCGCCACATTCGTTTTTTACAGAAGGAAAACATAAGTCTTGACTTTCAGACAAAAAAATGGTGGGAAATTGTAGAGTTGCACTTGATTTGAATAAATCAAGCTGTAGGCTTTTGAAAATCAAAATATTGGTACCTACGCACAGTATCTCTCTACCGTTGTTGATTCTCTTTTTACGCCCACGATAGGAGTCGGTATATGCGTTTTCCATAAGACGTTTGTTTGCTTGTCTGTTGCAATTTATTTTCGAAGTGGTTTATCGGATTGTAATGCAATTTTTTGCAATCGATTTTGTAGAAAATTATATTACCTATTACATGAACCACGTTAGATATTATATGGAACACTGTCTCAATACCACTTCATGTTCCACTTCATGGAGTTGAATGTGATGAGTGGTGAACTTTTTGATCGCCTGTCAACATTATTCAAACACAAAACTCGCGGCGTCAGGTTTGCCGACATTCCTATTACCATTTATGAATATTTATATGTCCAGCATTGGAAAAACATAAAAGTATTTGATGAGCTTGTAATATGACCTTACCAATTATTGCCATTAATAAAAATACCACCGATTTTGTGAGTACGTTTAATCATTTCGTACATAAAAAACAGCATCGACCCCAACATTGACCCTTGCGATACTCCACTGGCGTAGGTATGCAAAAGCCGTAGGATCGTAAACACGATAGCGTTATCGCGAGAAGTAATAACCGAAGACCATCGCAAACGTTTTAAATTAACTAAATAAGAGTTAATTGGACATGAACTGAGCTGAAGCGCGCAATTGATTTCGTCGAAGATTTGATCAAAATTGATGATAAGTGAGACTAGGCTCCTCTCGTATTCACGGATCGCATAGAATAGGGTGGTATAGGGTACCTACGTTTTTCTTTCTTTATCTGGATGTCGAAGGTTTGTTGCTAATTATTAGGTAAACGTTGAAGATTGTAATGCGTGCCAGCAAGGCGCGCGGCGCCGGCGCCGTCACTCTGTGCGACGAAGCTTGTTTGGATTTCCCTTTTTTTGTCGTTGGATTTTACACTGCCTGAGGAAACTGGTTTTGATAAAAGCATCTAATTGTAATTCTCGCGAGCAATATTCTGTGTTGTGATTTATGGATTCGCTGGTACAGTTGAACTCTCGCGGTGATTATTTTGGGTTCATGAATATAGCGATAACGTAAATATTTTGTAGTAGGCGCGAACTCATGCTGCCTTGTTAAAAATATTTGTTTGCGATGTGTATGGAAAATACCTACTTGCCTATTAATTGATAATACCAATACCTATACTTAATGAACATTATCAATGCTCTTTTCAAAGACTTGAGACAGGTTAGAACATAAACAGAAAAAAAAGAAAAAAAAAAGAACCTGTGATGAGAGAAGTTGCACTGGCAAGTCATTGAAACGAAGTAGGTATAGGTATAGGTATATGTATAGGTATAGGTATAGGTAGTCTGCATGGATGATGCAGAACATCTTGTTGTGATGTATCAAAATACTGCTTTCGCAGCATAGGTACATAGACATTATTTCGACCTGTTTCAATTACGTAATGTGCTTACGTACGGACCTAGCGTTATAACGAGTTTACAATTGATCTACTATTTACATAGCTTATTTTCATGTTATTTTGTTTGGCAAATCGAATTTCTAAGTGATATTTATTTAACGTTCCTTTTTATATAAATATTATTAGGTATTCACAGAGCAAACGCTTTAAAAAAATAAACTACAACAAAATAAGAGCGAAAAGTTTTCTAAGCATTTCCTGGATGGGATACGACACAGAAATAAACCAGCGGTTATCAAGAACTGCACTTGAATGGAAGTCTGCCCTGCCAGTGTCAGGCCCCTTGCTAACCCTTGCACCGCGCCTCCATTCAAACGCTATAAATGAACGGCATTTCGCGGCATTGCCCGTGACGTCGGTCGTTAAATAATATTTCCGTTTCACTCAATTTCTTCTCACTACAATTTCCTAGCGCTGGGATGCTCGCTTGTCTAGGAAGGCTGACCATCTATTTTTGTCCCGAGTTGTAGTTACGCGCTTGTCCAGGATGCCACTGAATATTTTATTATTTAATTATTATTTATCTCGGATAAATTTTGCTAGCTTGTTTTTAGGATAGGTAGACAGACAGGCCTGCGGGTTACTGTACCCAGCAAGAACTATAGGTACAACTCCAACCTGTGACAGGAACTCCGTTCTGTAGCTTACAGAAGACACCTTACCTACAAAAAGGTAGCGGCATAGGGCTAACTGGTTTTTGGTTTAGTTCTATGAAATACTTAATAAATACCTAATTGTTATTGGCATCTGCATAGTGAGTAAGTTTCTGCAGCCTATGATAACAAATAAGCAACAATTTGACAGTATCAGCTGCTATCAGCTGGTGCCGTGTGTGCTTGAGAGCTGTTTACCTCTCCTATGCTATGGCTATGGC
Organism: Perizoma flavofasciatum; assembly: GCA_958496245.1. Lineage (NCBI taxonomy): Eukaryota > Metazoa > Arthropoda > Insecta > Lepidoptera > Geometridae > Perizoma > Perizoma flavofasciatum. The sequence continues at coordinate 128,721 of OY292419.1, read as the reverse complement.
ATGGAACAAGGGTGGTTTGACGTCTGCGCGGGTCCGCCGGGGGCGCCGGGGCAGGGGCGTCTGCGCGGGTCCGCCGGGGCAGGGGCGTCTGCGCGGGTCCGCCGGGGCAGGGGCGTCTGCGCGGGTCCGCCGGGGGCGCCGGGGCAGGGCGTATGCGCGGGTCCGCGGGGGGCGCCGGGGCAGGGGTGTCTGCGCGGATCCGCCGGGGCAGGGGCGTCTCGGTCGCGGGCAAGTCCACAAACACCCCTCTACGAACAGTCTTTGCTCACAGAACACAATGTCAATGCTTCGAGACTGGCGACCCTGATCTAACGTAGGTATGTTTGCAATTCTTTGCCTGTTTGTGAATCCAGCCGGAGGTCGATAATTGGACACCGCTCTAGCTGGACAGTTTTCTTTCTTGTTTTGTTTTGATTTTGTACAGTATTTTATGACAATTTTGAGTTACAACTTGGTAGGTACCTACGCCAGCGTCAGCGTATTTCTATTTTATTGAGGTATTATGCGATTGCCATAAGAGGTTATTTCTTAGCATGTGTGTTTGTATGTTCACAAACAAGGACTTGTTCCCTTTAGTATCATTTTGCGGTATCAAGGTACCTACTACCTAGTAGGTACTGGTGAAAACTTGCATTTGTTTTTCACCATCATAGATTAAATATAATTAAGGTTATCGACTGATATTACCTACACAAAATTTATAAAACAAAACAGCACATTTAAAATGGATGTTCACGTAGTTTTTCCACCCGCATTATTCATGTCATGTACATTCATTACAACAGTACCAACCTAACGAAGTAGGTACCTACATTCTGACTCATTTTTTTTTTAAATATTAAGGTATTTTCCGAGTAGGTAGGCATAGTAAGTATAAGGTTTCTTTCGGTGAGCTGCCTTTTTTTAAACTTTGTTTCTGGTCGAATCCAATAGACGTAGGTACAAACAAAAGATGCAACGTGGCATTTAATTAGATGTTTTATTATACCTACTTATCGTAATAAAACACCCAACAGTCACATAGTTCTGACCCCACACTAGGATTTTCTGTATCGTAGGTATCAGGTACTATGAGTACCATGGTACCACAACGCCCAACTGTTTGTATTTGTATTTATTTATTTAATTGAAACGGTTGCACCAGTAACATTAATTAAAGAAGATAGACATATTAAAATACCATAAATAATATGTTAAATAGTCAATTATTCATGAAATTACAAAAATAAGTACCTAATAACAGTTTTTTTAAGCTCACATTACACGTTATAAACAAAAAGAAATACAATATCTAGAACACAGTTTTGATCTGGTTAGGAACATAAGTTATGTGCGCACTTCTAAACAATATAACTAATGAGTAACAGTGTTGAGCAGACCAACAACTGTGTAGTGCTTGAGGAAGGAGACAAAAAGGACCTAGGTACCTACTAAGGTATTTAAGACAAAACCAAATATAAAAAGTAGAGCGGGAAGCGACCGGACGCGACGGAGTGACGTTTGCGGGAGGAGCCCTAGCTAGACTCAGCAGTGAGTTACTACGAGCTGAAAATAATAATGATGATTACCTACTTACATATCAATCTATTAAAATGTTTGTTTGATGCTGTTTTATTGGCAAAGGGAAATAGATAGAGGATAGAAAATACTTTATTGCGCACCAAAACCTATTTCAACATAGAAGGTAAGGTACCTACTATAAACTTTTAATATAAACATTAAGTTTTCATCTTCCAGTTCATTGTGACTAGGTTCTGGATACTGATAATGAAAGTTTACACCAAAATAGATCCCGTTTAAAATAAACTCGCGCTCTCTTACAAAACATTTTTATCTTCGCACATCGTATATGAGCCATGTTTACGGGGGAGAACGGACCGAGTGAATACGGGACTGGGGGACAAAACGGACCGAACCCGAAAAGCTACCATTTTGGTAGATAAATATATTGCACTAAAGTACCTATCTATTGTATAGATATCCATAGTAGGTATAATGACATGCATCTGTATTATGTCATTCAGATTATTGACTAAATATACTCTCCATTAATTCTAGTGAATTCTTGTGTAATAATGATAATAATTTATAGTATTTTTATTGGGCTATATTTATTTAAATTGCACATTTAGCTGCACAAAGTGCCAATTGGTCGAAAGTGTCGTCAATTGAAGCTATTGTGTCAATTTGGCGCTCGATTTAGCTCAGTTCTCGCTCACATGACTAGGCAACGAGTAGGTACTGCCGGCTGTGGCTAGGGGTCATCTTGGTTCGAGTGTAAGCCCTAATTTGTTACGGAGTGCCTGTTCTTCCGGCGCCGGCGCTCTGCCGATGCCAGCATCGAGTGCATCAGAATCTTCAGAAAGACATTGATTCGCACCGTTCGTTGCGTTCACCTGTTGGCGTCAGAGGACTTGACACCAATGGCAAAATCTGAAAGATTCTTTCAGATTTTCTTCTTTCAGATCTTTCTCCTGTATGAAGAGTGATCAGTGATCACTATCTACTAATTCTCACTTTATTCCAACGGTGTCTTCAAACTGAATGTCACATTCGGTATCGGTCACAGCTTATTCGTTACAAAATTAAAGAGAAGCCTTGTATTTCCATTTAATTTGGACATGCGTTTGGTTTCAGCGATTCGGCTACTCCCCGAAAGATCTCGTTGGAAGTTATTCGAACGATTTCTGATGCGAAGACTAGTTAAATGTTTTCAGTTTTGTATTTCCATATTGTCTGTGTTGTATTCGCGTCACCCGTGTTACGCACGTATCGTAACGTAGATAATAGATAACGACAGTGGACACACCTCGCTAAACCTCCATGAAGCTATTTAATGCGTTATTTATTAGAACTAATCGAGCAGTAATTACGGTCCTGCTATTGCGGAAGCACATTATTAGAAAACACTAGATGTAACCTGGCTCATTGAACGCCGGGTTTGGTGTCATGGCCTGGCCTGGGCACCGCGGGGGGCACAGCCTGGCAGGTTTTTATAATATCTGTGGTACAAGGAAACGTGTCTCGGTATGAGAAGGAACTAGGTACCTATTTATTGACCATCAAGTTCAAAGCTGTATCAGACCATTATGGGTGGAAGGAAATACGTAGATATTCGTACCTATATGGAACAAATCACGCTTACATACCTACCGACTGCCTTGAAATAGCAACCTACAGAATACGGGTTAGTAGGTACCCACCTAACTACCTCTCTATTTGTGGTAGGTAGGTAGGTAGGTGTTGGTTGGTACTCGTGCGCTGTTCGTCCATGTTTCACATACCTACATAGGTAATCATCACACTTAGCGACATGCAGCGATCATCAGCGGACAAACATTACCTAGGTACATCAGTAACAAGGTAGGTAGGTATGTTATGTTATGTTATGTGATGTAGGTGGGTGGGTACCTGCCTACCGAAGTACGTTTTTACTTAGCTCATGTTTATAAGCACACACAAGAATTATTGCAGTAAAGGCGCAAATTTCGTGTTTTTTTTTGAAGGCAAAATCTCGTCGTTTGATTAATCACTAACCACATCATGCACCAACACACATCACGAAGTAGGTAGGTACCTATTATACTCGTAGGAACATACCTATGTAATAAGTAATTGATTGTGTATGTAGATATAGGTATACCTACTTATGTTAAATTATTTATTTAAATGCTGAGTGCGTTGTAAATACTTATCTTAACCGTAGGTATAATGTAGATACCTACCTGTATATAGGTAACCAATTTTGAAAGTATATAGGTATAACATAACAACTGCATACCTACTGTAGGTATTCTAATGTAGGTATTTATGTATCTAAACTTATAAAATTTGTCCAGTTCTAGCTAAGTGATCTATCAACGCACAGTGAAAGTTTGTACCTCATATGGGTGTATCGGTTCTAAAAAAAACGATAGAATAATAGATGAGTTAGCTATTGCTGTGCGTCCAACATCCCACTATTTTACATGTTTTTTAAACAGCAATCTCAACATTCTCAACATATAAAAACATTCCAAAGTGAGTGAGTAGGTTTTATCAGAAGAATTCCGAATAACATGTACTTAGGTAGGTAGGTAGGTAGGTACCTAGCAGTAAATAGTTTACGTAGGTGCCTACCTGGTTATAGTTTTCTTTGATTGAAGTTATAAACAAGACAAGATGCCTTGTAATTGTAACCAAGACTAAGTAGGTACTACCTACCTACTTACAATCAGTGCATGTGTCGGTTATCTGAGGTCTTGTCGATAACCTCCCAACTTACCAACTTCCAACCGAACAGACCCCGAGACCTCGATTACTAATCTGTCGAGACATCTCAACTCTCACACAACACTACAGTTGTCCTGTAAGTAGGTAGGTAGGTAGGTAGGTACGCATACTTAGTACCTTACCTACTAGAGTTTCTGTGAAAGGGCTCGTCCGGAGAGGAGAAGTGCTACCACCATATCCACCATGCCTATTTCTGCTAGCTATTATAGGGATTACCTATTTTTTTTATTTAGGAAACCAACATCGGATATAGGTAACAAATATATAGGTAGGTAGGTACCTAATCTTATAAAAACAGGATGCCAATTTATCAAAGTTTTAAAACAACTTAAGAAACAAATAAAGTACCTATGAACAGCCTGCACAGGATAGCCAACATTTTCTATGGAAGGTATTTAGAAATTATAATAATGTACTTAAATTATATTAATTAACACGAAAGAGTTATCTGCTTAATCTCTGCCTGGCCGAGTTTACACCCGTGCAGAATACATCTAAGGTAAAGATACTGGTAAAGATACCAGTATGGAGTGAAGAGAGTGAAGGGAATGAAGGGAGTGAAGCGCTTTCCCTCTGGTTCATGCTCTATGAAGAAAATGATTATACATTATGTGCGATTAGGGTGTTCCAATAATAGACTTAACAATGCCACAGCCAGTTACAGAATCCGACATTTAGACAATCAACTCCCATTATTTCATAAAAGAAGGCAGATTCTTGAACCAATAGGTTCATGAATCTGCCTTCGGAACTTACGAACCTAGTAGGTACCTAATAGTTTCTCCGTACTACCGTAAGTACGTAGATACCGTAAGTACGTAGATGCCGTAAGTACGTAGATACCGTAAGTACGTAGATGCCGTAAGTACGTAGATGCCGTAAGTACGTAGATGCCGTAAGTACGTAGATACCGTAAGTACGTAGGAACTCCGTCGGTGGCTTCAGACAAAGTCGGGCCGGGACGGTAAAGATGGATCATTATGATTGCTTCCAAGTTTGGCGGTCTGTGGGCGCTGCGCTGCGTCACGGCCGCGTGTCGCTTCTACCTACTACTAAGTAAGTAGTATGTGTGTGTTGCATGTTGCATGTTGCATGTTGCATGTTGCATGTTGCATGTTGCATCACATTCAATCCGTCTTTGAATATTCACCCACATTGTGAGTGGTTTTATAAAACTGATTCGAAATCGTTTCTACAGTCTTTTGTTGTTATGTCGGGTAGAGAAGCAAACTATCTATTTGCGTAGCTAAATTAATATTTTGTTAGATAACTGTGTGAATGATAAAATAACTAAACACCGTTTATCAAAATGCTTGATTATTTGACTATACCGATAAGGTACCTAGCTGTGGAATAATATTAAAAAACATTCGAGCGCTTGTTCTAGCGTGTTAGAAGAGCGAGATCTCCTAGAGACTCAACGCTCGGTGCGTTCTCTAGGAAAGCCCGCGAGCCGCGCTCTCAGCCTGCGCTGCAGGCAGGCCCTGTTGCCCGACTGCACCGAGCCTAGTCCTAGGCTTGGCTTTTTTATAGTGCTAGTAAGTAGCATAGTACCTTCTGGCATTTTTTAATATAAATCTGTCTGTAAAACATGTTAAAGTTAGGGCAGGCTTAGGGAAGGCCGGCGGTTGGCGAGGCACCTGCGCCTCGCTCCGGGAGACGCTTTCCATCGCTCACATACGACGGCACATTTTGAAAGAATTCGCGTTATCGTAGCAGATTAACGTTATACTTACGAGTAGGTACTAAGTAATTAAGTATTTGCTAATCAACGAGTATGATAGTGTTTTAACATTTCATGTACCTAATCCCGCGTCTGGACGATACGCCCTCGATATGATAAGGAAGCTATATGCTGCCTTAAGTATTGAAAGAATGAAGACTACGCAACAATGGAATAACATAACATGTTCGTAAAAGAGAGTAGGCACCAAGGTACTTCAGGGTACAAATACCTTATTACCTCGGCTTGGTATCTATTGAGGAACAGACTATAATATCTCTTCTGAATCACTAGTTCCATTTTGGTCTTTGTTTTAGGCCAAATGATTCGCTTTTTTTTTCTCAAGTGGTGAAATTAATTATTTTTTAATAAGATCGTTCTTTATAAAATATACAGGTGTCCTAGAAGGGTATTTTAAGGGTGTTCCCAACAGCCCCCTGCCCTGCTCCCCCCACGCTACTTGCTCCTTGTACACGCGATACAATAAATGTATCATAAGTAGATAGATACTCCTAAATTATTCCTTTGCGACTGCAGCAATGTGGTGATAGAACGTAAGCCGTTTCGGAGATAAATGGTAACAGGCGAACGCAATCATTAAGGACTCCTTTCGTCGCGGGTAAAACAAATGTAGAGCCTAGTATTATAATACTAGTGGTAGAGCTAAGTAGCCGTAGAGCGAGAGTCGGGAGACCGTATTGTACGTCCATGGAAAGCACAACCATGGAAAGCACACCCAGCTCAGTACGGAGCGTACAATACGCTCCTGTAATGATGTCATAATGTATTCTGAATAAATAAATAAATAACTAAATACGCTCCGTACAAACTAAACACATGACAGTATTGCACACCCCTGGAATGTACCCGTATTATGAACCAATATTCTTGACGCTCATTGGTGGAGAGTTCCTTGAGCTCTCACTAGAAGATGCCAAGTAGTCGCATGACGAGGACGAGCCTCGTTTGTACTGAGCAAGTTCTAATATGTTCAACCAAGAGTTGCCATTGATAAGTAAAGCAAACAATAAGTTAATGTTGGCCAGAAAAATCCTTCCTATGCAAATCTGTTATGGATAGGTAAGGTTATTAGGTTTTTTTTATTACCACTCAGAAAAGGAGGATTGCTATCCGAACTTTACCCAACAAACTTGGGTTCAAAATTAATAAAACCAACCGGTTAGTTTATCTGCAAAAACCCGACATAAATCTACTTACATTAATTTACTAACAGCGTAAAATACTATGGCAACACAGCACTTGCTCCTTGATAGCACTCGCACATGAAGACAGAGCATGAAATTGGTTCGTATTCCACGGCTATGCTTTCCAGGGTTGTACAAAACTGGCCTTACAAGGTCAACACGTGTAGGGAATGCACGCCCAGGAATGTACGCCCAGTATTACAAACCAAGTATTTGAAACCGATGGCTTGTAATACTGGCTGTACATTCCAGGGGTGTACTCTCCATGGACGTACAATACAGGGACTCCGAGAGTCTACGAGAAAGGTTTCAACAGGACGGAGTACTTTGTACACCTCGTTCTGAGTAGCTACTCGCAGTATGAATTTCATGAGGTGTGAATCCCTTGATTGTACCAAAACAAAAGGCATCGCAGCTGAAGCTGGGAATAACCGCGATTGTATGTATAGTCAGTGAGCAATGCTTGTTGCATTTCAGTTGTGCCAGAGAGATGTCGGCTGCTGTGGACGGCGTGCTGCCCGCGCAGGTTAACGGGCACCGCGGGACTAACGGCGCCGGTGCCATTAACTCCGTTAACGGCGTTAACGGCGTTGTCGAGGACGGTTGGGAGGAACAGTTCCTGCCGCCGCCGCTCAGGATCGACGACAAGATCCGGGCACAAAAGGTAAGCGTCTACATCGAATGATTACGCCGTACCTCATAGTCGTACCACATAGCCGTACCACATAGTCGTACCACATAGCCGTACCACATAGCCGTACGCCGTACCTACGAAATCAATATATGAAGTACAAGAAAGGGTAACTGTTTGTTACAGAGATGTATTGTAGTTGTAGATAGGTACATTTACAATTAAGCATAATATGTCCACGAGACCTACTGCCGACCAACTGTTGTACAGTTTGGCAGAAACTTTAAAATGTAATGTACTTTTAGTTTGAAAATAAATAAAATACAACAAAAAAAAAAGATAATTTTAACTAAACTTGAACAGACTGTATCTTATTATTACAACGAAGTACTTCTTTGTGAAGTTGAAATAAAATAAAATAGCTGCCAACTTCAACATCTCTTCGCTGTAGCTAACCTGTTCCCTCCGTATTATGTACATACTAGCTTACGCCTACGGCTTCGCCCGCGTGGTACCCGGATAAAAAATAGCCTATGTAAATTTTAATCAAAATCCGTTCAGTAGTTTTTGCGTGAAAGAGTAACAAACAGTAGGATATATTGCGATAGCATTTCACTACATACATACTCGCACCGAGTATTTATTTACCATTGTTTGAAATCGCTCTATCGTCGCTTCATTAGTTCTCGCAGAATGTCGTCTTTAACTGCCGCCGCCATATCTTGTTTTATTGTTTTAGTGGTGTTGTTTCCGCGATTCTGCTTATCAGAGGGAATCTACCACCAGTGATCTGATACTATTTATGGTTCTCTTTACAAGCTTGCTATTAGTATACGTATTCGTTTACTTTCTACTGGCAATAATACTTAAAACTGTCTTCTGTTTCATATCAGCTCCATGGAATAGGGGCCCGCAATTATTTATCTTTGAAGGACTTTTAATTTTTAAAATGTGACCAAAACATTACTAGCTATATTCTGCAACATGTGGGAGTTTTCATAAAAACCCCTCAATGTCTCAATGCCTCAATGCCTCAATGCTACGCCGCAACACGAGCGTCACTCAGTTTAAGTACTAGGTACCTACCTAGGTACATTCATGGAGCAGCTTCCATTAATATTAAGTTTTATCTTGTCTTTAGTTTACTTAGAGATTTAACTGGCTCGTGGTTGTGGGTGTAACATTTGACGTGACGTATACCTACCTATCTCAGGTTTGATTTACGAGTGGAAATAAACCGATTGGCTGATTCTTTCAGGCCGACTGAGTACCGAGCACTGACGGGTCCGTACTCGTGAGGTATCCGCGGTAATTCTTCAGTGGAAACCTATTGACCTTGACATACGTAGAATCCCTACTTGCTTAGTCTGTGACTTTGCTTCTGTTAGGCAGGTTTTGGACATTGGACAGTTATCAAAATGTGTAGAGTAGCTACCGCAGATGTTATCGACGAGACAATATCGACCCCTGACGAGTGTGAGGGGCGATGCGGATGTCAAAGAGGTCTCGATATACATGTGTCGCAGATGGATTACTTAATTAGCTGTTTTATATAGGTAACCGCACTATTTTACGAAATCAGCTCAAAACTCTGGAATTAGTTTGATGAGTTGAAGCTGTCGGCTCCGAGAGCGAACTAATTCAATTAAAATGATAGATCGCTACTATCGGCTCAACAGATCATCCATCAATAAGTACTCCACTCCATCAATGTTGGACACTTTACATTGATTCACGTCGAACGGTCTATCATTTCAATTGATCTTTCGATGACACTGATTATAATAATGGATTTACATAATGGCTACAGCAATTTATACTCGCCATTTTTACGCAGTAGTTAATTTGATTTGTATGTATATGAAGGTTTCGCTCCGGTTGTCGGGTCTGGTGCTATGTGGCGCGGCGCTGCGGCGCGTGGCGGCGTGCTTTGCGGCGGAGGTGGAGGCCGGCCTGCGCGGGCAGCCCTCCAGCCTGCAGATGGAGAATACATACGTACCGGAACTGCCCGACGGCACAGGTACAAACACACACACACGCACACACATACACACAAACACACGCACACACATACACACAAACACACACGCTGCTAATAATAATAATAATGATGCTGGAAATTTTTCACACCGTATCATCTAGCCCCAAACTAAGCAAAGCTTGTACTATGGGAACTTCATGACTGATATACTACTTTTTTTTTTGTTCAAAATACATACATTTTATACATACATAGCACTCAGACCCGAGACAAATATTTGCAGTTCATACAAACATTTGTCCTGCGGCGGGTATCGAACCCGCAACCTTCTGCGTTTCAGGCGGGCCTTCGCCCACTGCACCACAGTGGGCAAAGGCCCGCGTAGTGTACCTATAGACGCGCAAGCGAAGTTTTCACGCAACTCTCAAATTATAATACCTCCGACAAAAAAACTGTCCGTCCTAGGAGCCCGAGCAAGTGGATCTGATGGAGCTCGCTGGAAGATCTTCCTCACACCAAAGACACACCACCAATCGTGTTCTCCATATACCTATCTATTATTATTTTTGAAACGCACAATAATTAAGAAATTAAAAAGAATCTAGAGGTATATGACAGTTAAATATTTCAGAGGAGGGCGTGTTCCTGGCGCTCGACCTCGGCGGCACCAACTTCCGCGTGCTGCTGCTCGAGCTGAAGGCGGGGCAGCTCGTCAGGGAGGACGTCAAACATTACCACATCAGGTACCTAACATACATACATACATACATACATACATACCAACTTCCGCGTGCTGCTGCTCGAGCTGCAGGCGGGGCAGCTCGTCAGGGAGGACGTCAAACATTACCACATCAGGTACCTAACATACATACATACATACATACATACCGACATACATAATGCGAATTATTCTCATCTGTCACCCTGCTCCCTAGGGTGACAGGAAGGAAAAAAAGTTCGATCTGTCCCTTTTCTTTGCAACGGGGAGACAGATAGAACTTTTGTTAATTTAAAAAGTCTGTCCCTCCGTCACTAACGGGGACGCTGATATCATATTATTATTTATGATTTTAAATTATAGGTAACGTTTAAATGCTCCATTTAGTTAATATACTCGTAACTATCTGCCCTGTTTGATTGTATAAAAACTAAAAATATTTAACATAGCTCTCGTAGGAAAGTCCGTGAGCTATTAAGTTTTAACAAGTTTTTGTTAAATAACGCGATTTGTGCAATCCTGCATCAATCCTGCATCAATCCTGCATCAATCGGCTGGTTCATCGATACTTCTTCTTACTTGCTCATTACGATTGAGCGTTACATGAGATACGCGAGTTTGTGCATGTTTATCTTATTCCTGTCAGTGCCTGCTGTATTTTAATCCTATATAAAATCACGTAATATTAGCGATGGGTCGTCGTCGTAATTGTCGTAAACGAAACGAAACCGTTAATTTTCGTTCATCGACTAGTTGAATTCATCGACTAGTCGATGTTTCAACTTCGTTTTATTGACGGACTATCTAAACTTCGCGACGATGTCTGCCTAGTCAATAGTATCTACCGGATGGTTATCTGACGTAGCTCGACCGTACCTAACTTATAGGCTAATCTAATTACCACGTTTCTTTGAAATTTAATAAATTTCGAAGAAATGTGCCGCAAAACTTAAAACTTCCATTTTACTTTGACGACCTCTGCGGCGCAGTGGACGAAGGTCCGCCTGAGAAGCAGAAGGTTACGGGTTCGATTCCCGCCGCGGGACAAATGTTTGTATTATCTGCAAATATTTGTCTCGGGTCTGGGTGTTTCTATGTATAATATGCAAGTATTTACAAAAAAATATATAAGTAGTATATAAGTCATGTAGTTCCCATAACACAAGCTCTGCTTACTTTGGGGCTAGATGATGCTGTGTGAAAAATGTCAAGCATTATTTATTCATTTATTTTAATTTACTTTTTATGAGAGCCTATTTGAAAAAAAATACTTTCTTACATTTTATTCAAATACAGATCAAACAGACTATCTAAAGTTAAAACGATTTATAGGTATCTATTTATTTGCAATAAAAAAAAATCCCTCAATACTTTTCCAGTTTCATTATCAACTCGTCTATGGACGCGTGAACGCATTGTCTCCTCGCGTCAGTTTAGCCGTCTATGATTTCAACTAGTTGTGAACCGTCGATGCGTTGTTTCAACGTAATAGGTTGATTCAACTGCGTGAACGTAGACGGTTAATACCGTCTACGTTCACGCATCGTCTCGTCGCGTTGTCCGTCGATATGAACGTTTTAGAATCTCAGTTTAGCCGTATACGATTCAACTAGTTGAATGAGTGACAGTAGACCGTCGATGCGTTGATTCAACGTGAACGGTTGATTCTACTTGTTCGTTTATTCAACGCTCATCGCTACGTAATATTTCTTTTATTTTTATTAGCGATTTCGCGCGCAATCGTTAGGCAAGTACTTAAGTTCAACACTTTACTTACGTATTTGTGAAAACAAAACCATGTCGGAAGCAAAAAAGAAGAGACGGCAGTACAGTGCGGAATATATGAAAACCTGATTTATTGAAATTACCACATACCCATCTTCGCCTTTGTGCCTTCTTTGTCTAAAATCATTTTCGAATGAAGCCATGAAGCCTTTAAGACTTCAAGATAAATTTGAATAAAATGCATCCAGATAAGAATGACAAAAATGTAGCCTATTTTCAAGACCTGGACAAGAAGCACAATGATCAGCCAAATGTATCAAAACTTTTTTCGGTGGCTGCTAAGCAAGACTATGACGGACTTCGAGCTTCGTACAATATCTCTTTGTTAATTGCTCAGACAGGCAAACCACACATCGGAGAAGAGTAAATTTTGCCGGCAATAAAAGAAGTATTAACTACTGTGCTCCATAAACCGGCGGCAGATATCATAAACCGGCGGCAGATATCATCCGAAAATTCCTTTGAGCAATAGTTCTGTGCAAAGACATATTGATGAAATGGCTGAAAACATTGAAGAGTCATTGTGCAACCTCATCACATCAAATAATGATATCGCGTACTTGACAGACCTATATAAATAGTTTAATGATATACATCTCTAACTTCAAGGTGATGACTTGAACTTAATTAAAACAAAAAATGTCGTTGCTGCTTTCGTAACTAAACTGCACTTACTCAAGAAGAATATCGGCAGACGTGAGTTCCACAATTTTCGACGACTTGTTTGCCTACTGCCAACATTTGGAAAACCTCCACAGTGATTTTATTGAACGATTCCAGGACATATTGAAATTGGAAATACCAGACTGGGTGTTGGATCCTTTTTCTAATGTCAACACAGCAATATCATCCCAGCTGGAAAAACTTATAGAATTGACAACGTACGAGGAAATAATAATCCAATTCAAAAATTGCTACCAAGAATTTGTCCCTGGATTGTGGTCGGTCGTTCAACGATTTTTGATAGCATTCCCATCGTCATATTTGTGTGAACGTGGATTTAGTGCTGTGGCAACGCTGCTAACTAAAAAGATAAATTGTTTACATGTTACCGAACGCGGCGACATGCGGCTGTTTTTGAGTAAATTAGAATCTCATATCAACAAACTTGTTAAAAATCATCAGATTCATCCTTCACACTAGATTAGTTTTAAAATTAAAATTGATTATGTTTGTTTTAATTTGAATAAAATATACTCTTAATATTATAAAGTTGCGTTTTACTGCCCACACTGGTAAAAAAGTTTAGAATGTAAGTTTAAACTCCAGACCAGACTAATTAATATAGCGCACTATTATTAAATTGATTAAGGTAATGAATGTTATTGTGGTTTTTAAGACGTGGTAAAGTAAAAAAAATGGGGGGCGCTGAAAAATAATTGATTTTCAAGGTGGGCGGTAGACGAAATAAGTTTGAGAACCTCTGATGTAGAATTTAATTAACTGTTACAAATGTCTGAATATATTGACTGTGCATGAAGCGACGCGATGCGGGTCGGTCCCGGCGAGCAGCTGTTCGGCTTCCTGGCAGACTGCGTGCTCGACTTCCTCACCTCGGAGGGCATGCAGGAGCACGAGTTCTCACTCGGTGAGCATCATCATCATCACTCACGCCGCTGTCATTCATGAACATTCATTATGAATACCTACATTCAATCAGACACGCCCCTACGAGCGATCTGAGACCAGTACCACCAGTAGATGTCTACTGATCAAATGATTCAAAAGTCAAAAGTCAATAGGTTTTTATTCATTGAAATCACAAGGATCATATAGAAACGTCAACTTAAAAACTATACGTGAATCTAAAATGTTAAAGTGAATTTACGCCGGTTCCTCGCGCGCGACCAAGCATAGAAGAATCAGGCAACAAACTCTGCTTGGTTATTTTTTTGATGATCCTTCATTCAGCTTTAGTGTGGTGCCAATCGAACGTAAATGAACGAGACTCATTTATAGAAAAAAGTACTTGTCAGAGACTTAAATAAAGTCTAAAAAGTATCAACCTAAGTTCTTATGACAACACACTATACGCTTTAAAATAGTAATGCTTAACCTATTCTTAAAAAATATGATACCACAGATATACAATTTCACAATTAAGCTAACGAAGGAGCGGAGCGACGACATCGGGCCATGCAGTTTTATCGTCAATATAGACATTTAAGGTGTAATACGCTTTCTTTATTAGATTGTTCTTTATATAAGATTTAAATCTTCGAATGGGCAGCTCGGTTACATTTTCCGGAAGCTTATTATAGAAGCGTACAGAGTTTCCCATAAAAGACCCATTGGACTTTTCTAATATAAATTTCGGGATGAGTAATTTATTTTTGTTTCTAGTATTAATGTTATGGACATCACCTTTTTTTATAAAACAAGTGCTATTTTTATGCGTGTACATTAAGTTTTCATAAATATACTGTGAAGTTACTGTCATAATGTTTATTTCTCTGAATCGTTCTCTCAGAGAATCACGAGGCTTCATATTATAAATGGCACGTATTGCTCTTTTTCGTAAAACAAAAATTGTTTGAATATCGGCTGCCTTCCCCCACAGTAAGATACCATATGACATGTAACTATGAAAGTAGCTGAAATATACTAACCTAGCTGTGGCTTCATCAGTAAGGTGTCTAATTGTTCTAACTGCATATGCAGCAGAACTAAGTCTACCTGCAAGTGCTTCTATTTGCGGACTCCATTGCAATTTTGAATCAATATGGAGTCCTAAAAATATAGTAGAATCTACTAGATCTAGTGGAGAAATCCATTTAATTTAATGTCGGTGTCATACTGAATTATATTAGGCAAAGTGAATTTCATACACTTAGTTTTTTTTAGCATTCAGTAGAAGATTATTGACGGTAAACCAATCAAGAACTCTCGATAGAGATAAGTTTACATCGTCGTAATTAGCTTTAGATCTATCAACTTTTAATATTATAGAAGTATCATCCGCAAATAGAACTAAATTACATAAGTTTTCCACGAAAAAGGGAAGATCATTAACGTATACCAGAAACAAAAAAGGGCCAAGTATCGAACCCTGCGGCACCCCCATGTCAATAGTAGATCCCAAAGACCTCTCACCACCGACCTCAACCCTTTGAACTCTATTGGAAGTTCAGATTTATATCTTTAATCCGGATTTTAGATTTTCCTGTTTCATTATTTATCAGTTTCCTAGTAGCCTTAATTTTATTGGAAGATTTTGCAATTGCAAAGATTTTGATTCCAGATTATTAAACGGTTTCTTTTGTTATAATGACTTCATTTACTAAAAAATCATAATAAGTACATCTAATAAGTGATGTTTACAATCGTATTATTTTCTATTAACAATAAATCAGTAGGTACTCGGAACATTTATTTTGAACGAATATACAAGGTCAGATAATAATATGATGTTAAAAATTGTATATGCCCTCATAATATTCTACAGCCTAAATGGTGTGCAAATGACAATTAATAGGTAGATTGTAGGTATCAATTTTAATACGAGATATATTATAAAATATCAGTACCTACTTTCTTTGAAAGGAACGATTTTTTTGCAATTCTGAGCAGGAGAGGAGGAAGGAGGAAGTTTGATATCTGGTAGCCGAATTCAGCGCTCGCTGACGTTTCAGCTCTCGAGCAGCTGCTTATCCTGAGAGGGTGAGGTTAATAACGTGCGTCGTGTTATTGTGTTGCGTGGGCAGGGTTCACGTTCTCGTTCCCGATGAAGCAGCACTCGATCTCGTCGGGCGAGCTGATCACGTGGACGAAAAGTTTCAATTGCGGCGGACTGGAGGGAGTGGACGTAGCGGCGCTGCTGCAGCGCTGCCTGCGCGAGCGCCGCCTCCGCGTCACCGTCCGGGTGTTGCTCAACGACACCACCGGCACGCTCGTCGCCGGCGCCATGCTGCGTCCGCATGTCGGGGTCAGTGGAACCTTACATATCTCATTGCTGCAGCGCCGCCTCCGCCGCGCGGCTGTCGCTCGACGACACCATCGGTTTATTAACGGTTCATCTGTGGTTTCAGATCGGCGTGATCCTGGGCACGGGCTCCAACGGCTGTTACATGGAGCGTGCGTCGCGCGTGCAGCGCTGGGAGGCGGAGCATGCGCGGGTGCGGGATGTCTGCGTCGACGTGGAGTGGGGCGCCTTCGGAGACAACGGCTGCATCGACTTCATCAAGACCGACATCGACCGCGAGGTCGACGCCAACTCGCTGCTCGTCAGCTCCTTCACGTTCGTTATATTGTTTAGCATGATTCATAGTTTCTTTCATTGAAATTACTGTTAGCGAGCACTGCGAATGTCATGTGAAGACGATCGAATGAGACAACGATATACTTATGTAGGATGATAAATCGTTAAGGATATGTAAATCGTTAGTTGGGTAATCGTTGGTACACTAGTATACAAGAAACAAGATATACAATAATAAACTATCGGTACCACGGACGGTCTTAGCACTAAAAGTGGTTATCACAGGCATTTCTTTATGAAGATACACACAGTTAAGAAAATAATAGTTTCTAAAAAAAAGTTGCTTCGTTTAACTAGGTACCTATCTATTTTTATCATCCTAACGATGAAAAACAGCATTCCGTTGACAGTTGGACATTTATTTTTAATTAATGTTATTTTATACTACTTATTCAGATTCGAAAAGTGCATCGGAGGCAAATACCTGGGATCGGTGTTGAGTATAGCGCTGGCGACACTCGCGAGAGATGGACTATTTCCGGCTGCGCCAGCGCATGATGCCCTCGAGACCGCTGATCTCAGCCTGTTCGAAGAGTCGGTACCTCTCTCCTTCTTCGAAACTCCTTCTATTTAGTATTCGAGTAGTGAAACATGACGTGATATCTTCAGGGAGAACTGCGCGGGAGGCACGTCGAGGACGACGGAGGCCCTGCAGCGCGCGTGCCCCGGCGTCGCGTTCAGCGCCGAGGACGCCCGCGCGGCGCAGTACGTCGCCCAGGTCATCTCCAACAGAGCCGCACAACTGGTCTCCGTCTGTATGTATACACACTCGCTATGCACCGAGTCGCTCCCGGCATGTGTCTCACTACCGCTGACATCATCGTGTGTGACCGTCAGGCATATCGGCGCTGCTGCGGCGCATGGAGCGGCCGTTCGTGGCGGTGGCGGTGGACGGCTCCGTGTACAAGCGGCACCCGCGCCTCGCCGCGCTCATGCGCCGCTACATCGCGCTGCTGGCGCCCGACTGCCCGGTGAGCATCACTCCTACCCCATCACTAGTCTGTCTGTGCTCTGCGGTGAGCATCAGGCATATCGGCGCTGCTGCGGCGCATGGAGCGGCCGTTCGTGGCGGTGGCGGTGGACGGCTCCGTGTACAAGCGGCACCCGCGCCTCGCCGCGCTCATGCGCCGCTACATCGCGCTGCTGGCGCCCGACTGCCCGGTGAGCATCACTCCTACCCCATCACTAGTCTGTCTGTGCTCTGCGGTGAGCATCAGGCATATCGGCGCTGCTGCGGCGCATGGAGCGGCCGTTCGTGGCGGTGGCGGTGGACGGCTCCGTGTACAAGCGGCACCCGCGCCTCGCCGCGCTCATGCGCCGCTACATCGCGCTGCTGGCGCCCGACTGCCCGGTGAGCATCACTCCTACCCCATCACTAGTCTGTCTGTGCTCTGCGGTGAGCATCAGGCATATCGGCGCTGCTGCGGCGCATGGAGCGGCCGTTCGTGGCGGTGGCGGTGGACGGCTCCGTGTACAAGCGGCACCCGCGCCTCGCCGCGCTCATGCGCCGCTACATCGCGCTGCTGGCGCCCGACTGCCCGGTGAGCATCACTCCTACCCCATCACTAGTCTGTCTGTGCTCTGCGGTGAGCATCAGGCATATCGGCGCTGCTGCGGCGCATGGAGCGGCCGTTCGTGGCGGTGGCGGTGGACGGCTCCGTGTACAAGCGGCACCCGCGCCTCGCCGCGCTCATGCGCCGCTACATCGCGCTGCTGGCGCCCGACTGCCCGGTGAGCATCACTCCTACCCCATCACTAGTCTGTCTGTGCTCTGCGGTGAGCATCAGGCATATCGGCGCTGCTGCGGCGCATGGAGCGGCCGTTCGTGGCGGTGGCGGTGGACGGCTCCGTGTACAAGCGGCACCCGCGCCTCGCCGCGCTCATGCGCCGCTACATCGCGCTGCTGGCGCCCGACTGCCCGGTGAGCATCACTCCTACCCCATCACTAGTCTGTCTGCGCTGCTGCGGCGCATGGAGCGGCCGTTCGTGGCGGTGGCGGTGGACGGCTCCGTGTACAAGCGGCACCCGCGCCTCGCCGCGCTCATGCGCCGCTACATCGCGCTGCTGGCGCCCGACTGCCCGGTGAGCATCACTCCTACCCCATCACTAGTCTGTCTGTGCTCTGCGGTGAGCATCAGGCATATCGGCGCTGCTGCGGCGCATGGAGCGGCCGTTCGTGGCGGTGGCGGTGGACGGCTCCGTGTACAAGCGGCACCCGCGCCTCGCCGCGCTCATGCGCCGCTACATCGCGCTGCTGGCGCCCGACTGCCCGGTGAGCATCACTCCTACCCCATCACTAGTCTGTCTGTGCTCTGCGGTGAGCATCAGGCATATCGGCGCTGCTGCGGCGCATGGAGCGGCCGTTCGTGGCGGTGGCGGTGGACGGCTCCGTGTACAAGCGGCACCCGCGCCTCGCCGCGCTCATGCGCCGCTACATCGCGCTGCTGGCGCCCGACTGCCCGGTGAGCATCACTCCTACCCCATCACTAGTCTGTCTGTGCTCTGCGGTGAGCATCAGGCATATCGGCGCTGCTGCGGCGCATGAAGCGGCCGTTCGTGGCGGTGGCGGTGGACGGCTCCGTGTACAAGCGGCACCCGCGCCTCGCCGCGCTCATGCGCCGCTACATCGCGCTGCTGGCGCCCGACGAGCATCACTCCTACCCCATCACTAGTCTGTCTGTGCTCTGCGGTGAGCATCAGGCATATCGGCGCTGCTGCGGCGCATGAAGCGGCCGTTCGTGGCGGTGGCGGTGGACGGCTCCGTGTACAAGCGGCACCCGCGCCTCGCCGCGCTCATGCGCCGCTACATCGCGCTGCTGGCGCCCGACTGCCCGGTGAGCATCACTCCTACCCCATCACTAGTCTGTCTGTGCTCTGCGGTGAGCATCACTCCTACCCCATCACTAGTATGTCTGTGCTCTGCGGTGAGCATCACACCTACCCCATCACTAGTCTGTCTGTGCTCTGCGGTGAGCATCACATTTACTCCATCACTAGTCTGTCTGTGCTCTGCGGTGAGCATCACACGTACTTCTACACGAGGGTTTCATACTTTCGACTCCTTCTCGTAAGAAAATTGCTTATAGGAATATAAGAAGCTTAGACGCGCGGTGAACGCTTGGCTGAGCTAGCTAGCCGTGCAGTATTTACATGAGCACATATTATTCGTACCTTGTATACCATGTTTTATGCAATAAATATATTCATTCATACAACTGAATGCATCCTCTCAAATGTCTGTTCCAATGGCTGCGAGAACGAGAGTGGCACCTATTCATTTTGCCAAGCTTAGCAGTATTCATGTTTTAAAACCTAAAATAGTAAAGCTGAGGTGTCTCCATTTTAATGTTTTTAAACATTTTGGAATTGCTAAGACAGACAGCCTGTTCAAAAGTCAGCCGTTCACTGTTGCCATTTCGTTTGGTGCTCATACAGTTTTATTACCTTTTATCCATAAAAGCTACCTGCCTAATATAGAAATTTTAGTGGAGCGAGCCTGAACTCGTGTCGTCGTTTCAGTTCTGCCTGCTGGGCGCGGAGGACGGCAGCGGCAAGGGCTCAGCGCTGACGGCCGCCATCGCGGCGCGCATCGCCGCTCGGGACGCCTCCTAGCGCCGCCCGGCAGCCGACTGAGAGACTGATAGCCGCTGACCGGTGACGCTGACCGAACCCATTAACAGCTATTAGCATTTAAAAAAAAACCTGCACATCCACTGCATTCCAAACTCAACCAATTTTCGGTGAAAATTCGATTTCTTGAATAGTGAGTTCGTCTATACCTTTTTATACTTCTGATGGAATCTGGTAGCAGCAAGAAGTGAGGTCGTTAGGTGTGAAGGTTTACCTCATTTATCAATGCAATGCAGAAGAGATCACAATCTTGCAAGATTGATATTATTGTGATGCAGATACGCTCAGTTTAGAGATTAGTGATGTGCTAGTGTGCTAGTGAAGTGAATGTGTGGTTGGTCTGGTCGGTGCCAGCGAATAGGTACCGAAGAGATCATCATTTTGTGTTTCTATGCATGAAAGTGTTTTTCTAGGGATGTTTCAGGGTTATATGAGTACAGTTGGGTTAGCGTGAGTGTTTATGTATAGGGTGTGTGGTGTGTGTGTATGTGTGTGTGTGAGAGAGAGAGGGGAGGGGGGGGGGAGATGTGTTAATCACTGGAATGTGTATTTGTAAACGAAATAAGTCAATTTTATTTAAGAGCCCATAGACATTCGATATTTTGCGATCGATAAACATTAAAATCAAAATGCCCATTGAACTGTGGATTAAACCTTTCCATCGATTGTCATTTGAGCAAAGTTGTTTTATGCTTATTTCAACCGTAGCTATTGTACTTTTGTTATAGGAAATATATAGGAACCTAACCGGCGATCTTATCTAAAAATAGGTAATTTGAAGATTATATCAAAGAAGAGAAGTTTTCTAGTTAGAGCAAAGAGGGTTTGTGGGTGACTTAAGATTTTTATTTAAATATGTACGTGCAATATCAGTCGTGCCATAGCTACTCATTTGAATGTAAAGTTCGTTCAGGACATCAGTCTTGCCAATGTTTTTACTCGGTACCTAGCTAGTTAAGGTAAATTGATAATTACCTAGTAAACTTATTTATCCACTTAAATATAAGTAGTATCGAGCGACCGGAACTCAAAGATACGGCGATTTGCAAGGCGAGAAATGAAGAGCCGAGGTATCTCAAATCAAATAAATGACGTGCAAAGCAAGGCGAGAAATGAAGAGCCGAGGTATCTCAAATCAAATAAATGACGTGCAAAGCAAGGCGAGAAATGAAGAGCCGAGGTATCTCAAATCAAATAAATGACGTGCAAAGCAAGGCGAGAAATGAAGAGCCGAGGTATCTCAAATCAAATAAATGACGTGCAAAGCAAGGCGAGAAATGAAGAGCCGAGGTATCTCAAATCAAATAAATGACGTGCAAAGCAAGGCGAGAAATGAAGAGCCGAGGTATCTCAAATCAAATAAATGACGTGCAAAGCAAGGCGAGAAATGAAGAGCCGAGGTATCTCAAATCAAATAAATGACGTGCAAAGCAAGGCGAGAAATGAAGAGCCGAGGTATCTCAAATCAAATAAATGACGTGCAAAGCAAGGCGAGAAATGAAGAGCCGAGGTATCTCAAATCAAATAAATGACGTGCAAAGCAAGGCGAGAAATGAAGAGCCGAGGTATCTCAAATCAAATAAATGACGTGCAAAGCAAGGCGAGAAATGAAGAGCCGAGGTATCTCAAATCAAATAAATGACGTGCAAAGCAAGGCGAGAAATGAAGAGCCGAGGTATCTCAAATCAAATAAATGACGTGCAAAGCAAGGCGAGAAATGAAGAGCCGAGGTATCTCAAATCAAATAAATGACGTGCAAAGCAAGGCGAGAAATGAAGAGCCGAGGTATCTCAAATCAAATAAATGACGTGCAAAGCAAGGCGAGAAATGAAGAGCCGAGGTATCTCAAATCAAATAAATGACGTGCAAAGCAAGGCGAGAAATGAAGAGCCGAGGTATCTCAAATCAAATAAATGACGTGCAAAGCAAAGCAAAGCACAAAACAAAACATCGGTACATACACTACCATCTACTACTACGAGTAGTTTAGTTGATTTGCGCAAAGTGCAGACGCGGCGTGGCGCGGCGTGGCGCGTGGCGCGTGGCGCGTGGCTCGCCTAGCCTACCTACACTCTATAAGTAGGTAGAGCATTTAGTTTTATGAAGAATCTATTGTAAATATAATAGCAATGTTGTTACATAGTCGTTAAAATTGTGTTTAGGAAAAGACCATTATTATATTAGGTATAGCACTTTTTAAATAAAAATTTCAAATTGTTATTTATTAATAAGTAAGAAAACATATTTTAAAAATAAAATTTATAATTTGTTAATTTTGGTTTTAACTCGTTGGTTATAAGGTAATTTAAGAAAATAGTTAATCCCTCTTTTCTTATGATCCAAGTAAAACCGGAGGCTGCTAATAGGTAGGAATCCGGTGGAAGTGCCCCTCTCAGAGACTGAATCAGGAGAGCAGTTTCGCACGTGACACAGCAGGTAGTGGCACGAGGGGAGGAGGGGGAGTTCTATTACACTACCAGTACTACCCATTGTGCCGAGCGGTTGTGATCGTGGGCAATTCATCAAAATAAAGATTGCTAAAAATATTTAAGCCAGGTACTTGCCTAATAAATAAAGTTTATAGTAGGTGTATTTATTGCGAAACACTGGTAATAGGATGAAACACAGGTAATAGGATGAAACACAGGTAATAGGATGAAACACAGGTAATAGGATGAAAGGTAGGTGTTATTAGTAGTTTATGCTAGTTATACACTACCGCTATAACTAGCATTATAAAGGTAGGAAGACAATAGTTATACAAAGTTCATCCTAAAGGTTACTTGTTGTTCATTCATTCATTCATTCTTTTTATAATATCCACCAATTCATTTAGAAAACAAAATTCGTTAAACTCCATTGCATACTTAACATTACAGTGATATTTAATTTTATTCAAAGTTTAAGAATATGTAACGAGAACCCTTCGTATATAAACCTACCTCTTTCGTATTAACTTAGTGTTGGGAAGAAATAGAGGGTTTTAGTTATGTTTTTCATAACTAGATGGCGTTATAAAATGTGACCAAAAGCTAGAACGCGCTATCAATGAGTTCTAGCTTGTGCATAAGTAAACTTGTGATTTTTATATAAATTGTCTATCGTCTACCTGAATACAGCAATATACACTCTATTGACTTGTATTATTTTTGAAGCAAGTAGCTAGCACCCGGAATCAGTCTGCGAGATTGTTCATGGTCCTTCGAGCCGGATTTCGGGGTTGCTGGTTACTTCTTAGCGGTTCCAAAGTGGAACTGCCCCCGGAGCACCGCAGTGAGTGGTGGATCGCTGCTCAGGTGCTAAATCTGCAGACCTGCTGGCAACGTGCCGCCGGAGGCCTGCGACCAAGCTGGTCAGTGGGCGACCAGTGACGTCAGGAGCCCTGGGAGTCAGCATGCCGGTGCCGCGATGGAGGAGGAAGAGGTGGACCCGCGCGCTTACGTCTAAGCGCTGACGTAGCGCACGTAAACGTAAAAGTGACGTAGACAGGTGGAGGTTTTGTGTTCCTTGTAAAAGTGACTGGACAAACTGTGAGTAATTTGCTGTAAAAAATGAACTTTATTTTCATGAACTTTTAAACTTTGAGAGTTAGTAGATGTAGTTTTCGACTTAGAATAGTTTTGAGAATTGTGGTGAGACGGGGAATCCACGCCCGTTATTCTCATGAACAATCTCGCAGACTGATTCCGGGTGCTAGCTACTTGCTTCAAAAATAATACAAGTCAATAGAGTGTATATTGCTGTATTCAGGTAGACGATAGACAATTTATATAAAAATCACAAGTTTACTTATGCACAAGCTAGAACGCATTGATAGCGCGTTCTAGCTTTTGGTCACATTTTATAACGCCATCTAGTTATGAAAAACATAACTAAAACCCTCTATTTCTTCCCAACATACTGCCCACCAAGGACAATATTTACAGTTATTGTCCTTCACATATATGATTTTACGTAATAATTTTAACATAACTACAATGACACATTAAAATTTACCAAACTACAACTAAACATAATATTATTATTAACCTTATTTATACCAAACCATATGATCTAACTTCGATAGCAAAACCTGTTCCATTTTAGATTGAAAACAAAATTATCTTTATTATGGACTGTAAAAAAATAAACCTCAACTATTAAAACTAAATTGTAAAACCTCATACGGAAAACCTAAACCTTTTTATATAATTATATTCAATAGACAAAACAAAAATCAATACTTCTATAGAATAACTCAAATACACCCATAAATAGCTTACTTCAAACTATTCAAAAACTAACAATAACAGCGGATTGTATAAATCTAACGAAATCAAAACGTACGAACAGTACTCAGTGTTAAACCTAAAATATAAAGCCTTCTGTTACAAAAATCTACAGCACGTTTTCATCATGGCAACACAAAAAAAGCAAAACATTCTAATTATCTAACTTAAAAAACAACGATCAAGTAAAGTAAAAAAAAACAAAAGATAAAAATCATAGGTTATGCATGGAATTTAGTACACCTTTGAATCCTCCCATTTTGTGTGACTCTAATTACATATAAGTACCTACTATAATATTGGCTTTCTTGGAACGAAATCATATATGGTCTCTTAAAGAAAGGTGGTTTAAACCCAAGTTTATTCAGTGCCACTAAACCAAGGTATATCGTAGCGAAAATGTATAATCCGCTTTTTTATATATCACGGCTAGCGGTTAACGGCGGTTAACTATCACTTAACCAAAAGAAGATTTTTTAACACTAAATTTGTTGAGTAAGCTTTAATCTACATACATTTTCTAAATTTCCTCTCTCTGCCCACCATTAAATGCTTTGTGTCGCAAATAACTATAATTTCCACCGCTTTGGTTTTCTATATAGCCAATGCAAAACCACGAAAAGATCTCTGCGATATTTTTTTTGGCTCAAGCATTTTCGTGAAACTGACCTTTCTGCTATCAAGTTGACTTCTTTTTCAACAACCCAGTTAAGAACTTGACATATTTCGAATTCAGTCACACGGACTACTGGCATCGAAGCGAAAGTCAGTGTTTCACCATCAGCTTTTGTTGTCACTTTAGTTTTCAAATTCTGCATTGGTTGAAATATTTCAGTTGCAACGTTACAACGGTCTCGAGCTACGAGATGGTCGGCTTCATGTATTTCATTTTTTCCTTGTAGATCAGCATTCTTCCCCATTTTTTGTTCTGTAGCAGTGATTTTCTCATTCCGGACTGAAACATCGAATGGAAAACCGATCGAACTTTTTATTTCTTTTGCAAGTTGAACTGTTTTATGGTCCTGATTATTCGACTTTCCATTGGATTTTTCAATGATGGACGTGTTTTCCGCTATGGTTCTCTGTTTTGATGACATCATCACTCTTTTGAACAGTGTAGCATAATATTCACTATCACGTTCCAAATGTTCTTTATTTTGTAAAATAATATCATAAGTCTCCTTTCGTTGGTCTTCTAAACTTAGACTGACTCCATTCACAGGCATCTGCTCCATTTCCCTCTTGCAGTCAAGGTATATTTCTTCCGCCTTACCATACAAACATGCTGCATCCTCTTTCCATTTCGTGTCTAAGTTTTCAACAATAAGGTTGTGGGTCAACACAACTGATGTCCACAGTTGATCGAGGACCTGCAGCCTTACCTCGATGTATGTTGACGTCATTTTATATTTGGGAATATTTCTAAAATTATCTTGAGTTCTAGACAAATTACGGACATTATCCTTTTGTAAGAAGATTTTGCCTTCCATTTTGGCAGAATGCGCACGCAACAATTCCGCAATTTAAAAACAAAGTTCAAAACGTAAATCAAATCTTTAGCTAGAACGCATTGATAGCGCGTTCTAGCTTTTGGTCACATTTTATAACGCCATCTAGTTATGAAAAACATAACTAAAACCCTCTATTTCTTCCCAACACTTAGAGTTAAGTAAAATAGGATTTAAATACATAGTTTTAATCTAATTTAAATAGGTACATTAAAACATAACTTAATTTTCTATTGTTTTGATTATATATAAATAATATTTTTTCAAAATATTGGTAAAAAAGCTACATTTCTAAAAGCTAAAACGCCTTCTGCAACAACACTTCTGAGACTTCACTTTAGTAACTAGCATTCAATGAACAGCGTCGCAAACAGAGCGCAGACGCAGCCAGCCTCCAGTGTCGAGTGTCGAGTGTCGAGTGTCGAGTGTCGAGTGCGGAGCCAGCAGCACGAGGAGTGGTGGTCGCGGCAGCAGGGCGGCATCACGACACCTCCACCTTCTCGCGAACCTTCCGCAGGATGCTCTGCAGCTCTGACGCAGAGGTCGTCTTGTACTGCGAGGTGAATCACGTATTCATTATTATGTTTAGTTCAACGCGAAAAGCATAACAGAAACCGATTATCCAGGAGATAGAAGTTACAGAAGAAATTACATACAAATACAGAAAAAAATAATAACGTAATTATTATAATACACAAACCACGTTTGACAGAGTTCCTACCACGTGAATACACGGACACGTTCCTCTGCACGAGCACGTGACTGCAGACTCACCCCGGACACGTTCCTCTGCACGAGCACGTGACTGCAGACTCACCCCGGACACGTTCCTCTGCACGAGCACGTGACTGCAGACTCACCCCGGACACGTTCCTCTGCACGAGCACGTGACTGTAGAGGCGCTTGCCCTCGTCCGGTCCGAGCACGCGTTCGAGCTGCGCCCGGGACAGTGAGAACAGCTGGTGTCCCGGGAGCACGTGACTGCAGACTCACCCCGGACACGTTCCTCTGCACGAGCACGTGACTGTAGAGGCGCTTGCCCTCGTCCGGTCCGAGCACGCGTTCGAGCTGCGCCCGGGACAGTGAGAACAGCTGGTGTCCCGGGAGCACGTGACTGCAGACTCACCCCGGACACGTTCCTCTGCACGAGCACGTGACTGTAGAGGCGCTTGCCCTCGTCCGGTCCGAGCACGCGTTCGAGCTGCGCCCGGGACAGTGAGAACAGCTGGTGTCCCGGGAGCACGTGACTGCAGACTCACCCCGGACACGTTCCTCTGCACGAGCACGTGACTGTAGAGGCGCTTGCCCTCGTCCGGTCCGAGCACGCGTTCGAGCTGCGCCCGGGACAGTGAGAACAGCTGGTGTCCCGGGAGCACGTGACTGCAGACTCACCCCGGACACGTTCCTCTGCACGAGCACGTGACTGTAGAGGCGCTTGCCCTCGTCCGGTCCGAGCACGCGTTCGAGCTGCGCCCGGGACAGTGAGAACAGCTGGTGTCCCGGGAGCACGTGACTGCAGACTCACCCCGGACACGTTCCTCTGCACGAGCACGTGACTGTAGAGGCGCTTGCCCTCGTCCGGTCCGAGCACGCGTTCGAGCTGCGCCCGGGACAGTGAGAACAGCTGGTGTCCCGGGAGCACGTGACTGCAGACTCACCCCGGACACGTTCCTCTGCACGAGCACGTGACTGTAGAGGCGCTTGCCCTCGTCCGGTCCGAGCACGCGTTCGAGCTGCGCCCGGGACAGTGAGAACAGCTGGTGTCCCGGGAGCACGTGACTGCAGACTCACCCCGGACACGTTCCTCTGCACGAGCACGTGACTGTAGAGGCGCTTGCCCTCGTCCGGTCCGAGCACGCGTTCGAGCTGCGCCCGGGACAGTGAGAACAGCTGGTGTCCCGGGAGCACGTGACTGCAGACTCACCCCGGACACGTTCCTCTGCACGAGCACGTGACTGTAGAGGCGCTTGCCCTCGTCCGGTCCGAGCACGCGTTCGAGCTGCGCCCGGGACAGTGAGAACAGCTGGTGTCCCGGGAGCACGTGACTGCAGACTCACCCCGGACACGTTCCTCTGCACGAGCACGTGACTGTAGAGGCGCTTGCCCTCGTCCGGTCCGAGCACGCGTTCGAGCTGCGCCCGGGACAGTGAGAACAGCTGGTGTCCCGGGAGCACGTGACTGCAGACTCACCCCGGACACGTTCCTCTGCACGAGCACGTGACTGTAGAGGCGCTTGCCCTCGTCCGGTCCGAGCACGCGTTCGAGCTGCGCCCGGGACAGTGAGAACAGCTGGTGTCCCGGGAGCACGTGACTGCAGACTCACCCCGGACACGTTCCTCTGCACGAGCACGTGACTGTAGAGGCGCTTGCCCTCGTCCGGTCCGAGCACGCGTTCGAGCTGCGCCCGGGACAGTGAGAACAGCTGGTGTCCCGGGAGCACGTGACTGCAGACTCACCCCGGACACGTTCCTCTGCACGAGCACGTGACTGTAGAGGCGCTTGCCCTCGTCCGGTCCGAGCACGCGTTCGAGCTGCGCCCGGGACAGTGAGAACAGCTGGTGTCCCGGGAGCACGTGACTGCAGACTCACCCCGGACACGTTCCTCTGCACGAGCACGTGACTGTAGAGGCGCTTGCCCTCGTCCGGTCCGAGCACGCGTTCGAGCTGCGCCCGGGACAGTGAGAACAGCTGGTGTCCCGGGAGCACGTGACTGCAGACTCACCCCGGACACGTTCCTCTGCACGAGCACGTGACTGTAGAGGCGCTTGCCCTCGTCCGGTCCGAGCACGCGTTCGAGCTGCGCCCGGGACAGTGAGAACAGCTGGTGTCCCGGGAGCACGTGACTGCAGACTCACCCCGGACACGTTCCTCTGCACGAGCACGTGACTGTAGAGGCGCTTGCCCTCGTCCGGTCCGAGCACGCGTTCGAGCTGCGCCCGGGACAGTGAGAACAGCTGGTGTCCCGGGACGCGCAGTTGCCGCACCGCGTTGGCGCTGAATCCCTTCGCCTCCAGCCACTCTGCTATCTCGTCCGGATTCGATTTCTGCGAGCACACGATCACACGATCACACGATCACACGGATTCTAGTGATGTATTCTACTCGTACGACACCGCAAGACCGCTTCGCTTAGGTTTGCACTAGGTAGTACCTAATTAATCAAAGTATTACAGATCGCAAGTGTGTATCTAGGTAGGTAGTTATTTATTTCTGTCGAAGTGAATACCTGACTTTTTACATAGAGGTAGAATATTATGTGGTTTTTAAATCAAAACCTGTCAAAAACAGAAGAGAAAAGGTCACATTGCTATTTAATCGAACAACCCAGAGAAGCTGTTGTGTTGGCCGATGTTGAGGATATTAGCTTGGCAGGCAGGAAGCTTTTAGAATAAAATAAAAAATTCAACACGTCTGTCGCTACGAGATCGACGGCCAAGTGAAGGGATTGAGAGGGAAAAATATTTACATTGAGTGGGAATGATCCCTCCGGGCGTGGGAGCGTGGGGGCGTGGGGGCGCGGGGGCGCGGTGTGCGGGATTTTTTACATTTTATAACCCCCATTCCGTGTTTCTTAATTTGTTAATATTAAGATATAGGAAGTTTATTTTTGTCAAACTGATTCTGTACGAGATACTTTAAAGGCACACGTCATAAATCGCTTGATAAATCATTCAGTCGATACATCTCGAATCGACGATATTGTTTTGCGTCTATTTTTTATAAATGGGTCCGATCGGCGCAAGATCGATCGGATGGCATAAACGGAGAGATGCCTATGCCCAGCAGTGGGACGAGACAGGCATGATGATGATGATGATGTACCTCATCATTTTTACTATTCATGAGACGTATTTTCTGAGATAGTTGTGTTGTATGTATGTATCATGTATGATAGTTACTTGGTGTATGAATATGTCAGGCGTACAAATTTTAACAAACAAGTGATGATACTGCTTGTTTGTTAAAATTTGTTTTCTTTCGATCGCATCGCACAGATGGCGCTGCAAAGGTTTAAGAAAAAGAGAAAGGAAATAACGCGGGAAATCCCTGATCATTTTTTTTTATATTTTTAAGCAATCCATATCAATAGGTACAACAATGATGATAGGTACCTCAGATGTAGGAATGTGCGAGTGTTGAAGCGAGCTTATCAGATATCGAGATAACGATATAAATTGGTATTGTTATCGCAGAGCAGAGCCGCGATACCTAGCTTCCTATCTACTATCGATTTAGACAAGCACAAGCTTATTATTGCTTTAATTGTTGAAGTAGGTATTCTTACCTTGTTAGGTATTAACGTCGACCTCTGTGGCGCAGTGGGCGAAGGCCCGCTTGAGACGCAGAAGGTTGCGGGTTCGATTCCCGCCGCGGAGCAGATGTTTGTATGATCTACGAATATAGTCTCTCAGTAGTCCCTACATTTAGTAAAATTTTTGAGAAACTAGTTTTAAATCAATTGCAAAAACATTTTAAATTAAATAATTAACTGCATAATAAACAATTCGGATTTAGTAAGGGTCGCTCAACCACTGATGCTGGTATTGAGTTAATATCGCACATATTTGATGCCTGGGAGAAATCTCATGACGCTTTAGGCGACTTTTGTGATTTGTCCAAGGCATTTGATTGCGTAGACCATGACACATTGATCAGGAAACTACCTTTTATGGTATTCGAGGCGTTGGTCTAGACCTTCTCCCTTTCCTATTTAAGTGACAGAGTACAAAGAGTTGACGTGAATGGAAAGCGTTCTCCGGGGTCTCTGGTTACTATCGGTGTACCGCAGGGATCAATTCTTGGACCATTTTTGTTCTTAGTATACATTAATGATCTACCCCATCTTGTAAGGAACGATCATGAGGTTGTATTGTTCGCAGATCACACGTCACTTTTATTTAAATTAAAGCGAGGAAAAACTGATTTTGACGATGTAAACAATGCAATCTCTAAGGTTGTAAAATGGTTCAATGTAAACAATCTCCTACTTAATGAAAAAAAAACAAAGTGTATTAGATTTATACTACCCAATGTTAGACAAGTTAAAGCAAATATCAAAAATCAAAGATGAACAGTTGGCTCTTGTGGACACCACTTTATTCTTAGGTATCACACTAGATAATAAGCTTCAATGAGGTCCTCACATTGATAAGTTATCGAAGAGACTTAGTTCTGCGGCATATGCAGTCGAAAAGATCCTTCTTTATACAGACGTAGACACAGCTAGACTAGTTTACTTCAGCTATTTCCACAGCATTATATCGTACGGTATACTGCTGTGGGGGAGTGCTGCTGATATCAATACCGTTTTTGTGCTGCAGAAGAGGGCTGTTCGAGCAATTTATAATATGGGCCCCAGAGAATCACTTCGCCAAAAGTTTAAAGAAATAAATATAATGACATTCCCTTGTCAATACATTTATGAAAATCTGATGTATGTTCACAAACAGGCACAAGGTAAAAACCGGTGTTTCAAAGTGGTCCTTGTGATTTTATTGAATAATTGAATTTTGACTTTGACTTTGACAAAAATATTAATTTGTTTAAGAAAAAAAGCGATTATCACAATGTTAATACTAGAAATAAAGATAAACACGCTGTTGCCACTTGTACACTCCATAAAGTTAATAAATCGTTGAAAGGGCACGGTGTACGCTTTTATAACAAACTCCCAAGAGATATACAAAAATTATCAATTAACAAATTTAAAAACGTAATCAAACAAAAACTTTATAAAAAGGCATACTATAAAATATCTGATTATTTAGATGACAAAAACTCTTGGGATTGAAAATGCTCCAACTCGAACCTATTGTTTTGTAGAAGGATCATTAAAAAGAATAACCAGCCTTGTTTTCTTGCCTTTCTTTCCTGGCTTGGTCGCGGAGGAACAGGCACTTGATAAAAACCGACGTTTCAAAGTGGTCCTTGTGATTTTATTGAATAAATGAATTTTGACTTTGACTTTGACTTGCTACACAGTTACTTACTTTATCCTATAGTCTATACATAGATAGATATATAGATAGATAGATAGGTGTACAACAGAACAAACAGGGATGTTCATTTCACAGATGAATAAGTAGGTACCTACCTACCCATTACCTACCCCTATTCCGCGGATTAGTTAAGTACCTACCAATGTAGGTAGGTAGACCTACTACTATAAGTAGTTCAATATCGCTATACATGTAAAGTTTTAACCAGATGATCGATAGAAGGGTTATAATATAAATTATGAGTTTAACAGTCGCTATATATTTTTTTTCGTCAGGGCAATTCAGAAAACATATTTTTTACAAAATTGTAAAAGCTTCGACGTGTATTTCCAGCATCGACTTCAGCGCCCCCTGACTGTGCTGTCTGTGCTGACTGTGCTGACTGTGCTGTCTGTGCTGACTGTGCTGTCTGTGCTGACTGTGCTGACTGTGCTGACTGTGCTGTCTGTGCTGACTGTGCTGACTGTGCTGACTGTGCTGACTGTGCTGACTGTGCTGACTTGATCTAAGAACCATCCTAGGAAACATACATATCGATTGCAAAGAGCCTCAGCCAAACAACCTCTTATGGCAAACGCATAGGTGCCCAGTACTGCCCAGGCTCCAATCGTCGCGGGCAAAGAGCTGTTTTTGATAAGTAATTATAATCAGGGTATCATGTTGTTATCATGTTGTTATCGGTAGGTAGGTAATGATGTCACCTTGTTCGTTGGATGATTGCTCAACTCCAAATCATTCTGAACTCAGTTTCTCCTCAAAACTACCAACGAGTTTTTTCTGAAGTTCACGGTCATGTTCATGTTCATGTTCATGGCAAACAAGAATCAATCTCTTTCTAGTAAATAGCTATTTAGTATTCCGAGACACCCTGGACTGCAGGCACACTTAAGATAGCTTTTATTCCGTGAATTTGTGTATTATTTATTATATATTCTAGCATTACCAGTGAGCATAATATACTATAAGCAGTGAGAGGTTCAACTTCGCCTTTTTTCCTTTTATTAGTAAAATGCTAGAAACTGCAGAAAGGCAGTCCAAGCACCCAAGAAATAACACAAACAAACAGAATTGAACAGCTTAGTTGCAAGATCAGCTCCCGTGAACAACGATCGCGGCTTCACGGAGCACAGATCCCTCTTCCTCCTGAAGCACGCTCTTTGGAAGCAGTCAGCTCAAGCCACTCCCGATCTCAAGCCGGCATCCACTGTTGCCAGCAGAACCACAGCAACGAACGAACCTTCTCGGTAGATATCGCAATTCAAGTTCCGCTAACTCTACCTCAAACCACGATTGTTTTAGGGCATAATTAATTATAATTGAATTAATTGATAGATTAGAACGATTCACGGAAACGTATCGCTGAATTTAGATTAATGAAATAGTTGCACTTTCCTGAAATAGATATCGCCAAATGAAAACGGCACAGATATGAAAATCCTCATATTATGTGGTACCTAGGTTCTCTAGTAAAGTTAACCAAAACGGTCACAGACAATGATCATCAGAACACAGGGGAAGATACTCAGATGTTCTTTGGTCCTCTTCATGTCCGATGTCGCTCGTATCACAGACCACACCCAACTCAACAATACCGACACCGAATACAAATCAATGAACACGCGTTGGGTAAACGATGCACCTTGTACGAAGACGTCTTAGAAAGTAACTCAAACAGACAACTTGTGTTCTAGAAACGCCAACGACAACGAACAGCCTGGGTGACATTTTTACACCTATCGAAATGTCCTCCATCCGCGTGGCGACGGACACTGTGCAGATCGAAGAACGAGTCTCAAGTTCATACCACACATGGGGCGACACCGGCGGCATACGTATTGCCAACTTGGCTCTGATGTACAGCATGACGTCACTCCTCACTCCTCACTAGCATTGGCACTGGCACTGGCACTGGCTCTGGCACTGGCACTGGCACTGGCTGCCGTCGCTCTGACACGCGTCACTGCAGGAGCGAATCTCATCTCGCACTAGTCGCTGATAACATGTCGCAGCCATCTGATGGAATTCTCAGCCTGCTAGATAAAATTAATAGTTTTGTTGCTTATTTACAAGATGTAACCCATATTCCAATGAGATAAGATTTCAATTGCACTGTTGTAATGTTAGATACCTAGCGGGTTGGGTGATATCGATAACGCAGAACATTGTCAATACTAAACTCGCGCCAAAATAATTATTTTACGCTGAAACCATCATAATCGTGATTATATTTAGTCAAGGTCTCGAAGGAGCGATATGGAATCGAACGAAGTGTACCGGATCTACAGTTCTGATACAGATCAATGAGATATGAAGCGCTGCAGCATGAACTAGAGTGGATCACTGGATCCGCTCCAGTGCGGTGAGGTGTCGGCTACTCACTTGAGCGCGTTCAGCTCCTCGACGAGCGTGTGAGCGGCTACGTCGTGGCACTGGAAGATGTGCAGCTCCCGACGGGGCGCGGCGGGCTCGGGGGCGGAGGGGGCGGAGGGGGCGGAGGGCGAGGGAGCGCCCACCACGAAGGCCACCACGTTATTGTACAGCTCGCCCGGCTCCGGGGACGTGAACGCGGTGGGGGAGTGCACCCACGACGCCGGGAACCGCTCCATTATCGACTGCGGAACAATCGCACCAGCACATTACACGCATTGCCACGGAGTTCATTCATTCATTCATTCATTCTGGGAGCCGTCCGTCCGTCGCCGCGTGGCTCGGTTTCGTCCAGCTCGGCCGCGAACGCGCGAATCTCATCGCAGCGACTAGGCGACTGCGAGCAGCACTTACCCCTGTTTCGTAGTCCATGACCAGCACCCATTGCCCTATTCCTATTCGAGTCCGTCCTTTTCACCACGGGAAAGCGTCGCGACCTCGTTGCCGGCGCCCGCGCCCGCGCCGACGCGACGTGTCCCGCTCCCCCGCCCCGCACACCCGCTCACCCTCGCGCTTCTCTCGCTACTCACCGGGGGTTGGTGATCCTTCCGGGAACCGTTCTCGTTCCTGCAACCACTGAGCCGCACGGGGAGGTGCGTGAAACTCGCGACGTTACTTTGCGCCTCAGCGGCGATCCGGTGCACACTGGAGGCCGCGCCGCGCCTCCCCCCCCGCCCGCGCCGCTCACCTGCGCCCGCGAGCCTCCGCAGGTGTCGCGGGGTGGGGGAGGGGCGCGGGAGGGAGGGCGCTCGCCTCCGCCCGCAGTGCCTCGCCGTGCGCCGACCGGAGCGCGCGTCCACGGAGCGAATAGCATGTCCACGAACGGGAACGGCGCGGCGAGCCCGGAGCCGCGGCTCTGCCACGTGCGGAAGTCGGCTGACTTCGAGGGGTACGGGTTCAACCTGCACGCGGAGAAGGGCAAGCCCGGACAGTACATCGGCAAGGTGGACGAGGGCTCGCCGGCGGAGAGCGCGGGCCTGCGCCGCGGAGACCGCATCCTCGAGGTGAACGGGCACAGCATCGCCGGGGAGTCACATAAGCAGGTGGTGGCGCGCATCAAGGAGCGCCCCGACTATGCCGAGCTGCTGGTGGCGCCCCCCAAGCCCGGAGACCCCCTTCCGGACCTGGACGCGGCGGCTGCGCCCGCGCCCCTCTCTCCCGTCGATGCCGTCGATGCCGTCGCCCAGCCCACGCAACTCAACCTGAAGATGTCGGCGGCGGAGATGCGAGCGTATCTCGCAGCTAAGAAAAAAGTTTAAGATTAAAAGTACTATGTGTTATTCTGATGTATACCTACTACTGTAAACTTTAATGAAAATCCGTTCAGTAGTTTTTGAGTGAAAGAGTAACAAACATCCATCCTCTTTTTTTTTTACAAACTTTTGCGTTTATAATAGGTAGGTACCTAGTAGTGCTGGTAGTGCTGGTAGTGCTGGTAGTGCTGGTAGTGCTGGTAGTGCTGGTAGTGCTGGTAGTGCTGGTAGTGCTGGTAGTGCTGGTAGTGCTGGTAGTGCTGGTAGTGCTTGTTTGAAGACAATTATAATAAAGAAAGAGCAGTCAGCCAAGAGTTAAAACATTAAGACAAGTTAACAATATATATTACTGTTATTAGTGAATTGAGAAGGAAGCAAGAGAACAATAAGGCAAGTTTGAACATATAAAGACGCAGTCAACAATCAAACAGTGTTGAAGAAATCTTACATCATATTAACTTAGAGCTAGATACAGAATAAGGCATATGAGCTTATAGGGTACTCAGCGAATTGGTGAATCAGGTGTTGCCGAAGTTGCCGAGAAGGTACAGCAAGTTCGGCAACATCTGCCCAGAGAATATATCTTGCTGAGGTTGCCGAGCTTGCCAAGAAAGCCCGACCATCACAGTCGAGTGTTTGGGAATATCAGAGCTATTCCCAGCAAGCCCGGCAACCCCAGCAAATCCTATCTTACATAAATATTTCACTTGACAATAGAGCAGAGTCGGAAATGCGAGAACATAGATTAGATATAGATACATAATTACTTTTAATAGAATCACAAATATAATGTAGAAATTTTAAAACTTAACAGCTACAATAACAAACAGCCAAATGCTTGTTTGTGGACAATCATAATAAGGAAAGAGCAGTCAGCCAAGTTTTGAAAGAGCAGAGTTAAAACATTAAGACAAGTTAACAATACATATTACTGTTATTAGTGAATTGAGAACGAAGCAAGTCAAAGTCAAAGTCAAAGTCAAAATTCATTTATTCAATAAAATCACAAGGACCACTTTGAAATGTCGGTTTTTATCTAGGTGCCTGTTCCTCCGCGACCAAGCCAGGAAAGAAAGGCAAGAAAACAAGGCTGGTTATTCTTTTTAATGATCCTTTTACAAAACAATAGGTTCGAGTTGGAGCATTTTCAATCCCAAGAGTTTTTGTCATCTAAATAATCAGATATTTTATAGTATGCCTTTTTATAAAGCTTTTGTTTAATTACGTTTTTAAATTTGTTAATTGATAATTTTTGTATATCTCTTGGGAGTTTGTTATAAAAGCGTACACCGTGCCCTTTAAACGATTTACCAACTTTATGGAGTCTACAAGTGGCAACAGCGAGTTTATCTTTATTTCTAGTATTAACATTGTGATTATCGCTTTTTTTCTTAAACAAATTAATATTTTTGTGAACATACATCAGATTTTCATAAATGTATTGACAATGGAATGTCATTATATTTATTTCTTTAAACTTTTCGCGAAGTGATTCTCTGGGGCCCATATTATAAATTGCTCGAACAGCCCTCTTCTGCAGCACAAAAATGGTATTGATATCAGCAGCACTCCCCCACAGCAGTATACCGTACGACATAATGCTGTGGAAGTAGCTGAAGTAAACTAGTCTAGCTGTGTCAACGTCTGTATAAAGACGGATCTTTTTGACTGCATATGCCGCAGAACTAAGTCTCTTCGATAACCCATCAATATGAGGACCCCATTGAAGCTTATTATCTAGGGTGATACCTAAGAATACGGTGGTGTCCACAAGAGCCAACTGTTCATCTTTGATTTTGATATTTGCTTTAACTTGTGTAACATTGGGTAGTATAAATCTAATACACTTTGTTTTATTTTCATTAAGTAGGAGACTGTTAACGTTGAACCATTTTACAACCTTAGAGATTGCATTGTTTACATTGTCAAAATTGGTTTGTCGTCGCTTTAATTTAAATAAAAGTGACGTGTCATCTGCAAACAATACAACCTCATGATCGTCCCTTACAAGGTGGGGTAGATCATTAATGTATACTAAGAACAAAAATGGACCAAGAATTGATCCCTGCGGTACACCGATAGTAACCAGAGACCCCGGAGACCGTTTTCCATTCACGTCAACTCTTTGTACTCTGTCACTTAAATAGGAAGTGAGAAAGTCTAGAGCAACGCCCCTAATACCATAATGGTGTAGTTTCCTGATCAATGTGTCATGGTCTACGCAATCAAATGCCTTTGACAAATCACAAAAAACGCCTAAAGCGTCATGAGATTCCTCCCAGGCATCAAATATGTGCGATATTAACTCAATACCAGCATCAGTGGTTGAGCGACCCTTACTAAATCCGAATTGCTTATTATGCAGTAAATTAATTTAAAATGTCTTTGCAATTGATTTAAAATCAGTTTTTCAAAAATTTTACTAAATGTAGGAAGTACTGATATAGGTCTAAAATTACTAGGGTCAGAACATGTACCCGATTTGAAAAGTGGAGTTATTTTACTGTGTTTCATTAAATCAGGGAACACACCACAGTCAATACACTCGTTGAATATTAAAGCTAGTTCGGGCGCAATAATGCCAATCAATGATTTCACAACGCAAACAGAGATGCCCCAGAGGTCCGTGGTTTTTTTAACATTTATGAGTTTGAAAGCTTTTATGATGTCATCACTATTTACATGATCAAATTTGAATTGTATTTTACATTCTGTTAAGTTTTCTTTTAACAATGACTCTGCTTCTATGGGAGAGGAGTTTAAGGATTTTGTGGTAGAGACTGGAATGTCGGTAAAAAAGTTTTCGAACGCATTAGCTACATCACTATCCTGATTGACGGTGGCATTGTCAATTTTCAAATTAAACTTATTGTTCTTAGTTGTGACTCTTCCAGTCTCACTGTTGATTACTTTCCAAGTGGCTTTTACTTTATCTTGGCTATTTTTAATTTTTGAACTCAAATGACGAGCTTTTGCTTCACGACAAACATTTTTAAAAATTTTAGAATACTTTTTGACTTGTTCTTTAAACTCCTCATTAAAATTATATTGTTTTTCAGCATAAAGATCATACAATTTCTTCCTGCTTTTATGTATTCCCGCTGTTGCCCAGTCACTGAACTTTTTACCGTCAGAGACCATGATCGATTTCGATGTAAAAATTGAATTGAACACATCACTAAATTTCTTAAAAAATGTGTTGTATAAATTATTTGGATTAAAATTACCATATAAACATGGAAATACAGAAGTTAAATTCAATTTTAGTTTGTCCAATCGATCTTTGGTCATAGGTATACAAGTAATATTTCTTTTTTCAAATTTTTTTGTTTGAACCTCTATTTTAATTATTTGTCCAAGATGATCCGACTTAATATTACTAATTAAACTCTTATTTAAAATTTTAATGTTGGCAAAGATATTGTCTATACATGTGGCCGAATTATCGGTTATTCGAGTAGGCTCCATAAATTGAGGTTTTAAATCAAATGATTGAAATAAACTAATTATTCTAGTATTTAAGGAGTTAATTTCTAGTAAATTAACATTAAAATCTCCGCACGTAATAATATATTTATTTGATTTAGATAATTTAAACAACATTTCTTCCATAACTTTTTCAAAAATGTCAAATGAGGCAGATGGTGGGCTGTAAACGCTTATAACTATGAATTGCTCCAACTCTATGCAAGCAACTTCAATGTGTCTTTCTACAGAGAGGTGGACTATATCTAAACGTTCTCTAAATTTTATCTGTTTATTAAGTAGGATTAATGAGCCACCACGTATAGCATGTAATCTGCAGAAAGAACTACCAACTTGGTGATTACTGAAACTGAACATGACCTCATGGCTTCGCAGCCAATGTTCTGTAATGCAAATAATGTCAATGTCATTTGAGTTCATGTACAGTTCTAGTTCTAATTCTTTACAACGAATTCCTTCAATATTTTGGTGCATCAAGTTGGTATATTTCACATTTTTATTATTTAACAACTGTTTGTTTTGTTTATTTTTAAAAAAAATATTATTTGACTTTTTAGCGCTAGAGATTTCCTCTATTGTCGTGTCTGGTAATTTAAATGACATGGAATAATTTCCAATGTCTGGTTTTCAATTTTAGGACAATGCTCAAAAAAAGCATTTTGGTTAGCCAAGTTTTTGGCTGTTATACTAAAATAATAAGATAGCGAAACAGCTATCTGTCGTTTGTAAAAGTTAGAAAGGTAGTTTGATTGACCTTTGGTCAAATAATATGTTTTACTAACAACACTGTTAGAATCAATTAAATGAATTAATTTATTATTGCATGATATTGTATGCAGAGTCATATTTAACTTATATCTAAGATCATTTTCTGCTTGTGGCAAGCTGTTGCTATAAGGGAATGTGAACATTACAATTTTATTAATTTGTAGTGAACACAGAGTATCAAAGTATTTTATAAGTTCTGATTTGTTCACATTACCCCTATTTCCAAGCCAAATAATCAGATTTGATTCACTGTCAAATTCATACTTTGAAATTATTGGCATAATTTCATGAAGGCTAGAATTAGGTACACAATGATTTATGACTGAATGTCCCAATTTAATAGTCAATAACTGGCCCATGTTTTTTCCAATTTCATCGCTGAACATAATAGTTTTATAAGCAATTCTATTCAAAGTTTCAGAAGTTTTGGCACTGACATACAGCTGGGAAGCGGATGAGGCAGGATACACTGGTTCTGGAATGTCAGAGCGCTGGCAATCACATGTGTGATTGGCCACTAATGAATCATAACGCTCCTTGTTGCTATATGATAATTTGAGTAATTCATCCATCGCCAGTGAGTACTCCCTTATTGCTTCCTGAGACTTCTCATAGCGACTAGTAATGGAGCCCAAGGACTCCTCAACGCTGGCAAGTTCTGACTGTAGTTGCTGTATGTCAGATTCATACTTTATTTTATTATTTTCTAATTTAATTGTGTACATTTGCAACTCATCGAGTATTTCTAATTTTTGTCTCTTATTTTTAATCTTACTTACTAAACATTTTTGATTTTTCAACATTTTTTTAGTTTTGTTAATATATTTATTGATTTTAACATATTTTTTAAGTTTGTTTTTACTTGTGTTACTCCTGTTGCATGCTGAAATACCCACTGAGTCATCATTTGTCAAGTCAATTGTTACAGTAGGAATATGACAGCTTGCATCAAGAATTTGGCCAGGTACCCTATCAGCTGTTACTAATTCGTTGAATAAACTCTGGGTTTTCAGTGTGGCGGAGCATTGAGAGGCTTCTTCCAGGAGTGTGATTTGTTTGTGAGCATCACATAACTCCTTCTCCAAGACAGATGTTCGCTTTAGGGCCTGGTCGTACTCTACACCACACTGGTCGAACCCTAAAATTATATTTTCTAACTTGTCCCGTTCTTCATTAACTAAGGTGTACTGTGAATGCAGTACGGACAGCTCATTTTTTAACTTTTTATTGTTATCTAACGCGTCTAAAACAAGTTTTTCATTGTCTTCTCTCTCCAACGACAACTGAGAACACAATTCTTTGGCAGCCTTCAATTCCAGCAAAACCTGGTGAAGTTTGGACTCCTCCTGGCGTGAGAGGGCCTTACGGGTGTTCATTTTTAATAAATTAACTTGGTTCTTCAAAACGAAGAATCAATCAACGCGAAAATACCAAAGAAATGTAAACACAAGTTGAGGTTATAAAATTTGAAATTTTGTGTACTTACGTGCTTTGTGTATACTTATTTGATGGGAAATTGTATTCCAACGACAAAACGAGCAACAAACACTTCCAAACTGGTAAAAAACAATGAAAATATTCAAACTTCCTAACCGTTAGTGTTTGGCCAATTTCACTTTATTTTCACAATGTACACTACTAATAACATTTGTACACGTAATTACGATTGTTTCAAAGCGATAAATTCGGAAAGGGCTACGTAAAAACACCTAGATATATTTAAAATCGAGTAAATAAAATCGGGACAATATCAACAGCTGTTACTCATAGGGATGCCACAAGCAAAAAAAAAACAATAAGCCAAGTTTAAACATATAAGGATGCAGTCAACAATCAAACAGTGCAATCGAAGGCCCCTAAAATGCAAGACAGCACGAAGTACGAAGTTGCAAGACAACTTTAGCCACTAAAACACAAATTAAAGCAGATGCTCGAAAGTAAAGTAGGTTGAATCAGGCTCCCAATACACCAAAGTCCCTCAAAAAATGCAAGATGTCCACTTCCACCAGAATCACTAAGATCACCAATGTCACTAATGTTTACATTACTATATGGAACACCAGAGTGAAGTGAAGAAGAATCAAGTCCACAAAGTTCCTAAAGTCTTAGCAATGTAACCACATTGGTGATAGTGGTGACTTCACAAACACTGAAGTCACCACTATCACCAATGTTTTAAGTATAGATGCAATGTAAATACAGATGTTAGTACCAGTAGAGGGGAAGCAAGATAAATAACTAAAGCACAAGAGCTAAAACACGTTCACAATAAAGATTTCCAAAGTCCTTCAAAAATGCAAGGTAACCACAGTCACCAGAGTCTTTCGAAAATGCGAGGTAACCATAACTACCAGAGTCACTAAAACCTGCGAAGTAAACACGGTCACCAAAGTCCTTCAAAAATGCAAGGTAACCACAGTCACCAGAGTCTTTCGAAAATGCGAGGTAACCATAACTACCAGAGTCACTACAACCTGCGAAGTAAACACGGTCACCAAAGTCACCAATATTTCAAAGATGATGATTAAAGCGAAAGCAAAGGAAATAAAGTATTAAGACAGAGTCAAGACTCCCTCACGAAGTATCAGGAGACTTGCAGAAAAAATCCTAGGTAACCACTATTACCAAAGTCACCAATGTAACCAAAGTTACAGATGCCTAGTTATTTGTTGTTTGTTGTTATGTGCCATTAAACGACTTCAATTCGGTGATGATATGGATTAAGTGTGTATGAAAAGAATCGATGGTTGAATCTCTACTAAGTATTTCTGAAATGCTAAAAGGGTCAGAGAGATGGTTTGAGGTTCTAATGTGGGCACGCCTGGAAGACTCAAAGTGTGAACACGCTTCTAATAGATGGTTCAGTGATTGAATGCTTTGATTGTCACAGGGGCAAAGGTTGTCTGAAACAATATTAAAACGATGCAGGTATTGTTTATGATATCCGTGGTTTGTTAAGAATTGAGTAATGGCAA
Organism: Perizoma flavofasciatum; assembly: GCA_958496245.1. Lineage (NCBI taxonomy): Eukaryota > Metazoa > Arthropoda > Insecta > Lepidoptera > Geometridae > Perizoma > Perizoma flavofasciatum. The sequence continues at coordinate 85,834 of OY292419.1, read as the reverse complement.
AGAATGGTTTAACAGAGGTTAGGTATTCAACTAAATCCTCATGTGATGTAAAGAGTTGTTTAGTGTACGATGAGCAAGCATTAAAGAGTTCAGTGGATGATGATGTCGACAGTCGTTTATTTTGCAACTTGACAAAGCTTATAGGAATGTGAAGATAAATGGGTTGCTTATGAAGAAGAGCCGCTGACTTAGCAGCGGCATCTGCCAATTCATTTCCAATAATGCCTGTGTGACCTCGGATCCAGCAGAATTCAATTTGGATATTGTGTTGGGAAGCTTGGTATAGTAGTTTATGGATTTTGACACAGAAAAAGTTACAGCTGTTTGAATTGCTGAGTTCTGTCAGTCCAGATTGGCTGTCAGAAAGTATGAATGCTTTAGGTATTTTATGGGAGACTATCCATTCACAGGCATACATTATTGTTAAGAGTTCAGCTTGAAAGACTGAGCAAAAATCATGCATCTTGAACTTTTTTATAATTTTAGATCCGTCAGGGTTAAGAATGACATAAGCCGCTCCAACTTTACCACTATGACCACTACCATCAGTGTAAATCTGATGAGTATCAGAGAGGTCTAGTTTAAGATAGTCAGCTTTAGATGGCGCTTCCAAAAACGTTATACCCTGTCTAATTGATGGATGAAGGAGTTGATTAGGTGGGGTAGGCTTTTCAATAAAAACATCCCCAGGGGCAAATCGAGTTGTACCTTTGAGTTTGGACAGTTCAATATCACCGACTTCCGCTATTTTAGCAGGAAGGAGAGTGAATTGAGCAATGGATATAGAGGCAGCTGTGCGCAGGGTACGAAATCCTTGAATGGCTTTAATGGCGAAAAGTCTTTGTTGGGAAAGGCATTTTTTATGGATGAATTTGTGTTTCAGAGCAGGGAGAGACCAAATACCAGCGGCATAACATATAATAGGTTCTATAACATGTAAATAAATGGTTCTAACGTTTTCTGGATGTACACCCCATGTAGGTTTCACAAAAGTGGTGAGTTTGTTGAAGAGTTTTTTGGTTTTGTTAAGAACATATTCTACATGTTTCGTGAATTTTAGCTTATTATCAATAACGACACCAAGGTATTTTATTTGATTTGTAAACTCGATATTATGACCCTGAATGACGATATTACATCTGGAGGCTTTACTAGTGAGGGCCATGACATGTGATTTATCAGATCCGAAGTTTAATTTAATAGCTTTACCCCAATTTATAATGCTGTCTAATGCTTTGTTGGTCTGAAGTTCAAGGTCATGTAAGTGTTTTGAATGTGATATTAAAAGAATATCATCCGCGTACGCTTGAATGTGGCATCCTTCGGGAAGATCATTACCAGAGAGGAGATCATCAAGAATAAGGTTCCAGAGAGTGGGACCACAGACTGATCCTTGTATGCAGCCCATAGACATCACTTTCTCCACTCCACAGTCTGCGAATTCTATTTGTACTGTTCTGTGTTTTACATAATCTAACAGGATTTCGTATAGATTGCTGGGACAATTAATGGAGCGCAGTCTATGAAATATAGCTGGCCACCAAGCAGTATCGAATGCCGATTTGATGTCGAGAGAGGCAACTATAACATGTTCATGTTTAGATTTGGCGTCATTAATAATGTTAAGAGCATTGTCTATTGCATTTAAAGATGAAGTCTGTAGCTTAAAGCCAAATTGATTGTGGCAAGTGAAGTTGTGGGTATTTATGTAGTAAGTGAGTCTATTTATAACAAGTTTTTCAAGGACCTTTCCAAAAACATTAATGAGCCCGATGGGCCGAAACGAGAAAGTCTCGGTGAAATTCGTTTTATTGTGCTTAGGAATGATTTTGGCAATGGCTATCTTCCATGAATTAGGGAAGTACTTTAGTTTAAGACACTGATTCATAATACTCGTTATGATTTCTGGGAAACCCAGAGAAAATTGAAGACATATATCGGAGGTTAAATTATCTATACCAGGGGCTCGCTTGTGATTCATGGATTTGAGACATTCGAGAATTTCTTGTGTAGAAAATGGTGGTTCCTCAGGAGTACTTATAGGCAGATGCATAGTGGCACGAGGGGAGGAGGGGGAGTTCTATTACACTACCAGTACTACCCATTGTGCCGAGCGGTTGTGATCGTGGGCAATTCATCAAAATAAAGATTGCTAAAAATATTTAAGCCAGGTACTTGCCTAATAAATAAAGTTTATAGTAGGTGTATTTATTGCGAAACACTGGTAATAGGATGAAACACAGGTAAAAGGATGAAAGGTAGGTGTTATTAGTAGTTTATGCTAGTTATACACTACAGCTATAGCTGTATTTTAATAATGCTATAATAATGCTAGTAATAATGCCTTTATAATGCTAGTTATAACTAGCATTATAAAGGTAGGAAGGCAATAGTTATACAAAGTTCTTCCTAAAGGTTACTTGTTGTTCATTCATTCATTCATTCTTTTTTTTTATAATACCCACCAATTCATTTAGAAAACAAAATTCGTTGAAACTCCATTGCATACTTAACATTACAGTGATATTTAATTTTATTCAAGGTTTAAGAATATGTAACGAGAACCCTTCGTATATAAACCTACCTCTTTCGTATTAACTTAGAGTTAAGTAAAATAGGATTCAAATACATAGTTTTAATCTAATTTAAATAGGTACATTAAAACATAACAAATACTTAATTTTCTATTGTTTTGATTATATATAAATAATATTTTTTCAAAATATTGGTAAAAAAGCTACATTTCTAAAAGCTAAAACGCCTTCTGCAACAACACTTCTGAGACTTCACTTTAGTAACTAGCATTCAATGAACAGCGTCGCAAACAGAGCGCAGACGCAGCCAGCCTCCAGTGTCGAGTGTCGAGTGTCGAGTGTCGAGTGCGGAGTCAGCAGCACGAGGAGTGGTGGTCGCGGCAGCAGGGCGGCATCACGACACCTCCACCTTCTCGCGAACCTTCCGCAGGATGCTCTGCAGCTCTGACGCAGAGGTCGTCTTGTACTGCGAGGTGAATCACCTATTCATTATTATGTTTAGTTCAACGCGAAAAGCATAACAGAAACTGATTATCCAGGAGATAGAAGTTACAGAAGAAATTACATACAAATACAGAAAAAATAATAACGTAATTATTATAATACACAAACCACGTTTGACAGAGTTCCTAGCACGTGAATACACGGACACGTTCATCTGCACGAGCACGTGACTGCAGACTCACCCCGGACACGTTCCTCTGCACGAGCACGTGACTGTAGAGGCGCTTGCCCTCGTCCGGTCCGAGCACGCGTTCGAGCTGCGCCCGGGACAGTGAGAACAGCTGGTGTCCCGGGAGCACGTGACTGCAGACTCACCCCGGACACGTTCCTCTGCACGAGCACGTGACTGTAGAGGCGCTTGCCCTCGTCCGGTCCGAGCACGCGTTCGAGCTGCGCCCGGGACAGTGAGAACAGCTGGTGTCCCGGGAGCACGTGACTGCAGACTCACCCCGGACACGTTCCTCTGCACGAGCACGTGACTGTAGAGGCGCTTGCCCTCGTCCGGTCCGAGCACGCGTTCGAGCTGCGCCCGGGACAGTGAGAACAGCTGGTGTCCCGGGAGCACGTGACTGCAGACTCACCCCGGACACGTTCCTCTGCACGAGCACGTGACTGTAGAGGCGCTTGCCCTCGTCCGGTCCGAGCACGCGTTCGAGCTGCGCCCGGGACAGTGAGAACAGCTGGTGTCCCGGGAGCACGTGACTGCAGACTCACCCCGGACACGTTCCTCTGCACGAGCACGTGACTGTAGAGGCGCTTGCCCTCGTCCGGTCCGAGCACGCGTTCGAGCTGCGCCCGGGACAGTGAGAACAGCTGGTGTCCCGGGAGCACGTGACTGCAGACTCACCCCGGACACGTTCCTCTGCACGAGCACGTGACTGTAGAGGCGCTTGCCCTCGTCCGGTCCGAGCACGCGTTCGAGCTGCGCCCGGGACAGTGAGAACAGCTGGTGTCCCGGGAGCACGTGACTGCAGACTCACCCCGGACACGTTCCTCTGCACGAGCACGTGACTGTAGAGGCGCTTGCCCTCGTCCGGTCCGAGCACGCGTTCGAGCTGCGCCCGGGACAGTGAGAACAGCTGGTGTCCCGGGAGCACGTGACTGCAGACTCACCCCGGACACGTTCCTCTGCACGAGCACGTGACTGTAGAGGCGCTTGCCCTCGTCCGGTCCGAGCACGCGTTCGAGCTGCGCCCGGGACAGTGAGAACAGCTGGTGTCCCGGGAGCACGTGACTGCAGACTCACCCCGGACACGTTCCTCTGCACGAGCACGTGACTGTAGAGGCGCTTGCCCTCGTCCGGTCCGAGCACGCGTTCGAGCTGCGCCCGGGACAGTGAGAACAGCTGGTGTCCCGGGAGCACGTGACTGCAGACTCACCCCGGACACGTTCCTCTGCACGAGCACGTGACTGTAGAGGCGCTTGCCCTCGTCCGGTCCGAGCACGCGTTCGAGCTGCGCCCGGGACAGTGAGAACAGCTGGTGTCCCGGGAGCACGTGACTGCAGACTCACCCCGGACACGTTCCTCTGCACGAGCACGTGACTGTAGAGGCGCTTGCCCTCGTCCGGTCCGAGCACGCGTTCGAGCTGCGCCCAGGACAGTGAGAACAGCTGGTGTCCCGGGAGCACGTGACTGCAGACTCACCCCGGACACGTTCCTCTGCACGAGCACGTGACTGTAGAGGCGCTTGCCCTCGTCCGGTCCGAGCACGCGTTCGAGCTGCGCCCGGGACAGTGAGAACAGCTGGTGTCCCGGGAGCACGTGACTGCAGACTCACCCCGGACACGTTCCTCTGCACGAGCACGTGACTGTAGAGGCGCTTGCCCTCGTCCGGTCCGAGCACGCGTTCGAGCTGCGCCCGGGACAGTGAGAACAGCTGGTGTCCCGGGAGCACGTGACTGCAGACTCACCCCGGACACGTTCCTCTGCACGAGCACGTGACTGTAGAGGCGCTTGCCCTCGTCCGGTCCGAGCACGCGTTCGAGCTGCGCCCGGGACAGTGAGAACAGCTGGTGTCCCGGGAGCACGTGACTGCAGACTCACCCCGGACACGTTCCTCTGCACGAGCACGTGACTGTAGAGGCGCTTGCCCTCGTCCGGTCCGAGCACGCGTTCGAGCTGCGCCCGGGACAGTGAGAACAGCTGGTGTCCCGGGAGCACGTGACTGCAGACTCACCCCGGACACGTTCCTCTGCACGAGCACGTGACTGTAGAGGCGCTTGCCCTCGTCCGGTCCGAGCACGCGTTCGAGCTGCGCCCGGGACAGTGAGAACAGCTGGTGTCCCGGGAGCACGTGACTGCAGACTCACCCCGGACACGTTCCTCTGCACGAGCACGTGACTGTAGAGGCGCTTGCCCTCGTCCGGTCCGAGCACGCGTTCGAGCTGCGCCCGGGACAGTGAGAACAGCTGGTGTCCCGGGAGCACGTGACTGCAGACTCACCCCGGACACGTTCCTCTGCACGAGCACGTGACTGTAGAGGCGCTTGCCCTCGTCCGGTCCGAGCACGCGTTCGAGCTGCGCCCGGGACAGTGAGAACAGCTGGTGTCCCGGGAGCACGTGACTGCAGACTCACCCCGGACACGTTCCTCTGCACGAGCACGTGACTGTAGAGGCGCTTGCCCTCGTCCGGTCCGAGCACGCGTTCGAGCTGCGCCCGGGACAGTGAGAACAGCTGGTGTCCCGGGAGCACGTGACTGCAGACTCACCCCGGACACGTTCCTCTGCACGAGCACGTGACTGTAGAGGCGCTTGCCCTCGTCCGGTCCGAGCACGCGTTCGAGCTGCGCCCGGGACAGTGAGAACAGCTGGTGTCCCGGGAGCACGTGACTGCAGACTCACCCCGGACACGTTCCTCTGCACGAGCACGTGACTGTAGAGGCGCTTGCCCTCGTCCGGTCCGAGCACGCGTTCGAGCTGCGCCCGGGACAGTGAGAACAGCTGGTGTCCCGGGAGCACGTGACTGCAGACTCACCCCGGACACGTTCCTCTGCACGAGCACGTGACTGTAGAGGCGCTTGCCCTCGTCCGGTCCGAGCACGCGTTCGAGCTGCGCCCGGGACAGTGAGAACAGCTGGTGTCCCGGGAGCACGTGACTGCAGACTCACCCCGGACACGTTCCTCTGCACGAGCACGTGACTGTAGAGGCGCTTGCCCTCGTCCGGTCCGAGCACGCGTTCGAGCTGCGCCCGGGACAGTGAGAACAGCTGGTGTCCCGGGAGCACGTGACTGCAGACTCACCCCGGACACGTTCCTCTGCACGAGCACGTGACTGTAGAGGCGCTTGCCCTCGTCCGGTCCGAGCACGCGTTCGAGCTGCGCCCGGGACAGTGAGAACAGCTGGTGTCCCGGGAGCACGTGACTGCAGACTCACCCCGGACACGTTCCTCTGCACGAGCACGTGACTGTAGAGGCGCTTGCCCTCGTCCGGTCCGAGCACGCGTTCGAGCTGCGCCCGGGACAGTGAGAACAGCTGGTGTCCCGGGAGCACGTGACTGCAGACTCACCCCGGACACGTTCCTCTGCACGAGCACGTGACTGTAGAGGCGCTTGCCCTCGTCCGGTCCGAGCACGCGTTCGAGCTGCGCCCGGGACAGTGAGAACAGCTGGTGTCCCGGGAGCACGTGACTGCAGACTCACCCCGGACACGTTCCTCTGCACGAGCACGTGACTGTAGAGGCGCTTGCCCTCGTCCGGTCCGAGCACGCGTTCGAGCTGCGCCCGGGACAGTGAGAACAGCTGGTGTCCCGGGAGCACGTGACTGCAGACTCACCCCGGACACGTTCCTCTGCACGAGCACGTGACTGTAGAGGCGCTTGCCCTCGTCCGGTCCGAGCACGCGTTCGAGCTGCGCCCGGGACAGTGAGAACAGCTGGTGTCCCGGGAGCACGTGACTGCAGACTCACCCCGGACACGTTCCTCTGCACGAGCACGTGACTGTAGAGGCGCTTGCCCTCGTCCGGTCCGAGCACGCGTTCGAGCTGCGCCCGGGACAGTGAGAACAGCTGGTGTCCCGGGAGCACGTGACTGCAGACTCACCCCGGACACGTTCCTCTGCACGAGCACGTGACTGTAGAGGCGCTTGCCCTCGTCCGGTCCGAGCACGCGTTCGAGCTGCGCCCGGGACAGTGAGAACAGCTGGTGTCCCGGGAGCACGTGACTGCAGACTCACCCCGGACACGTTCCTCTGCACGAGCACGTGACTGTAGAGGCGCTTGCCCTCGTCCGGTCCGAGCACGCGTTCGAGCTGCGCCCGGGACAGTGAGAACAGCTGGTGTCCCGGGAGCACGTGACTGCAGACTCACCCCGGACACGTTCCTCTGCACGAGCACGTGACTGTAGAGGCGCTTGCCCTCGTCCGGTCCGAGCACGCGTTCGAGCTGCGCCCGGGACAGTGAGAACAGCTGGTGTCCCGGGAGCACGTGACTGCAGACTCACCCCGGACACGTTCCTCTGCACGAGCACGTGACTGTAGAGGCGCTTGCCCTCGTCCGGTCCGAGCACGCGTTCGAGCTGCGCCCGGGACAGTGAGAACAGCTGGTGTCCCGGGAGCACGTGACTGCAGACTCACCCCGGACACGTTCCTCTGCACGAGCACGTGACTGTAGAGGCGCTTGCCCTCGTCCGGTCCGAGCACGCGTTCGAGCTGCGCCCGGGACAGTGAGAACAGCTGGTGTCCCGGGAGCACGTGACTGCAGACTCACCCCGGACACGTTCCTCTGCACGAGCACGTGACTGTAGAGGCGCTTGCCCTCGTCCGGTCCGAGCACGCGTTCGAGCTGCGCCCGGGACAGTGAGAACAGCTGGTGTCCCGGGAGCACGTGACTGCAGACTCACCCCGGACACGTTCCTCTGCACGAGCACGTGACTGTAGAGGCGCTTGCCCTCGTCCGGTCCGAGCACGCGTTCGAGCTGCGCCCGGGACAGTGAGAACAGCTGGTGTCCCGGGAGCACGTGACTGCAGACTCACCCCGGACACGTTCCTCTGCACGAGCACGTGACTGTAGAGGCGCTTGCCCTCGTCCGGTCCGAGCACGCGTTCGAGCTGCGCCCGGGACAGTGAGAACAGCTGGTGTCCCGGGAGCACGTGACTGCAGACTCACCCCGGACACGTTCCTCTGCACGAGCACGTGACTGTAGAGGCGCTTGCCCTCGTCCGGTCCGAGCACGCGTTCGAGCTGCGCCCGGGACAGTGAGAACAGCTGGTGTCCCGGGAGCACGTGACTGCAGACTCACCCCGGACACGTTCCTCTGCACGAGCACGTGACTGTAGAGGCGCTTGCCCTCGTCCGGTCCGAGCACGCGTTCGAGCTGCGCCCGGGACAGTGAGAACAGCTGGTGTCCCGGGAGCACGTGACTGCAGACTCACCCCGGACACGTTCCTCTGCACGAGCACGTGACTGTAGAGGCGCTTGCCCTCGTCCGGTCCGAGCACGCGTTCGAGCTGCGCCCGGGACAGTGAGAACAGCTGGTGTCCCGGGAGCACGTGACTGCAGACTCACCCCGGACACGTTCCTCTGCACGAGCACGTGACTGTAGAGGCGCTTGCCCTCGTCCGGTCCGAGCACGCGTTCGAGCTGCGCCCGGGACAGTGAGAACAGCTGGTGTCCCGGGAGCACGTGACTGCAGACTCACCCCGGACACGTTCCTCTGCACGAGCACGTGACTGTAGAGGCGCTTGCCCTCGTCCGGTCCGAGCACGCGTTCGAGCTGCGCCCGGGACAGTGAGAACAGCTGGTGTCCCGGGAGCACGTGACTGCAGACTCACCCCGGACACGTTCCTCTGCACGAGCACGTGACTGTAGAGGCGCTTGCCCTCGTCCGGTCCGAGCACGCGTTCGAGCTGCGCCCGGGACAGTGAGAACAGCTGGTGTCCCGGGAGCACGTGACTGCAGACTCACCCCGGACACGTTCCTCTGCACGAGCACGTGACTGTAGAGGCGCTTGCCCTCGTCCGGTCCGAGCACGCGTTCGAGCTGCGCCCGGGACAGTGAGAACAGCTGGTGTCCCGGGAGCACGTGACTGCAGACTCACCCCGGACACGTTCCTCTGCACGAGCACGTGACTGTAGAGGCGCTTGCCCTCGTCCGGTCCGAGCACGCGTTCGAGCTGCGCCCGGGACAGTGAGAACAGCTGGTGTCCCGGGAGCACGTGACTGCAGACTCACCCCGGACACGTTCCTCTGCACGAGCACGTGACTGTAGAGGCGCTTGCCCTCGTCCGGTCCGAGCACGCGTTCGAGCTGCGCCCGGGACAGTGAGAACAGCTGGTGTCCCGGGAGCACGTGACTGCAGACTCACCCCGGACACGTTCCTCTGCACGAGCACGTGACTGTAGAGGCGCTTGCCCTCGTCCGGTCCGAGCACGCGTTCGAGCTGCGCCCGGGACAGTGAGAACAGCTGGTGTCCCGGGAGCACGTGACTGCAGACTCACCCCGGACACGTTCCTCTGCACGAGCACGTGACTGTAGAGGCGCTTGCCCTCGTCCGGTCCGAGCACGCGTTCGAGCTGCGCCCGGGACAGTGAGAACAGCTGGTGTCCCGGGAGCACGTGACTGCAGACTCACCCCGGACACGTTCCTCTGCACGAGCACGTGACTGTAGAGGCGCTTGCCCTCGTCCGGTCCGAGCACGCGTTCGAGCTGCGCCCGGGACAGTGAGAACAGCTGGTGTCCCGGGAGCACGTGACTGCAGACTCACCCCGGACACGTTCCTCTGCACGAGCACGTGACTGTAGAGGCGCTTGCCCTCGTCCGGTCCGAGCACGCGTTCGAGCTGCGCCCGGGACAGTGAGAACAGCTGGTGTCCCGGGAGCACGTGACTGCAGACTCACCCCGGACACGTTCCTCTGCACGAGCACGTGACTGTAGAGGCGCTTGCCCTCGTCCGGTCCGAGCACGCGTTCGAGCTGCGCCCGGGACAGTGAGAACAGCTGGTGTCCCGGGAGCACGTGACTGCAGACTCACCCCGGACACGTTCCTCTGCACGAGCACGTGACTGTAGAGGCGCTTGCCCTCGTCCGGTCCGAGCACGCGTTCGAGCTGCGCCCGGGACAGTGAGAACAGCTGGTGTCCCGGGAGCACGTGACTGCAGACTCACCCCGGACACGTTCCTCTGCACGAGCACGTGACTGTAGAGGCGCTTGCCCTCGTCCGGTCCGAGCACGCGTTCGAGCTGCGCCCGGGACAGTGAGAACAGCTGGTGTCCCGGGAGCACGTGACTGCAGACTCACCCCGGACACGTTCCTCTGCACGAGCACGTGACTGTAGAGGCGCTTGCCCTCGTCCGGTCCGAGCACGCGTTCGAGCTGCGCCCGGGACAGTGAGAACAGCTGGTGTCCCGGGACGCGCAGTTGCCGCACCGCGTTGGCGCTGAATCCCTTCGCCTCCAGCCACTCTGCTATCTCGTCCGGATTCGATTTCTGCGAGCACACGATCACACGATCACACGATCACACGGATTCTAGTGATGTATTCTACTCGTACGACACCGCAAGACCGCTTCGCTTAGGTTTGCACTAGGTAGTACCTAATTAATCAAAGTATTACAGATCGCAAGTGTGTATCTAGGTAGGTAGTTATTTATTTCTGTCGAAGTGAATACCTGACTTTTTACATAGAGGTAGAATATTATGTGGTTTTTAAATCAAAACCTGTCAAAAACAGAAGAGAAAAGGTCACATTGCTATTTAATCGAACAACCCAGAGAAGCTGTTGTGTTGGCCGATGTTGAGGATATTAGCTTGGCAGGCAGGAAGCTTTTAGAATAAAATAAAAAATTCAACACGTCTGTCGCTACGAGATCGACGGCCAAGTGAAGGGATTGAGAGGGAAAAATATTTACATTGAGTGGGAATGATCCCTCCGGGCGTGGGAGCGTGGGGGCGTGGGGGCGCGGGGGCGCGGTGTGCGGGATTTTTTACATTTTATAACCCCCATTCCGTGTTTCTTAATTTGTTAATATTAAGATATAGGAAGTTTATTTTTGTCAAACTGATTCTGTACGAGATACTTTAAAGGCACACGTCATAAATCGCTTGATAAATCATTCAGTCGATACATCTCGAATCGACGATATTGTTTTGCGTCTATTTTTTATAAATGGGTCCGATCGGTGCAAGATCGATCGGATGGCATAAACGGAGAGATGCCTATGCCCAGCAGTGGGACGAGACAGGCATGATGATGATGATGATGTACCTCATCATTTTTACTATTCATGAGACGTATTTTCTGAGATAGTTGTGTTGTATGTATGTAGCATGTATGATAGTTACTTGGTGTATGAATATGTCAGGCGTCTTCTTGATGTCGAGGATGTTCTTCCGCTGCTGGATCTGCGGCAGCACCATCTTTAGCTCCTCGTGCAGCTGACTGCCCGTGCTCTGCACCGACCGCGTCGCTGCGACAACACAACAGACAGTTCGGTCAGCCACAACCACTCCACTCCACTCCACTCCACTCCACTCCACTCCACTCCACTCCACTCCACTCCACCAGCACAGCACAGCACAGCACAGCAAGCTCAGCAACCGATGCTGATCGAGAGAGAACACTCTCAATTATGAGGTAATTAATTGTTTTTGACCATTTTATAAGTTGGTAAGATGATGGACTTGAGAAGCTGAAAATTTGATTAAAGTAAAGGAATCATTGAAATTTCTAAAAAAGCCAAACTTTTTTTCAAATGTTGCGTCCGTTAAACCAGGGTGTCTACTCTACAAACCGATAAACGATATATCGCTTCAATTATCTTGATAAACATTACATCGTTTTGACTATCATTTGAACGAAGAAACGACCGACATTACTTTTGACAATCGATGTCGTAACCCTACTCCGGCATCACTAAAAACGATACGACAATTTGAATTTGACAACGAAACAAATGTCAATCGACGAACTTATCAACGATACCCTTGATGCTATCGTGCGCGTTATCGTTTCGGGTTATGTTGATGTGTTTTCTGATAAAATCATCTCTATTTCGTTTACCGGACTCCGAATCTTTTATGCCTTCGAGCCCGGCTGCCTACCGGGCTCTCCGCATTCTCTTCATTCGAGCTCGGCCTGCTGCACTACGGACTCTTTATTTGCCTCTTGTTTTGGAATAATGGCGAGATTTGAGCTTGCCATGGAAGCCTATTCTATTTTTGCGCACGCTGTGTTTTTTTAAAGTATACTTGAATTTTTTTTTACTTTATGATTTTTATTTCTTTTTTAATAATAAAAAAATGAAATAGTTGTTAAATAGTGTTATAGACTTTAATGCTGTGTGTACATCTATTTAATAAACGAATTTGAATATTCAACCCGACGAATTTTTGCTTCAACTTCAACTTCTTAATTATGGCTTCTGTGGCTAGTTGTCACAAGAATTTTGCTTATAAAGTTTGCGTTTAAAGCTAGATGACTCACATTTCATGGTGTCCGTCTTGGGAGCGAGGGGCGCGGGCAGGGCGGGGGGCGGCGGCGGCGGCGGCGGCGGCGGGGGGGGAGGGACCGGCGTCACATGCTCTGGAAAGGTTTTGATAATTTGAAGTAGGTATATGTTCACTACCTGATTTACTAAATATCGGTAACTAGTGGCACCTACTAATATAGGTAGCATTTTTTATGAAATATAAAAAGTAACAATCATTCTGATCACAAAACGTTAAAACTTCAAGTGAGATTAACATGATGTAAACTGAAATTGAAATCGAATTGTATGAATTGTATTATTGTACTTACATAAGAATTTATCGTGCATATATATTTTTTTATCTAAGAACTTACCACTGACCTCGAGAGCACAAAAAACACACAAACACAAAAACACTAAGACCACATTTAAAAGCAAAGCATTATGCACACAGTAGGTAGGTACTTACAGATAAAATCAAACGGAAATATTTAATATCACAACAGATCTTGATCTTTAATTTTTTTCAATCTACAGATAAAAGATTATTAAAATTTTGAGAGATAGCCGTCTTCTATTATCATCGACTTTTAATTAAGACTAGGTACCTTCTATAAATTTAACTTTAAAAAGATAGGAGACAGACGAACAGAACACACCAACACCAGTTCTATCAAAGTTTTTAATAATGTATAAAAATATAAAATCCGTAAATAGGTACGAACACTTTATTGTGGAGTATATTATAATATGTGTGGTATAATCAAGCGGACTTGTGCCGAGCTGAGGCTGCAGTACTGAGCGAACCACTGTCGACTCGACTGTCGACTCGACTGTCGACTCGACTGTCGACTCGACGGTCGAGCGTCGAGTCGATGCGTGGGGTTTCATAGCAGAGTTTAACATATTCATCAATATCAATATTTAGACGAATGCCGAGACACCGGTATGGATGAGAAGTAAATAAAAAGCTTGAATCTTTATTTTATGAATTAGGTTTAAAAATAAGTAATCTGGTATATCCCAACGCACGTCGCCGATTAAACACTCCGGTGCCAACATAAAAAAAACAATGTGTAACTAATTACCATTGAGATTAAATACATGTAAATATGTACAAAATCTTATCTTTATAGAATCTTTGTATTTATTTGTAGCTTCACTGGCTACGAATCCTTCGTAAGATAAGCAATGCTCAAAGAAAAATCATCTTATCACTTAATATTGCCAAGCAGTGACAGAGCTTATGTACCGTGTGAAGGCAAAACACTGTATCTTTAGTTACACTGTATATTAAGTTGCAGTGTTTTGCCTTAACAGGGCTGTTATTCTATTTCAAACAGAGTTTATAAGCAGAGCGTAGCGTAGCTGCTTTACATAAATAATAGAAAGTAAACTCTTAATGTCTGAACAATAATGCTTCTACTTTGTACAGCTTCTTAATATAATTACACAGTTCTGTAAAATAACACTTACATAGACACTCTTCATGAGCAAAATCAGACTTGTGAAATGCCGCTGATACAAACACAGCACGAGACAACATGACCTAATCGCGTGGAAATCATGTGCGAGCATTATCCACTTATAATTAGGTAATTTGAAAGTTTCATTAATAATACTTTCACAACTTGGGACTAAATATTAACGAACATATTCTCGCGAACGAATGAAGTACCTGCACTAGGAATGACCTAAGTAACTATCTTTAAAGTTTAATCTCTTGTGATTCTGCAGCACTTAAAAACATTAATAAATGCTTCGATTAAATATAACACTATGTAAGTAGACAGTATTTTACTGTAGAAAAGGTAGGATGTACCGTTTCCAGAAAACTATATGTTAAATAAATACCAACAAATAAATATTGTCATAACAAGAAAATGACATAATTATAGCGCTTGGCCTGCTCAGCGAGCTGTTACAGTTACAGTTACAGTTACAGTTACAACACATCACATTACAGTTAGCGACACACACAACCGCATAAACACGCCCAAGCGCCCTCTCGCGCTCTCTCGCGCTCTCTCGCGCTCTCTCGCTCTCTCTCGCTCTCTCTCGCGCCCTCTAGCGCCGCCGCAACACAGCTTGTACCTAACCTGCTCTACGATCACTCCAATATTTAAACTGTTACGCCCATAAATTATGAGACTTTGATAGAAGGGCTGGCGCGAGCAGAAACGTGGATAGGTCCCGGTTCGACTGAAAATACCATTAATATATTGAGACACCGGCACGTCATCGACTGAACGATTCCGTCGATCGACGACACTATTTTTAGGTGCATGATTGATTTCGTCGACACGGCGATTCGTGCGGGGGAGTATGCGCGCCTTTTTTCTGAATCTAATTTCTATCGGTATACCGAAAGTACCGCTTCAATGGAGGTTGAATTAAATAAATCCCGGATGAATAAAATTGATACATGGAACGATTTTGAAGCGGATCCGTTAAGTAAGACGTACGGCGGCGCTAGAAATATCTGAACTCTCCCTTCTTGCCGAGTCGCTCGCGGCGCACCCAGTCCGCGCCCCCCGGCCCCGCGCCCCCCGCCCGCTCCCCTCCCCCTCCCATTCCCGTGCCCGCGCCCGGAGTCCTACCGGGAGCTCCAGTGGGGCTGCTGCCGCCGGAGCCTCGCCCGCCGCTCTCCTGTCGATCAAAACAACACGTTCACGATCCGCATCAAATTGACTAATGCGATATCGCACAGAAGCTCTGATATCGTGGTGATAGCGAACGTCCATCCCGACGTAGCCCAGACTAGAGCTGGCGCTGTTGTCAACGGTTACGATATGACTTTCAGGAGTGAACGAGAACGGGAGAAGCCTGTCCGCCGATGGAGGCTCATACGTTTCGAGAATGTAGGTTTCTTAGTAAACTAGGACGGAAGTACGGTGAGTAGGTACCTGGTAGTGCGTGTAGATGGGGTTCGGGTAGAGATGCGGCTCGGAGGGCGGGCTCGGAGCCGCCGGCGCCACGATAGTGTGCGGCACGTGCGCCGTCACTCCGCGCGAGTTGCGCGCTTTCCACCACTTGCGCGAGTCGTCCAGCACCTCCAGGTACTCCCCGCGCACGACGGACAGCTCCTTGTCGTTGTTGGCGGTGCGAGGGTACGTGACGCGCACTATGCGGCCTCCGCGCGCCTGCACCCCGCGCGCCCACGCCGCGCCCAGCTCCTCTGCAACCGACCGACATACAAACTACTCATATCCAAACGATTCATGCGATCAAACGAGAGGTACCGACCTTCATCTCTATCAGGTCGATAGGGCGGCTCTCTGTCGGGGGAAGACGCCGCTGACCCGGAGTCGTCTCTGCCCATGGCCGGTCTCATGCTCCTGAAACATAGAAAAGAGCACCTGTATTCTTGAAATCCCTTCAGGTGATATTCGTCCGATAGTCGAAATGTCCGATGACCCAAATTATTGTTAGAATGTGGTCGAACCTAGCACTTTCAACATGAACGATGATCATCGCGAGACCTGCAGAAACATCGAACGCTTACCTTGGATAAGGCGAGTACTGCTCGTTGTAGATGTCGGGCTCCTCTCTCTCGTACCTCTCGTAGGCCCCCGCGCCCCCCGCGCCCCCCTGCGCCCCCGGCCCCCCCGCGCCGTCCGTCCGCTCCGGCGCGCGTACCTCGCTGCGTCGCGGGGACGACCTGCACCTCGCATACGCACACACACAAACAGTCAGACGAACACAATAAAGCACATAAATTGATGACATGAGTTACCTACTTTTAACTGATGATGATCACTAATGATATTCGGTGCGCTGCGACGAAAACGATAGGTGTTTATGTTTATGCTGTGAAGGTAGCGGTAGGTACAGAAAATAAAAGGAAAAACGGAGGGAAGATGAAATGCGCTTCATACCGGGGGGCATTACGCTAGATCGAAATAGCTAGATACAGAATGGTGGTGTTTGTGAATGTTCGGGATGGTTATATCACCTGCGCAGCGGCTGGTCATCCACTTGGTAGTCGGGCGTCCAGCCGTCCATGAACACGGGCTGGTAAGGAGGTATGTTTGTCTTCCATTGCTCTCTGGAACACACATCAGTTGCCTAGTTACAGCTGATGAATCAAGATGAAAGCGGACAATACGTCTGCCTTGATATAACACTTTCACCCCCTATTTCCCCCATTAAAATGTGAAAATTAAAAACCCTGAAACACATCATTATTTATTTATGATCAATAGCAACAATTAAAATTTTCAACCTTTAAAAAAACCGATACTCCTATACAAACTTTCAAACCCCATTTCCCCCCCTTTAAATGTCAAAAACATTCAATTAGCAATGTAAGCAGTATGCCAACGATAACGTCAATGAGAAGAAATTCGATATTCAACCTATTCACAAACTATGAGTATGAAAAAACAAAGTTATGTGAGTAGTTTTGTAATTTTTTTGTTCATATATATCTTTCACATTTGACTCATTTTTGTTCAATAACTTAAAACTGTGATTACATAAAAAATTGCCACTACAATTTTTGGGAGGGCGGTTAATTTTTCCGCTGAGTGTAGATAATAAATTGATGTAAATAGCAATTTTTGGATAACAACTTCCTTCAGAATCAATAAATGGATGGATTTAAGATTAAATTAATCTCTCTACCGAAGAAACGAAAGAATTTTATTGCGGGGAGGTGACCGAGGCCTCTTTTATCTAGCTAAGTATAGCTAGGCGATAAACTAGAAGGTAGCGAGGCGTAGCCGTAGCCGTAAATAAAGCAAACTAACAAACAAATTATAACAATGTGTTCTTGGAATGGAATCAAAAAGTCGATCGACGAATCGATTTATGAACGGTCCGGTCCACAGTGTAGATAGTTACAGATAGTTAGGCTTAGTTTTGTTGTCGGCACGGGTGGTGTCAGCGAGGCGGGGAGACACGTACCTGGGCACGAGCCAGGCGTCGCCCGGCGAGTGCCAGAGAGAGGCACGGGCGGTGTCAGCGAGGCGGGGAGACACGTACCTGGGCACGAGCCAGGCGTCGCCCGGCGAGTGCCAGAGAGAGGCACAGGCGGTGTCAGCGAGGCGGGGAGACACGTACCTGGGCACGAGCCAGGCGTCGCCCGGCGAGTGCCAGAGAGAGGCACAGGCGGTGTCAGCGAGGCGGGGAGACACGTACCTGGGCACGAGCCAGGCGTCGCCCGGCGAGTGCCAGAGAGAGGCACGGGCGGTGTCAGCGAGGCGGGGAGACACGTACCTGGGCACGAGCCAGGCGTCGCCCAGCGAGTGCCAGAGAGAGGCACGGGCGGTGTCAGCGAGGCGGGGAGACACGTACCTGGGCACGAGCCAGGCGTCGCCCAGCGAGTGCCAGAGAGAGGCACGGGCGGTGTCAGCGAGGCGGGGAGACACGTACCTGGGCACGAGCCAGGCGTCGCCCGGCGAGTGCCAGAGAGAGGCACGGGCGGTGTCAGCGAGGCGGGGAGACACGTACCTGGGCACGAGCCAGGCGTCGCCCGGCGAGTGCCAGAGAGAGGCACGGGCGGTGTCAGCGAGGCGGGGAGACACGTACCTGGGCACGAGCCAGGCGTCGCCCGGCGAGTGCCAGAGAGAGGCACGGGCGGTGTCAGCGAGGCGGGGAGACACGTACCTGGGCACGAGCCAGGCGTCGCCCGGCGAGTGCCAGAGAGAGGCACAGGCGGTGTCAGCGAGGCGGGGAGACACGTACCTGGGCACGAGCCAGGCGTCGCCCGGCGAGTGCCAGAGAGAGGCACAGGCGGTGTCAGCGAGGCGGGGAGACACGTACCTGGGCACGAGCCAGGCGTCGCCCGGCGAGTGCCAGAGAGAGGCACGGGCGGTGTCAGCGAGGCGGGGAGACACGTACCTGGGCACGAGCCAGGCGTCGCCCAGCGAGTGCCAGAGAGAGGCACGGGCGGTGTCAGCGAGGCGGGGAGACACGTACCTGGGCACGAGCCAGGCGTCGCCCGGCGAGTGCCAGAGAGAGGCACGGGCGGTGTCAGCGAGGCGGGGAGACACGTACCTGGGCACGAGCCAGGCGTCGCCCGGCGAGTGCCAGAGAGAGGCACGGGCGGTGTCAGCGAGGCGGGGAGACACGTACCTGGGCACGAGCCAGGCGTCGCCCGGCGAGTGCCAGAGAGAGGCACGGGCGGTGTCAGCGAGGCGGGGAGACACGTACCTGGGCACGAGCCAGGCGTCGCCCAGCGAGTGCCAGAGCTCGGTCTCCTTGCTGGTGACGCAGTTGGCGAGCAGGTTGAGAGCGTCTCGCGTCAGCAGCGGCTGCACGACGCGCGAGGCGAGGCGTCCGTCCGCCGCGTCCTGCGCCGCGTCCACGATCAGCGCCAGCGGCGTGAACAGGAAGTGAACCAGCTCCGGTGCGTTCGGGTCGTGGATGTGAGCGCGCAGCCGCGCCAGCAGGTTGAACGACAGCTTGAACTTCTGCAGAACGTCCACGAACTCGCGCTCCGGCGGAGGCCGCGTCCGCAGCGCCAGCATCCCCTCCCCGGCGCCGGCCTTGCGCCCCCCTCCTCCCCCTCCTCCCGCTCCTCCCGCTCCTCCCCCTCCTCCGCCGCGCGACCGGCGGCGCCGCTCCAGCTCGCGCGACGCAGCCGCCGCGTGCTGCAGCCGCGCTATGAACTTCTCGATGTCGTCGAAGCAGCGGTTCAGGATGGCGATGTCTTGCTCGTAGAGGCGCTCGGAGCCGGTGGAGGAGGCGTCGTCGCGCTCTCCTCCGGAGCCCCCGCCGCCCCCGCCGCGCCCGAGCTGCGCCGACATTTGCTGCGGAACGAACGTTGCTTTGGAACATGGAAACGATTGAGATAATGAATAGCTCAGCGCGTTCGGATGACTCACGGTCATGACTTCGTTCCACTGCTGGCGCGTGTATGTGTGGTAGATGCGCGTCATGGCGCTGGAGACGCCCGCGGCTGGTGGCAGGCACCGCTGTTCTGGTGGCGCTCCGCGTACATCGCAAAGACCCTTATCGATGTATCGCGTGTTATCGATAATCCGGCTCCGTCGGTGACGCATCGCGTGCGATGGACGTCCGCTGTACTAGCGTACCTACCTAGCTGCCGCTGCTACCGGCGCGGCGACGACGACGACGACGACGACGGGTGCTGCTGTCTGTGGCTCGTGAATCCATGTCACATAGAGAGGTACCTATTCCGATGATACTGCTTGTTTGTTAAAATTTGTTTTCTTTCGATCGCATCGCACAGATGGCGCTGCAAAGGTTTAAGAAAAAGAGAAAGGAAATAACGCGGGAAATCCCTGATCATTTTTTTTTTATATTTTTAAGCAATCCATATCAATAGGTACAACAATGATGATAGGTACCTCAGATGTAGGAATGTGCGAGTGTTGAAGCGAGCTTATCAGATATCGAGATAACGATATAAATTGGTATTGTTATCGCAGAGCAGAGCCGCGATACCTAGCTTCCTATCTACTATCGATTTAGACAAGCACAAGCTTATTATTGCTTTAATTGTTGAAGTAGGTATTCTTACCTTGTTAGGTATTAACGTCGACCTCTGTGGCGCAGTGGGCGAAGGCCCGCTTGAGACGCAGAAGGTTGCGGGTTCGATTCCCGCCGCGGAGCAGATGTTTGTATGATCTACGAATATTTGTCTCGGGTCTGGGTGTTGGTGGTGGTGGTGGTGGTGGTGGTGGTGGTGGTCAGTCAGCAGACAGGTACCTGTCTCCGCGGCGCGTCGCTCTCCCTCTCTCGCTCCCTCTCACGCTCGATGGTGAAGTCCCGCGCTGGCTCTCGCTCGCCCGCGCCCGCGCCGATGCCCCTGCGCACGCAAACTATACTGTACCCGTTACATTCTCTCATCTCTGATGCCGTCTGGTATACATCCATAGCTAATCAAATCGGGTACTTGTTCTGACCCTGGTAATTTTAGACCTATCTCAGTAGTCCCTACATTTAGTAAAATTTTTGAGAAACTAGTTTTAAATCAATTGCAAAAACATTTTAAATTAAATAATTAACTGCATAATAAACAATTCGGATTTAGTAAGGGTCGCTTAACCACTGATGCTGGTATTGAGTTAATATCGCACATATTTGATGCCTGGGAGAAATCTCATGACGCTTTAGGCGACTTTTGTGATTTGTCCAAGGCATTTTATTGCGTAGACCATGACAATATATCCTGATCAATATCAGGAAACTACCTATTATGGTATTCGAGGCGTTGGTCTAGACCTTCTCCCTTTCCTATTTCAGTGACAGAGTACAAAGAGTTGACGTGAATGGAAAGCGTTCTCCGGGGTCTCTGGTTACTATCGGTGTACCGCAGGGATCAATTCTTGGACCATTTTTGTTCTTAGTATACATTAATGATCTACCCCATCTTGTAAGGAACGATCATGAGGTTGTATTGTTCGCAGATCACACGTCACTTTTATTTAAATTAAAGCGAGGAAAAACTGATTTTGACGATGTAAACAATGCAATCTCTAAGGTTGTAAAATGGTTCAATGTAAACAATCTCCTACTTAATGAAAAAAAAACAAAGTGTATTAGATTTATACTACCCAATGTTAGACAAGTTAAAGCAAATATCAAAAATCAAAGATGAACAGTTGGCTCTTGTGGACACCACCGTATTCTTAGGTATCACACTAGATAATAAGCTTCAATGAGGTCCTCACATTGATAAGTTATCGAAGAGACTTAGTTCTGCGGCATATGCAGTCGAAAAGATCCTTCTTTATACAGACGTAGACACAGCTAGACTAGTTTACTTCAGCTATTTCCACAGCATTATATCGTACGGTATACTGCTGTGGGGGAGTACTGCTGATATCAATACCGTTTTTGTGCTGCAGAAGAGGGCTGTTCGAGCAATTTATAATATGGGCCCCAGAGAATCACTTCGCCAAAAGTTTAAAGAAATAAATATAATGACATTCCCTTGTCAATACATTTATGAAAATCTGATGTATGTTCACAAACAGGCACAAGGTAAAAACCGGTGTTTCAAAGTGGTCCTTGTGATTTTATTGAATAATTGAATTTTGACTTTGACTTTGACAAAAATATTAATTTGTTTAAGAAAAAAAGCGATTATCACAATGTTAATACTAGAAATAAAGATAAACACGCTGTTGCCACTTGTACACTCCATAAAGTTAATAAATCGTTGAAAGGGCACGGTGTACGCTTTTATAACAAACTCCCAAGAGATATACAAAAATTATCAATTAACAAATTTAAAAACGTAATCAAACAAAAACTTTATAAAAAGGCATACTATAAAATATCTGATTATTTAGATGACAAAAACTCTTGGGATTGAAAATGCTCCAACTCGAACCTATTGTTTTGTAGAAGGATCATTAAAAAGAATAACCAGCCTTGTTTTCTTGCCTTTCTTTCCTGGCTTGGTCGCGGAGGAACAGGCACTTGATAAAAACCGACGTTTCAAAGTGGTCCTTGTGATTTTATTGAATACATGAATTTTGACTTTGACTTTGACTTGCTACACAGTTACTTACTTTATCCTATAGTCTATACATAGATAGATATATAGATAGATAGATAGGTGTACAACAGAACAAACAGGGATGTTCATTTCACAGATGAATAAGTAGGTACCTACCTACCCATTACCTACCCCTATTCCGCGGATTAGTTAAGTACCTACCAATGTAGGTAGGTAGACCTACTACTATAAGTAGTTCAATATCGCTATACATGTAAAGTTTTAACCAGATGATCGACAGAAGGGTTATAATATAAATTATGAGTTTAACAGTCGCTATATATTTTTTTTCGTCAGGGCAATTCAGAAAACATATTTTTTACAAAATTGTAAAAGCTTCGACGTGTATTTCCAGCATCGACTTCAGCGCCCCCTGACTGTGCTGTCTGTGCTGACTGTGCTGACTGTGCTGACTGTGCTGACTGTGCTGTCTGTGCTGACTGTGCTGACTGTGCTGACTTGATCTAAGAACCATCCTAGGAAACATACATATCGATTGCAAAGAGCCTCAGCCAAACAACCTCTTATGGCAAACGCATAGGTGCCCAGTACTGCCCAGGCTCCAATCGTCGCGGGCAAAGAGCTGTTTTTGATAAGTAATTATAATCAGGGTATCATGTTGTTATCATGTTGTTATCATGTTGTTATCGGTAGGTAGGTAATGATGTCACCTTGTTCGTTGGATGATTGCTCAACTCCAAATCATTCTGAACTCAGTTTCTCCTCAAAACTACCAACGAGTTTTTTCTGAAGTTCACGGTCATGTTCATGTTCATGTTCATGGCAAACAAGAATCAATCTCTTTCTAGTAAATAGCTATTTAGTATTCCGAGACACCCTGGACTGCAGGCACACTTAAGATAGCTTTTATTCCGTGAATTTGTGTATTATTTATTATATATTCTAGCATTACCAGTGAGCATAATATACTATAAGCAGTGAGAGGTTCAACTTCGCCTTTTTTCCTTTTATTAGTAAAATGCTAGAAACTGCAGAAAGGCAGTCCAAGCACCCAAGAAATAACACAAACAAACAGAATTGAACAGCTTAGTTGCAAGATCAGCTCCCGTGAACAACGATCGCGGCTTCACGGAGCACAGATCCCTCTTCCTCCTGAAGCACGCTCTTTGGAAGCAGTCAGCTCAAGCCACTCCCGATCTCAAGCCGGCATCCACTGTTGCCAGCAGAACCACAGCAACGAACGAACCTTCTCGGTAGATATCGCAATTCAAGTTCCGCTAACTCTACCTCAAACCACGATTGTTTTAGGGCATAATTAATTATAATTGAATTAATTGATAGATTAGAACGATTCACGGAAACGTATCGCTGAATTTAGATTTGTTATTTTACAACTATTATTGCAGATGATTCCAAACAACAACACCAACAAAATGTAGGTCGCAGTCGACGATACTCATGCTGGTTGCACTTTCCTGAAATAGATATCGCCAAATGAAAACGGCACAGATATGAAAATCCTCATATGTGGTACCTAGGTTCTCTAGTAAAGTTAACCAAAACGGTCACAGACAATGATCATCAGAACACAGGGGAAGATACTCAGATGTTCTTTGGTCCTCTTCATGTCCGATGTCGCTCGTATCACAGACTACACCCATCTCAACAATACCGACACCGAATACAAATCAATGAACACGCGTTGGGTAAACGATGCACCTTGTACGAAGACGTCTTAGAAAGTAACTCAAACAGACAACTTGTGTTCTAGAAACGCCAACGACAACGAACAGCCTGGGTGACATTTTTACACCTATCGAAATGTCCTCCATCCGCGTGGCGACGGACACTGTGCAGATCGAAGATCGAGTCTCAAGTTCATACCACACATAGGGCGACACCGGCGGCATACGTATTGCCAACTTGGCTCTGATGTCCAGCATGACGTCACTCCTCACTCCTCACTAGCATTGGCACTGGCACTGGCTCTGGCACTGGCACTGGCACTGGCACTGGCACTGGCTGCCGTCGCTCTGACACGCGTCACTGCAGGAGCGAATCTCATCTCGCACTAGTCGCTGATAACATGTCGCAGCCATCTGAGGGAATTCTCAGCCTGCTAGATAAAATTAATAGTTTTGTTGCTTATTTACAAGATGTAACCCATATTCCAATGAGATAAGATTTCAATTGCACTGTTGTAATGTTAGATACCTAGCGGGTTGGGTGATATCGATAACGCAGAACATTGTCAATACTAAACTCGCGCCAAAATAATTATTTTACGCTGAAACCATCATAATCGTGATTATATTTAGTCAAGGTCTCGAAGGAGCGATATGGAATCGAACGAAGTGTACCGGATCTACAGTTCTGATACAGATCAATGAGATATGAAGCGCTGCAGCATGAACTAGAGTGGATCACTGGATCCGCTCCAGTGCGGTGAGGTGTCGGCTACTCACTTGAGCGCGTTCAGCTCCTCGACGAGCGTGTGAGCGGCTACGTCGTGGCACTGGAAGATGTGCAGCTCCCGACGGGGCG
The DNA here is from genome assembly GCA_958496245.1 of Perizoma flavofasciatum. Taxonomy (NCBI): domain Eukaryota; kingdom Metazoa; phylum Arthropoda; class Insecta; order Lepidoptera; family Geometridae; genus Perizoma; species Perizoma flavofasciatum. Next base: position 61,414 of record OY292419.1, on the reverse strand, counting down.
CGGCGGGCTCGGGGGCGGAGGGGGCGGAGGGGGCGGAGGGCGAGGGAGCGCCCACCACGAAGGCCACCACGTTATTGTACAGCTCGCCCGGCTCCGGGGACGTGAACGCGGTGGGGGAGTGCACCCACGACGCCGGGAACCGCTCCATTATCGACTGCGGAACAATCGCACCAGCACATTACACGCATTGCCACGGAGTTCATTCATTCATTCATTCATTCTGGGAGCCGTCCGTCCGTCGCCGCGTGGCTCGGTTTCGTCCAGCTCGGCCGCGAACGCGCGAATCTCATCGCAGCGACTAGGCGACTGCGAGCAGCACTTACCCCTGTTTCGTAGTCCATGACCAGCACCCATTGCCCTTCTAAACATAATTGCATTTTTTGGCTCCATATTCCTGTAACGAAAACACGTTTTCTATCAGTTCGAGCTAACTGCTAGATGATCTGAAAGCGTTCGAGGAAAGACGGCAGACAGCAGACAGCAGGCGAGATAGATATCGAGTTGAAATTAAAACAGTCCCTTGAAGAACTATGAAAAAACTAACTTCTAAATTATCGTAACGAAATTTACGATTTCTCATTCATTCACTCTCAAGGGAATCAAAATTTATTGGATACTTTCTGTCGACCTAGAACTATGAAATGTGGCAAGTAATATCCTCTTATACTACAAGTACAGGGACAAAATCTGAAAAACTATACATTTGTAATCGCTCGTGGTTTTGGAAACTGAATTTTGGGAAAAGTTCGGAAAAAACGGCGAATTTGTACGGAACCTTCGGTGGGCGGGTCTGACTCGCACTCGTCCGGTATTTTTAACATGTTTTATTGCGTTGACTTAGAAGCTTGATTTTTTTAGAGCTCTAAGGGACCGCAGACCTACGTATTTCATATCAATTTCAACTCGATACCTTCACGTGATCCTGAGAAAAAGGGTCTTGACAGACATACAGACAGACGGAGCACGAAGTGATCTTATAAGGGTTCCGTTTTTTTATTTTGAGGTACGGAACGTTGAAATCGACAAACAGAAAGTGAGGTAGATGAGTGCGCAGTGCGCGTGGTGAGGGTGATGCCGCGGAGTGGAGTTACCGTTACTCTTCTCGAGCTGCAGCAGGCGGCGCATGCCGTCCGCGGGGTACAGGATGCCGGTCTCGCGCGTCACCGTGAACGTCGCCAGGTGCTCCAGCACGTACGCCGCACGCTCCGCGTCGCCCCCGTCGCCCCTCTCGACCCCGTCGCCCTCTGCAACCACAACGAACGACCGTTCCTCAGGCCAGGACAGAGAGTGAACAGCGGCAGCTCCACGGCGCTTACCGGCTCCGGCCCTGAGGCCGGCGAGCTCCTCGAACTCGTCCATCGTGCGTTGCGCGTCGGGTCTCGAGCCACCCCTGCCCCCTCCGCCGCCCCCGCCGCCCCCGCGGGACCCCATCGCTCTGGGCTCACACCGCCGGCGCCGCCTCGCCCCTCTCGACAACGGGCATCACTCCTGCGTGCCGACTTCCTGCTGCTTCTATCGGGCCGTTCACGGTCACCGCTTCACTTCTCGGACCTGGAATTAAAATCGTTCGTGAGCGTGTCAAATATGAAATTATTATAAAACGCTTTCCTTGTATTTAAGCTTTGTAAACACTGTCATATATTTTGTATTGAAATATGCTCTGTGGTTCACGAGCATATTTCTGTACAACAACACTTCACACTTACACACTGGCAACACTTCTGAACTAAACTCAAAGTACCGAACAAAACATTGTGATGTTTGTTTACTCTTAGTAAATTGATGAGATTTCTTTAATATTTAATTACAGTTCATCATTATAAAATAATTCATGATTTTTGAAATATTGTACATATGTATACTTTGCTTTCCTGATGTTTTTAGTTTCTCAAGTGATAGTTCATGGTATGTTGTTGATGGAATGTTTTAACAAATATTGTAGTTCAAATGATTATAAAAATAGCACAAATCTTAGAATAAGTTTTAAAAGTATTCACCGTATTATATTTAGCTATAGTTACCAATGTTCAGAGTTATTTTCGGTAAAATCAACAATCGTCTGTGATTGGTTTAAAATGGCGCTTTGCTTAATGAGGTTTGAAGTGTATAAAAGCCGAATGTAATTCTATGGTTGGGAGTTACGGATCCACTGCAGAATACGGCGCAAGTTAAGTACTTTGTTATTCACTATTGTTACCTGTTATTATTATTGTCTGTGATTATGTTTGATGTTTTCTTGGTATATTCTTATTTTCTGTGATTATGCTTATTGATTATGTTTGATGTTTTCTTTGCACCAATACCTACTTATTACTGTTCATTTATTATAATTGTTGAAGATCTTAATTGTTGTTCTTATTGCCATGTATTAAAACAACTATTCTATAAGATGAAGTAGTTGTTGACTTTGAAATACACCATTAATAAAATTACTGTTGTTTACTTAAATTGACTGGCTACAATCTTTTATATAGAAACTTCCCTATCCACTCTGGTTGTAGGTTCTTAAAATGACAAACATATTTAGGTTTGTCATTAGTTGTATTATTCAATTTAAAAATAATAACTTTAATATTGGTAAAATCTCTATATTCTCATTGCTCTATCGATTTATCTAACAAGCGCATCAGCAGGTAGTGGAGTAGATATCTCAATGGTAGACAGTTACACTTGAAATTATGTTCATGCGGTGCGGCCATGCCAACGATTTACATAGAGGTGTGAGCGTGAGCGGGAGCGGGAGCGGGAGCGGGAGCGGGGTCCCTAACCTAAGTAAGTAATGTATCCGACATGACGCAGCTACACCTTATTCATAAGAACAAGTCAAGAGTATGTAAACTCTAAACCCATCGGTTCCGTTGAAACCATAGTCTATTGTCGACGTGGTGGATTCAAGCACTTCTCTAGCACCGAGTGTTGTATTGTACTTATATCATTGAATTCGGTGGATATTTAAATTACATTGAAAAACACATTTACATAATAATAATCGTGTATGGCTCTGAGACTGTCCTCCGTCTCGTCCTGCGGTCGAAGGGAGAAGCGTTTCAGTCTGGTTGAACGGGGCTGACTTCGGGCGGACCTACAATGTTACGAACTAGGACCTGAGACCCCTGATAAAAAAACAAAATGTATGTACTTAGTATTCCCTAAGCCACCGTGCCACCGCGCCGCCGCCGCGGTGGCATGTCCTGTCCCTCGACTACGGCACCTTATACCGACTTAAAGCGCATTATAATCAGTTGATCGCACAGCACTTCAAGTTAAATACAACATTTTAAAACATTTTAAAAACCTAAACATTTCTCCTGTTTTTCATGATATTTGCAGCCGCTAGTGAGGTGTACGATAAGCCGATAAAATATATCTAAGAATACCTGAACGGAGCATTACAAATAAAGTGGATTTTGGAAAACATGTAGAAGCGATTCGATCGAATGATTTACTTTTTAGGCAAACATTTCAGATAGGAAATACCTATAGACGACTGAGCCCCCTTATTTTTGTGTGTTTTTTATTTCCATTTAATTTTACACTCTTCTTAATATACTTTTTCCTTGAAAGTGGCACATCACTCGAAGCAGCCTTGTAATTGTGCAATGAGCGGTGCCGCTCGTACCTACTCTGCCGGTAGCGTGCGTTCTAGTAGGTAGGTACCTACTAGAAATCCGGCGGTGGCGCTCCGAGTGGATACCTAATGCAGATAAGCAGAATCAGGGTCCCTCATCAGCAGTGGCAGTGCGAGTGCGAGTGACAGTGGGAGTGGGGCAAGGTCTCTCGTGTCTGTTATATCAGTGGCGATATCACGCGCCGCCGCGCTGCGGCTCATCTATTCATAAACATGAACAATGGAACGCAACCCGACTTCGTTCGCTTAGTTTTTCCATACGGAGGTAATTATAAAGTTCTGTACGTAGGCTAGCCTAGGTAGGGGTGGAAACTCCCAAACTCTTTCCTTGTAGCACCCGGAATTCACCACCTTGTGACTTTTAAAAAAATTTAACTTGCAACTGAATTTCAATTCAGATATCGCCAATCTATTGAGCTGAAATGTTGAATACGCGTTTGGTTCGGATGACGATGCAATATGCAATATGCAATATGCAATATGCAATATGCAATATGCAATATGCAATATGCAATATGCAATATGCAATATGCAATATGCAATATGCAATATGCAATATGCAATATGCAATATGCAATATGCAATATGCAATATGCAATATGCAATATGCAATATGCAATATGCAATATGCAATATGCAATATGCAATATGCAATATGCAATATGCAATATGCAATATGCAATATGCAATATGCAATATGCAATATGCAATATGCAATATGCAATATGCAATATGCAATATGCAATATGCAATATGCAATATGCAATATGCAATATGCAATATGCAATATGCAATATGCAATATGCAATATGCAATATGCAATATGCAATATGCAATATGCAATATGCAATATGCAATATGCAATATGCAATATGCAATATGCAATATGCAATATGCAATATGCAATATGCAATATGCAATATGCACGGTTAGCTGAGTGGCATCATTCTGAATTCAACACGGTGCACTCTCAAAGATGGCGGACCTATTATTTTTATGCACCCCCGTGATATGGATATCGAATGAAAGGGTTTGACGAGAAAAAATACGAGAGTTTGCTGACCATTGCTGATCAGGGCAGGTACTATGATACCCTATAGGTATATATTGTATGAATGGATCAAGTAATTCCATGTTATTGCTTCTCGTATCAAATGGCTAATTACACCCACATAGCCTTGTAACTTTGTGGTTAATAAATGCGACCTTTAACACATCACTGCCCTATAAGTAGGTAGGTAGGTAAGGTACTTGCCTACCAAAGTATGGCATGTATTTCACATTGCTTTGTACTCTGTGTGTGTGCCTCGGTTGGTTTGCGTGAACACCTTCAATGTAGGCACAGTCATCGAGCTATCGTCGCGTCGAGGTGAACGAGGTTGAACCTCACTTAGCAAGAGTCTTAATATACTCAGTCTTAAGTATCTGCTAACAAAATGGATTGTACTGTCTGAAATAAAAACTTTTGATTCGATTCGAATAATAATCCCGTGGGAAGGTAACATGATTGTCACCAAATCAACGTTTCAATGATTAGGCATTACTAGCTTCTGATGTATAAGCTATATTTACAAAATCGTTCGTCACGAGGTCGTCACTGTTGAAAATGCGTTCAACAGTGACGACCTCTGTGGCGCAGTGGGCGAAAGCTCGCCTGAGACGCGGAAGGTTGCGGGTTCGATTCCCGCCGCGGGACAAATGTTTGTATCTGCAAATATTTGTCTCAGGTCTGGGTTTTTTCTATGTATAATATGTATGTATCTACAAAATGATTTCAATGTACCCATGCATATGATCCTTGTGATTTCAATGTACCCATACATATGATCCTTGCGATTTCAATTAATCAAAACCGGTTGTCTTTGACTCGGACAACAATGTAGCGCGGTCGGTCACAAGTAGGTAGGTAGGTATAACCAATTACATTGTGCCGATTCATCGGTATCAACTTATAATCGCGTTATCGATCATCAGATTCATCAACTCAGGTAATGTACCTACTGCCTAGGCACCTACCTAATAACTAATCGATTAATCGATCAGTTAATCTACCGCTAGCCGATGAAAACAGCCTTGGCAGGTTCGAGTAGATTGTACCTGCATCTATTTAGCGTTTCGTTCATGATCAATACCTAACTAGCTAGGTACGAGTATATATCAGTCACTAAGTTTAATTCGTTCATGTACAGATGTTTGTGCTTAAAATGTGTATGAACTAAGTGAGATAATAGGAGAAGAGCGCGTTGAAGTCTTTTGTGTGAAAAACATTAGTCTCTTCTGGATTTTTATCTCGAAGTCCATTATTTTGAACGAGCCGACGACGCCTCGTGGCGACGCGGAGGAGAGTCCTCCCTCCCTCCCTCCCTCTGCACTTCGAGCCTCTCCCTGCTCGAGTGACCGGTGACTCGTGCAGGAGCCACGCTCCCTCTGCACTCCGAGCCTCTCCCTGCTCGAGTGACCGGTGACTCGTGCAGGAGCCACGCTCCCTCTGCACTCCGAGCCTCTCCCTGCTCGAGTGACCGGTGATTCGTGCAGGAGCCACGCTCCCTCTGCACTCCGAGCCTCTCCCTGCTCGAGTGACCGGTGACTCGTGCAGGAGCCACGCTCCCTCTGCACTCCGAGCCTCTCCCTGCTCGAGTGACCGGTGACTCGTGCAGGAGCCACGCTCCCTCTGCACTCCGAGCCTCTCCCTGCTCGAGTGACCGGTGACTCGTGCAGGAGCCACGCTCCCTCTGCACTCCGAGCCTCTCCCTGCTCGAGTGACCGGTGACTCGTGCAGGAGCCACCCTCAAATATACATGGAGGAGATAACTACTACCTACCTACTGAACCTGCAGATTGTGCCGGTCATTTCATTACTACTTATTTACTTACTCTAGTACCTAATCGTTTACGTATTTCATTGTTTTTCTTAGGAAAAGTGAGTAGTAGATACCTACCTATTCGCTGCGTAATAAGTTACAATCTCTTAATTAATTTCTATTATTATAATTTTCTTTATTTTTTACTTTGGTTTTTGATGTGTGTATGATTAAATTAATTATAATTTATACAGCAGGTACCTAATTTGATTTTGAAGACTGTGAATACTTATAATTTATCTGACTGACGTGTAAATTTAATTACCAATAAATTGATTATTCTGATTACATCATCTTAATATGTGAATAAGATATTTGGAATCCGGTAGTAGTAGATCGAGGTGAGGTGAGGTGAGGTGAGGTGAGGTGAGGTGAGGGGAGGTGAGGCGAGGTGAGGTGCGGTGAGGTGAGGTGAGGTGAGGCGAGGGGAGGTGAGGCGAGGTGAGGATAGATACTCGTAGACGGACGGAATATTTATTGTGGAAGGAATGTGCCGCGGCCGGTCTGCCTATGCTGTGCCGCACCGCATCGCACCGCATCGCACCGCATCGCACCGCATCGCACCGCACCAAATCGCACCGCACTGGATGCTGATGTGATGTACCTACTCGTACAGTCGCACTTGAGCACTGAGCACTGAGCACTGAGCACTGAGCACTGAGCACTGAGCACTGAGCACTGAGCACTGAGCACTGAGCAGTGAGCACTGAGCACTGAGCACTGAGCACTGAGCACTGAGCACTGAGCACTGAGCACTGAGCACTGAGCACTGAGCACTGAGCACTGAGCACTGAGCACTGAGCACTGAGCACTGAGCACTGAGCACTGAGCACTGAGCACTGAGCACTGAGCACTGAGCACTGAGCACTGAGCACTGAGCACTGAGCACTGAGCACTGAGGCTGCACTTTCGATCCTTCAAACGTGATTCATTGCGAAGTAACAGCGTGCGCCTTTCCCGAACTACGAATACCTATGTACCTACCTACTTACTACATAGGTTTACCTAGGAGGTAGGTAGGTACTTAAACCTGTTATTATTTTGTATCTTTGACCTGCACACTCTGCCTGCACAGAGTGCACAGTGCACAGTGCACAGTGCACAGTGCACAGTGCACAGTGCACAGTGCACAGTGCTCAGTGCTCAGTGCTCAGTGCTCAGTGCTCAGTGCTCAGTGCTCAGTGCTCAGTGCTCAGTGCTCAAGTGCGGCTGTACGAGTAGGTACATCTAGTGCACAGTGCACAGTGCACTCCCGTTACCTTGCACAAACATGAACGTAGGTACGTACCTGTTTGCGTTGGTACCTATTACCATGTACCATGGTACTGGTAAGGTCGTATGCAGTAGGGGAAAGTGGGTAAAGTGGGGGGTGGTCTCGTGCAGTGCAGGGGCATAAACGTACCACCGTACCTAGCTACCTACCTACCTACCTACCTACCTAGCTACCTACCTACCTAGCTACCTACCTAGCTACCTAGCTACCTACCTAGCTACCTAGCTACCTAAAGCGGCGGCTGCAATAATAATCTTTGTATAATGTAGGTACTTACCTGCTCGTCATTTACATCACTTCTCGTACATCACTCTACCTGAATCCTCAGCTACCTATTCACGCTAGAATGGATCGGCTCATGATCAAGCAATGTGCAACTTTATATTTCAAATAACATCAATGTAGGTACCTACGCCTCTACGCCTCTACGCTGCCTGTCATTGGCGGTGGCGGTAGCGGTGGCGGTGGCGGCATAACGGACGCCCCGTTTATTGAATGCCAAGTCACAAGCTGCCGACACCTTCGATACCTAATTGTAAATTATAAAACCATTTGTATGGAGGGTCTCTTCCTGGTGGCTTCAGCCCCAGTTACCTATGCCTCACAAAGTACCAGTTACCTATGCCTCACAAAGTACCAGTTACCTATGCCTCACAAAGTACCAGTTACCTATGCCTCACAAAGTACCAGTTACCTATGCCTCACAAAGTACCAGTTACCTATGCCTCACAAAGTACCAGTTACCTATGCCTCACAAAGTACCAGTTACCTATGCCTCACAAAGTACCAGTTACCTATGCCTCACAAAGTACCAGTTACCTATGCCTCACAAAGTACCAGTTACCTATGCCTCACAAAGTACCAGTTACCTATGCCTCACAAAGTACCAGTTACCTATGCCTCACAAAGTACCAGTTACCTATGCCTCACAAAGTACCAGTTACCTATGCCTCACAAAGTACCAGTTACCTATGCCTCACAAAGTACCAGTTACCTATGCCTCACAAAGTACCAGTTACCTATGCCTCACAAAGTACCAGTTACCTATGCCTCACAAAGTACCAGTTAAAAACGTAAGTATTATTTATTTAAAGGCTGTTTATTATCGTTTTATAAATGCGAAAGTTTGTTCTTGCTAATTATCTCCAAAACAATTTAATTCGGATCGGGTATAGTTCGGTACCTAGTTCGTGACCACATTAGCAACATTTTTATCTGTACGGATACCACGCGGGCGAAGCCGTGGGCATATGCTAGTACCTATAATAAATAAATAATAAATAATGCTGGACATTTTCACACAGCATCATCTAGCCCCAAACTAAGCAGAGCTTGTGTTATGGGAACTACATCACTGATATACTACTTATATACATATATTTTTTTGTAAATACATACATAATACACATAGAAAACACCCAGACCTGAGACAAATATTAGCAGATACAAACATTTGTCCCGTGGCGGGAATTGAACCCGCAACCTTCTGCGTCCCAGGCGGACCTTCGCCCACTGCGCCGCAGAGGTCGTCAATACCTATACCTATCTAAAGTAGATGATCGTTGAGCTGTATTTCAATAATGACACACTTACATAGTCAGTAGTAATGGACATTATGTAGGAGCTCGCTCCGCACGTGGGACACATTCATACATGTTTTGAGCGAAAGGTAAAAACTATACGAAGGTCTCCCACCTCCTCACCTAGTTCATAGGTAGATTGCACCTGCGTAGTGTTTAGGAATGCAGCGCAGCCCGCGCCGCGAGCCGGACGGGCGGCAGCTGAAATACGAGTATATATCTGTGACTGTATCTAGCTATGTATACAAATGTACCTAGGCATGTGTCGTGCTTTGATTTGGCGAAGGCAAGCGAGAAGAACTCCGTCGAAGAGAACTACCTACCTATAAAGATCACTTACCTACCTACCTTATTATATAAACCGATCATCTATCCTTGTACTATTTTTGTTTCTTTTGTTTTTTTGTTTGAACGCCGCGCTCATTCCAACTACAAATTAGATTCGAAAATTTCTTACCCATTTCATGAGGAAGGTTATAGGTTGATCGTCACTCTTCGACCCTTAGGAGCCGAGCAAAAGAAGTAACAGCACGGACGGGCGGTGCGATGCGGTGGGGTGGGTCGGTCGGGGGCCGAGGGCGGCCTCGCCACAGCTTGTTTATTTACATATCAATCGTAATAGTATTCACATTTATACAATCATGACATCGATCCTCGAATTAATCAATGTGTGTGTGTGTGTGTGTGTGTGTGTGTGCGTGTGCTGCGTTGGCTTCTTGAGCAACAGCGGAGCGGACAGCGCAGAGGCAACTTGTGAAAGAAAATGGAAATCAAATAATTGCAGTTAATAATAGTTAATTGCATCCCGTGAAGTTGCCGGGAATCCGGTCCGCGCCGCGCCGCGGTTGCGGAATGTGCGGAGGAAGCACGGGCGCACGGGAGCACGGGAGCACGGGAGCACGGGAGCACGGGAGCACGGGATCAAGGGAGCACGGGAGCACGGGCGCACGGGAGCACGGGAGCACGGGAGCACGGGAGCACGGGTTGCACGGATGCACGTATCGCACGCCCTACTGGAAGTTGAATAGAAACCGACAACATCACAACAACGTATCGAGGAGGTAGCTAAGATACCTGCGAAGGCATCGTTGTAGCTATATCGATAGCTTGTATATCGACAGCTTGTATATCGACAGATTGTATATCGACAGATTGTATATCGACAGCTTGTATATCGACAGCTTGTATATCGACAGCTTGTATATCGACAGATTGTATATCGACAGATTGTATATCGACAGCTTGTATATCGGAAGCTTGTATATCGACAGATTGTATATCGACAGATTGTATATCGACAGCTTGTATATCGGAAGCTTGTATATCGACAGCTTGTATATCGACAGCTTGTATATCGACAGATTGTATATCGACAGCTTGTATATCGGAAGCTTGTATATCGACAGATTGTATATCGACAGCTTGTATATCGGAAGCTTGTATATCGACAGCTTGTATATCGACAGCTTGTATATCGACAGATTGTATATCGACAGCTTGTATATGTTGTTTGTAATTTGACTAGCCGATGCCCGCGGTTTTACTCGCGTAGGGTAGGTAATTGATAGGTGCATCAAAAAGCATTACTGACTGTAAGTTCAAGGAATATTTTTTTTTTCATACATAGGTTTTCAGCCTTTTTCACCCCCTCAGGGGTAGAATTTTCCAAATTCCTTTCTCATTGCACCCCTACACCATGAGAGGAATATACCCTCCAAGTTTCATGTTTCTAGAACTTATGGTTTAGGCTGTGCGTCGATCCGCTTTTAAGTAACCTCCTTCTTTGTGCGTTAGAAACGGAAACAGCTGATGTTCAGGAGACTTGGAATCCTATTTTAATAGATAATCGAGCGCACATCCCGAGCGGCATCGACTCGGAGGAAGAGCCACGTCTCAGCAACTCCATATGCGAGCATCGCTTCCTCTATCGTTCGATCGGGAGTCGGGAGGCGAGCGGCGGCAACTCGCCACGAGCACCGTTACTCGCGACTATCAGCGCAGCGCTGCCTGTCTGCCGCATTCCACGCTACATCACTGAGATAAGCGGCCGGCTTAGCACCGCTGTGCTGCGTGCTGCGTGCTGCGTGCTGCGTGCTGCGCAGGGACGCGGTGCAGCACAGCACTAGCGACGTGTGCCGGAGCAACGACCGCGCAGCTCCACGCGCCATCTACCGGGGCCGGGACGCACCCCGACCTCACACCCATGTTGACACTTTTCCCGATCGAACGCTTTCTTTATCTGATTTTGCGTATCGCATCCACCAACCTCAGAAGAACATCTACAACAATCGATGCCGAACAGAACTAGTCATATTAACGCCACATTCACAAACAGAGAGGAACCCCGTGTCGGGTTCACAGCTCTCAGCGCGACGGAGAGCGATGCGGAATATCAAGAGGGACTCGGAGTTTCCTATTCCTATTCGAGTCCGTCCTTTTCACCACGGGAAAGCGTCGCGACCTCGTTGCCGGCGCCCGCGCCGACGCGACGTGTCTCGCTCCCCCGCCCCGCACACCCGCTCACCCTCGCGCTTCTCTCGCTACTCACCGGGGGTTGGTGATCCTTCCGGGAACCGTTCTCGTTCCTGCAACCACTGAGCCGCACGGGGAGGTGCGTGAAACTCGCGACGTTACTTTGCGCCTCAGCGGCGATCCGGTGCACACTGGAGGCCGCGCCGCGCCTCCCCCCCCGCCCGCGCCGCTCACCTGCGCCCGCGAGCCTCCGCAGGTGTCGCGGGGTGGGGGAGGGGCGCGGGAGGGAGGGCGCTCGCCTCCGCCCGCTCCGCCCGCAGTGCCTCGCCGTGCGCCGACCGGAGCGCGCGTCCACGGAGCGAATAGCATGTCCACGAACGGGAACGGCGCGGCGAGCCCGGAGCCGCGGCTCTGCCACGTGCGGAAGTCGGCCGACTTCGAGGGGTACGGGTTCAACCTGCACGCGGAGAAGGGCAAGCCCGGACAGTACATCGGCAAGGTGGACGAGGGCTCGCCGGCGGAGAGCGCGGGCCTGCGCCGCGGAGACCGCATCCTCGAGGTGAACGGGCACAGCATCGCCGGGGAGTCACATAAGCAGGTGGTGGCGCGCATCAAGGAGCGCCCCGACGATGCCGAGCTGCTGGTGGCGCCCCCCAAGCCCGGAGACCCCCTTCCGGACCTGGACGCGGCGGCTGCGCCCGCGACCCTCGCGCCCCTCTCTCCCGTCGATGCCGTCGATGCCGTCGCTCAGCCCGCGCAACTCAACCTGAAGATGTCGGCGGCGGAGATGCGAGCGTATCTCGCAGCTAAGAAAAAAGTTGACCCCAAAAAAGTGCCGATGGACCTAAAATCCAAGTTTGACATCGTCAAAAAACTGTGATCGGTGCGATCGATGCGATCCGTGCGGTGCGAGGCTCGCGTCATCGCGTGACGACCGTGAGGTGAGGTGTCGGTGTTGTTGTGCTGTCTCTGCCCCCCCTCGCCCCCGCCCTCGGAGCGCACCTGCGTCGCGGGTCAGGGATAGCCTCGATAGATCGTCGATCGCGCGAATAGATCGATACCGATACTTAATGACTAAGCTGTATGTACCATTGGAGCGTTCCAGTGATGAGACGGCGGCCCCGCCCGCGCCGCCCGCGCCGCCCGGCCCGGACTAAGCCTTCTGACGTACAAATGATGTGAAACTAACATTAATATTCTGTATCTAATTTTGTAGGTACCTAGGTTACGATGTAAAAATGTTCTAGAAATTGCCATTGAATGGAACTTTTTGTACATATACCCTTCGTGCAGGCTGTGCGAGTAGGTAGGAATACCTAATTAATATTATGTGGAATTATATTGTACTTATAATTTATTTTGCGTATGTATTCGTTGGTTCGTTTGTTTTTATGATAACTTGATTACTAAATGTGTAGTTTTTAGAGTTATCATTAGGAATAGTGCAATTGTTTGATTATCGTGAATAAAACTTATTTAAAACGGAAGTGTCTTCAGTACCTAAGTACCTACCTATATTCTGTTTATCTAGATTCCTCAGAAGTGCCTACAGAGTGGGTAGGTATCTGAACCTTCACCGACATAATAATAGGTAGCTAGGTAGGTACCGAGCATACCTGTTGGTGCCGGTGGTAGGTGGGAGCGCTGCATTCGCTTGATTGAGTATCATAGTAGGTAGGTAGGTATGTCAGATGGTGGTGGCTACGTGGCTCTCGCGGAGCGGCTGGTCGGATCGTGCTCGCTCACTCGCTCACTCGCTCACTCGCTCGCTCGCGTGCGACTGCGTGCGCGCGTGAGTGAGTGAGTGAGTAAGGCGATCTTAGATAACGACAATATGCCATTGCTTACATGACACTACACTGCACTGCACAGCCGACATGTCATTGTGTAGCTCGTGCGTGCGTGTGTGTGTGTGTGTGCGTGTGTGCGTGTGCGTGTGTGTGTGACTGCATCGCTGTAATAACATGCCTCAGCCAGCTAGCTAGCAGTAGCAGGTACCTATTAGTTGTTATTCTGTGGGCGGGTAGGAAGCTTGCTACCTACTCGTACCTATGATAGTTCCCACACATCACGGTTCAATGCGACTAGTTTTCCACCGGTGGATGGTAGATGGTAGGTAGGTAGATAGGTAGGTACCTACCTAGTTACCTAGTCACGTGAGCACGTGACGAGCGAGCTCTCGCCTCTGCTGACGATAGGTAAGTAGGTAGGTGATCTTCCTACCTACGTAGGAAGATCACCAAGTACTTACCTAAGTAACAAATTATTAGATAAAAAGTTGGTATCTACATATAGGTACATACATACAAGTAGTGTAGGTATATTATTTTGTGGGATTTAGGACACATGAATATTGTACGTAACCTACCTACGCCTACGATACCTTCTTATGTAGGTACCTATAACGACCTCTATGGCACAGTGGGCGGAAGCCCGCTTTAAGATTGCGGGTGCGATTCCCGCCACGGGACAAATGTTTCGTATGATCTACAAATATTTGTCTCGGGTCTGGGTGTTTTCTTTGTATAATATATGTAAGTATGTATTTACAAAAAACAAGTGTTTAAATAATATAATTATAAATGATAGGTATAGGTACCTAGTTCCCATAATACAAGCTCTGCTCAGTACGTCGGGGGTTCGAGGCTCGATGATGCTGTATTGCTGTATTGCTGTACTTACCTATAACGCCATTGCTTTATTGAGCCGCACTAAGTACCTACTTAGCAGGTACTACGAACCCTTAGACAGGGTTCATGTGAGATACCTCTCTAGAGGTATACACACCATCTACTCGTATCTACCTACCATGTGAAACCAATACATGTATTGAGTATTTGAGTATTCTGCCGTCAGATTTCTAAGGCCGTTAAGTGACAAACCAAAAATGTTGGCTTTGAGCAAAAACGTGACAGATGTTGTTTCCTAGACTTTTGAAGACTTACAATTTTTATGAATATACCAAAATGTTTGTATTTTTTTTTAGCTTTTATTGTAACATTATACCAGCACATAAGTTTAACCATTGATTTTTAATTCGACTTTTTGTGTTTTAAGTATGGTTGTCTGTTTCAAAATGTAACCATTTGGTACATACAAATTAGACAAATTATTAAGTACTACAGAATTAGGAACGATTCCTAATTAAAAATAATTGTACCTCGGTTTATCTCTGTTCCCTAAACTAGGTCTGAAAGCCTGTATAGTGTGGTCACAAGGGATTCGCCACGGACTCTCTTCCATATGAGATGTTTCCTGTGTCAACTAGCTAACTTAATTGTCTTAATTCGATACAACTAACTCTATGGTACCCAAGGAAAATAAATAATAAACAAAAAAAAAAACATTTAGAGAATGTATTTTTTTAGAGAGGGGGGGGGGGGGGGGGTATGCATGTATGATGGTTGCATGTGTGTAAATATATGAGTGTATGTGTGTGCATTCGTGTGCGTAAGAGCTGTGTGTGTGTATGCTTGTGTGTTTGTTAGTGTGTAAGGATGAGTGAGTCAGTCTATGCAATATTCATCAGTTTCTCAGTTTTATCGTAGTTAAGTTTCCTGAGATAATCCTTAAGATTCAATTTTAATTTATATATATTCATATCTGCTAAAGCAATATTTTTACTAATTCTATTGTATAACCTTGGTCCTATATTAGTCAGTGCTCTTTGGCCAAATTTTGTACGAGCTTTGAGAGATTTAAAGATCAAATCCTTTCTCCGTTTGTTTTTTTGTGAGACTAATATGTCCGAGTTAACAAACATATGTTGTATAGTTGTAGCTGGTTTTATAGAAAGCTGGCTTACTGTAAGGACGCTGCACTCCTTGTAAAGGATTTCTGTGGAATACAATCTCGGCTTGAACTTCATTACTTACTGTAAGGACGCTGCACTCCTTGTAAAGGATTTCTGTGGAATACAATCTCGGCTTGAACTTCATTACTTACTGTAAGGACGCTGCACTCCTTGTAAAGGATTTCTGTGGAATACAATCTCGGCTTGAACTTCATTACTTAATGTAAGGACGCTGCACTCCTTGTAAAGGATTTCTGTGGAATACAATCTCGGCTTGAACTTCATTACTTACTGTAAGGACGCTGCACTCCTTGTAAAGGATTTCTGTGGAATACAATCTCGGCTTGAACTTCATTACTTTTAGAAGGGCTCTTTGCGCTCTTTCCAGTTTCAAGAGATGGGTTTTTGCAGCGGCTCCCCAGACAGAGATACAATAGCCTAGAATTGACTGACCGAGTGCTAGGTAAACTTTGACAAGTGAGTCAGAATCAAGAACATGGCGTAGATGTTTGAATATATAAATAAGTTTCCGGGTGCGCCCTGATAAGCTTTTTATCTGCTCCGACCATGCCAGATTATTGTCCAGGATAACGCCTAGGTATTTGATGCATTCGGTAGATTTCAGATTCTCACAAGAGCATAGACTAATTCTATCACAGGAAGCGACATGCATTATTAGCTTTAGATCTTCTTTTGGTTGGCCACTTTTGTCAATTGAAAAATTGCTGTATTTTGTCTTAGAGACGTTCAATGTAAGAAGATTACAACTTAGCCAACTAGATACCTCATCCAGACCCTTATTCGCAAAGCTCTGCACCTTTTTCCAAGATTCACCGTTAAATAGAAGAACAGTATCATCTGCGTACGTGGTTATTTTTCCGTTTTGTAGGGTCATGTTACAAAGGTCATTTATATATATTAAGAATAAGGTAGGACCCAATATACTACCTTGTGGAACACCAAAATGAATATCTGCTTCATCGCTTAAGTGGATGTCAACTCTGACTCTTTGCTTTCTTCCGGTAAGGTAACTTTCAAACCATTTCAATGCTGTTCCTCGTATACCCATCGTCTCAAGCTTTGCTATTAGGATTGGGATAGATACCGTGTCAAAGGCCTTGGCGAGATCTAAAAATATTCCAATCAATTTTTGGCCCTCATCTAAGTTTTTAAAAACATGCTCAGTTACAGACAGAACTGCATCCTCCGTGCTCTTCCCAGATCGAAAGCCAAATTGGTTCGGTGATAATAAGTTTTTTTTCTCTAAGTATGATTTCAGTCTAACATTCATAATTTTTTCTAGAATTTTGGAGAGGACAGAGAGGAGAGATATCGGTCTAAAATTAGTGACATTATCGCCATCTCCACCATTATATATTGGGCATATAATGGACTTTTTCAATACCATTGGAAAAATACCCATGACAAGGCTTTTTTGACATAAAAGTGTGATTGGTTCCAACAGATGTGGTAAAGCAAACTAAATTAATTTTGTAGTGATTTTGTCCCATCCTGGTGCAAATATATTTTATAAACATACATCTAACTAAAGAGATCAATACAAAGTACAATTTAGAGTACGTACGTAGAGTACGTAGAGTACGTAGAGTACGTAGAGTACGTAGAGTACGTAGGCACATAATAAAAACACTACTTAAACTTAAACTACTACTAAATAATGCCTGCCTATGGCAAAACACTTATTTGTTAATGTTTAAGATATTATAAAGTACAAAGTATGTAGTTCTTATAACATCACTGTAATCTTAATAGTCAACCTTAATGAAAAAGTATAGCACGCAAAATCAGACTCAAAGTTACGACAGTATCAAATATAAAAAACAGTTCCTACCTAATTATTAATTATCGCTGTTAAATTAATCATTACCTAACCATAATTATTAACAAGGTTTGCATGTGTCAAATATGAAATTATTATAAAACGCTATCCTTGTATTTAAGCTTTGTAAACACTGTCATATATTTTGTATTGAAATATGCTCTGTGGTTCACGAGCATATTTCTGTACAACAACACTTCACACTTACACACTGGCAACACTTCTGAACTAAACTCAAAGTACCGAACAAAACATTGTGATGTTTGTTTACTCTTAGTAAATTGATGAGATTTCTTTAATATTTAATTACAGTTCATCATTATAAAATAATTCATGATTTTTGAAATATTGTACATATGTATACTTTGCTTTCCTGATGTTTTTAGTTTCTCAAGTGATAGTTCATGGTATGTTGTTGATGGATTGTTTTAACAAATATTGTAGTTCAAATGATTATAAAAATAGCACAAATCTTAGAATAAGTTTTAAAAGTATTTCACCGTATTATATTTAGCTATAGTTACCAATGTTCAGAGTTATTTTCGGTAAAATCAACAATCGTCTGTGATTGGTTTAAAATGGCGCTTTGCTTAATGAGGTTTGAAGTGTATAAAAGCCGAATGTAATTCTATGGTTGATCAGTTACGGATCCACTGCAGAATACGGCGCAAGTTAAGTACTTTGTTATTCACTATTGTTACCTGTTATTATTATTGTCTGTGATTATGTTTGATGTTTTCTTGGTATATTCTTATTTTCTGTGATTATGCTTATTGATTATGTTTGATGTTTTCTTTGCACCAATACCTACTTATTACTGTTCATTTATTATAATTGTTGAAGATCTTAATTGTTGTTCTTATTAACATGTATTAATACAACTATTCTATAAGATGAAGTAGTTGTTGACTTTGAAATACACCATTAATAAAATTACTGTTGTTTACTTAAATTGACTGGCTACAATCTTTTATATAGAAACTTCCCTATCCACTCTGGTTGTAGGTTCTTAAAATGACAAACATATTTAGGTTTGTCATTAGTTGTATTATTCAATTTAAAAATAATAACTTTAATATTGGTAAAATCTCTATATTCTCATTGCTCTATCTATTTATCTAACATCAGAAGTGGGATGCTTTCACGCTCTTTAATACAAATTATCTAAAACCAATTATTTGTTCAAGGATGGAATCTGGAGCGGCTGATGTTCTTCTAAAAGGGATCCTCAACGTTGCCCGAACTGCGCACCTAGCACAATGACGTCATGCTACCCCAACGTTTCGACCCCAACAAGAACTACTATGGAGCTTCAAGCTGATGCAGCAGCACCGCGACTCCCAAGAATTTCAAATGGAGCAGTATCAACAGCCGCTTAAGCTGAAAGGTTGGTCAAACTGAATCATAATTCCATAAGCAGCAAGCTGAAGTGAACAATTATTTGTCAATAACAATTATTATTGTGCCATTATACTTAAATTGTAATGTTTTGTAATGTAATAGATACAGATAAGAATTAACTTAACCATGGTACCTTTCATCAATGACATATTAAAAATTCGTAACTACGTGAGTTAGCTTTAGTTTAATAGTGAATCAATAGGCAGACGATTGAATAGGCGTTTTATTATGACTATGTTTAACATGTCTATTCCATCCTACGACATGGTTCAACTCTTTAGCTTCCTCTTGCCATAGCTCAAGAAAATGCATGTCCTAAAATACCAATAATTTATATGCCGATAATAATATGCCCCAAACAATATATGGATTACATATCGATTAAATTCATATTTATACTTAATATAATATCATACCAATGATACGTACCTTCCTTTACTTCCGTCACTGGAAAACCCAGGGCCACCAAAATACAGGTTATGCCTAGTTTGGGACCCAATGTCATTTTTTTTAATAAACAACTATTTGTAATAATTAACCACTACCCACTTACCAAGTTTCATCAATATTAAATATATAGTTTGGCAGTTATCGTCGGAACAATAAACATTCAAAGTCAAAGTCAAAGTCAAAGTCAAAGTCAAAGTCAAAGTCAAAGTCAAAGTCAAAGTCAAAGTCAAAGTCAAAGTCAAAGTCAAAGTCAAAGTCAAAGTCAAAGTCAAAGTCAAAGTCAAAGTCAAAGTCAAAGTCAAAGTCAAAGTCAAAGTCAAAGTCAAAGTCAAAGTCAAAGTCAAAGTCAAAGTCAAAGTCAAAGTCAAAGTCAAAGTCAAAGTCAAAGTCAAAGTCAAAGTCAAAGTCAAAGTCAAAGTCAAAGTCAAAGTCAAAGTCAAAGTCAAAGTCAAAGTCAAAGTCAAAGTCAAAGTCAAAGTCAAAGTCAAAGTCAAAGTCAAAGTCAAAGTCAAAGTCAAAGTCAAAGTCAAAGTCAAAGTCAAAGTCAAAGGCAAAGTCAAAGTCAAAGGCAAAGTCAAAGGCAAAATCAAAGTCAAAGTCAAAGTCAAAGTCAAAGTCAAAGTCAAAGTCAAAGTCAAAGTCAAAGTCAACGGCAGAGTCAGAGGCAGAGTCAGAGGCAGAGTCAGAGGCAGAGTCAGAGGCAGAGTCAGAGGCAGAGTCAGAGGCAGAGTCAGAGGCAGAGTCAGAGGCAGAGTCAGAGGCAGAGTCAGAGGCAGAGTCAGAGGCAGAGTCAGAGGCAGAGTCATAGGCAGAGTCATAGGCAGAGTCAGAGACAGAGACAGAGACAGAGACAAAGTCAAAATTCATTTTTTTTTTTTCATTAAAATCACAAGGATTTTAATGATTCTTTTACAAAACAATAGGTTCTAGTTGGAGCATTTTCAATCCCTAGAGTTTTGTCATCTAAATAATCAGATTTTTTATATAGTGTTTTTTTTTTTATATAAAGTTTTTGTTAAATTACGTTTTTAAATTTGTTAAATTTTTATTAAGTAGAAGATTGTTTTCATTGAACCATTTACAACCTATTTTGACGATGTAAACAATGCAATGTCTAACATTGCATTGTTTACATCGTCAAAATAGGTTTATCGTCGCTTCAAATTAAATGAAAACAAATAGACAAATGCTAGATTGCTAATGAAAGACTTGGATATCTCAATTCGTTTAGCTTAGTCGATCATTTGTGGCTTTATGGCCCATGTTGACTTATATTTAGAGGGTAGTTCAAATGTAGCAAAAAAAAAACACTTAAAAAATAACGTTGTTTTGTAATAAAAATGTAGGTCTTTATCAAAGGCAAAGGATTTATAAAATTATTGGCTGTAGTTATTCCCAGCTGAAAATAAAATAAAACAATGGAATTGTAGTGTCATAAAAGATATAAAATATACCATTTAGTACTATGCCATCTCTGGCAATTTATTACATAATGGTTATATTCATTAGCTAATTTATTTCATATTGTAAACCATAATGTAAAAATCTTTGTTTCATCGATAACAACGAATTATTATCCTGAAAGCTCATAATGACCCCTAATATTAAAGTGTCGGATTTACACGTCTCTTCTATAACGATATTACTTTCAGTAGAATTCATAGTCGTAGGACTGAAAGGTTCCTCGATAACCTACTTTTGACATTCACATAAAGGCTGGATATTGAATCATTTCTTTCATAAACAATAACTGTAGAATTCTAGCATAACTGGTTTCGGTGATCTTGATCGACGGATCATTCCTGAACATTTCTCTCTTTGACATGATATTGATTGAAATAACTACAAAACAGTGTTTTGCGTGACTTTGTGGAAAGTTTATAACGTTTTGTGTTGTTTTATTTAAATTTAATAACAATCAACTTGGTTCTATTCTGATCTATTATTCTTCAAAACATATCCTTAGCTATACTCATGTAGGGCATACGCCAAGAAATCAAGACATGAAAAAAACCATTCACTGTATATTATTGTAAAATAAAAAAACATTTCTCAAAATTTCCATTATAACAAATATTTCTATTATATGATTGGTTGGATGATGGCATTGGACCATTAAGTATCTTGACCCAGATTTTTCATAAATTAGAAGTTGGTTTTGTATGGGAAATGCATAAAAGTTAAATTCACCATACAGTGTCTGACTTGTTTCCTACGGGAGCCCCCATCTTGGCTATGAATTGCAGTGGAATGTAATGCCAATTCACTTATCATACCTAATAAAGTTTTAATATGAATCATGTCCACGGGACTACAGAGAGATAATGTCCACGTGTTTAAAAAAACAAACTATACAACATTACCACAAAATAATTTAAAGTAAGATATACATCCAGATGTATATCTGCATTCAGTTGTTTGTTTTATTAAAATCAGATTGATTAGAAATATTGTCAGATTGGCCAAGCGGATTGTAGAAAAACAAAATTAAGAATTGGGCGTTTAAAATCTACAGTTCTACAGTTCAAATCTATCATAAATCTTCTCACTGGTTGTATTACTAAATTGAGTTAAGAATCTAAGAAAAATAGTGGTAGCCAAAGCTAAATTAAGGCATTTCTCTGATCAATGAAACATATTGTAAATTAATAAATCCTCTTTATAATAAAACCTTGTACTTATAATGAAATAGCTTTATATAGTATAATAAGTGAACTGCTGAAGTCTTTTGCTTTATTCTAGTCCGTCTCATGCGCAGCAGGTGTGGGGCTAGAAAGAACTAAAGCGATTGACCGTTGTTATGTCCTCTTAATGTGAAAAGTTGGACAGTAGCAATGTTATAATGAAATAAGTGAACTGCTGAAGTCTTTTGCTTTATTCTGGTCCGTCTCATGCGCAGCAGGTGTGGGGCTAGAAAGAACTAAAGCGATTGACCGTTGTTATGTCCTCTTAATGTGAAAAGTTGGACAGTAGCAATGTTATAATGAAATAAGTGAACTGCTGAAGTCTTTTGCTTTATTCTGGTCCGTCTCATGCGCAGCAGGTGTGGGGCTAGAAAGAACTAAAGCGATTGACCGTTGCTATGTCCTCTTAATGTGAAAAGTTGGACAGTAGCAATGTTATAATGAAATAAGTGAACTGCTGAAGTCTTTTGCTTTATTCTGGTCCGTCTCATGCGCAGCAGGTGTGGGGCTAGAAAGAACTAAAGCGATTGACCGTTGTTATGTCCTCTTAATGTGAAAAGTTGGACAGTAGCAATGTTATAATGAAATAAGTGAACTGCTGAAGTCTTTTGCTTTATTCTGGTCCGTCTCATGCGCAGCAGGTGTGGGGCTAGAAAGAACTAAAGCGATTGACCGTTGCTATGTCCTCTTAATGTGAAAAGTTGGACAGTAGCAATGTTATAATGAAATAAGTGACCTAGGTAATTATGAATTTATTTCGTTGATTAAGTATTATATTTGTATGTATTAATGATTAGGTTAGTAATACAAATAATGTTATTGTCTCATTGACAAAAATTTACAAAACTTTAAAATGATTATTTAGATACTTCGGGACGAAGTATAATCAGAATGGCCGTGTCAAATATGAAATTATTATAAAACGCTATCCTTGTATTTAAGCTTTGTAAACACTGTCATATATTTTGTATTGAAATATGCTCTGTGGTTCACGAGCATATTTCTGTACAACAACACTTCACACTTACACACTGGCAACACTTCTGAACTAAACTCAAAGTACCGAACAAAACATTGTGATGTTTGTTTACTCTTAGTAAATTGATGAGATTTCTTTAATATTTAATTACAGTTCATCATTATAAAATAATTCATGATTTTTGAAATATTGTACATATGTATACTTTGCTTTCCTGATGTTTTTAGTTTCTCAAGTGATAGTTCATGGTATGTTGTTGATGGAATGTTTTAACAAATATTGTAGTTCAAATGATTATAAAAATAGCACAAATCTTAGAATAAGTTTTAAAAGTATTTCACCGTATTATATTTAGCTATAGTTACCAATGTTCAGAGTTATTTTCGGTAAAATCAACAATCGTCTGTGATTGGTTTAAAATGGCGCTTTGCTTAATGAGGTTTGAAGTGTATAAAAGCCGAATGTAATTCTATGGTTGATCAGTTACGGATCCACTGCAGAATACGGCGCAAGTTAAGTACTTTGTTATTCACTATTGTTACCTGTTATTATTATTGTCTGTGATTATGTTTGATGTTTTCTTGGTATATTCTTATTTTCTGTGATTATGCTTATTGATTATGTTTGATGTTTTCTTTGCACCAATACCTACTTATTACTGTTCATTTATTATAATTGTTGAAGATCTTAATTGTTGTTCTTATTAACATGTATTAATACAACTATTCTATAAGATGAAGTAGTTGTTGACTTTGAAATACACCATTAATAAAATTACTGTTGTTTACTTAAATTGACTGGCTACAATCTTTTATATAGAAACTTCCCTATCCACTCTGGTTGTAGGTTCTTAAAATGACAAACATATTTAGGTTTGTCATTAGTTGTATTATTCAATTTAAAAATAATAACTTTAATATTGGTAAAATCTCTATATTCTCATTGCTCTATCTATTTATCTAACACATGCAAAATCAGTCTCGAAGTTACCACAATATGACATATAAAATGTACTACGTATCATTTAATGTGACCTTAATTATTAATCGTAACTATCGAGGTATACGTTTAAGAGCTTTCTGGCATCTCATGCCAAAATGTTTCCACGTGATCATTGAGTAGCTGCCGGTCACACATAGGTGTTTTTGTGTGCAATCCCCTTTTGTCAACAGTATTTTTTTTCATTGAATTGTATACCTAGTACGGTTTCATTGTTTTTATGAAATTTCAGCGTTGCCAAAAAATATTTTGCAAACTTCTACGTTTGTACCATCAACATTCTTAAAAACAAATGTACATGTTGGAGCTCTTTTAGGTAGATGTTATCTTTCGTTTAGGTATTGATACCGCGGTGCTATTATGAACAAGTATTCTTCGTTCAATATGATTTATTGATTTCTTTTCGGGCTTCTGAAGTAAACTTAGCCGAACATCTTTTCATACATTTGTCGTCACATCCAGTCTTCACGCTATAGCTCAATACCTTCTCTTGCTTCTGTTTCAACTTTTTTTCTCGTAAGCTAATTTGGTAGAGTCGGTTACTGCCGTAATAAAAGCAAGCGCATCAGGTGAAAAAACAGCTTCCTGTTCTGAAGTGTTGATTTCTTGGTTAAGCTCAATTATGTTAATACCTGATTTCTTATGTCCGTCATCTGATGAAGATTCACTCGGGCAATAATTTTTATCTCTCACTGAATCGTCTGACGAAAAATCTCCTGTTGGTGAATCCATAAACAGTGTAAGTGACAAACCCTGGTACATATAGTAGTCTGTGGACAAACCATCATGCTTATCATTTGACGGAACAGGCGGACAAAATGGCGGTAGTATAGTATTGTTACAGATCAAAGACATTTCTTCGTCATTTATTCATGAGTGAATCAGCGCTAATAGTTACAATCAGCTCAGAAAAGTTAAGCCCATAATTATATGAAATTTTCGTTTCATCAAAAGTTCGAAAAACAGGCAACGTCATAGACTATTTTGCTGCATTAACTACGTCAACAAGTTGTTCCTCCGTAGATTTTTTTGGATTTTTTTATTACTGCTTGACTGTTTTTATTGCATACCTCGGTAGAATGAAGTTGACGAAGTTGCGGCTGGATTTCTTTGTTCTTGCGCACGTTTGATTGAGATTCATCATTGCAATTTTCTAACATTTCTCTGATTCTATAACAGAAGTTTGATATAGTGCCTAATCTAGAGGTCATAGAGACTTAACATTTTTAGTGTAGCTTCCTTTTGTAGTGTGCAGGTGCACTAAGAAAGGATTTCGGGAAATTCTCGCGGAATGAAGTCCCGGGAGTTTAACATAGGTATATTTAAAAAAAATAACTACCTATCAGAGTAATAATTTTTAAAATCCGACCTGTAGTTTCGGATATTACCTATAACATAACACAAAATGTATTATAAAATGAGAAAAATACATTATGAGTCCTTACCTCGCTTTCGAGTCCACTTATGGCGGCATCCGCGTCAACGCGCCACACGTCCTGCCTCCACAGCGTCTTAGACACGACTGAAGAAGTGCGGGGGACGCACAAAAATACACAGCAACTAGACGTTTTTTAGCGTTTTAATGTGGCTTATCGGTCTTCTAAATGTTGTTATTGCTAACATGTATTCACATTTTTCATTACTAAAAGACAGTCACCGTTTTTTAGAATTGTAATTGTTTCAGTTTCACGTTTCTGACCATCGACTAGCCGACTAAGAACGCCTAGCGGCTGTTTAGTGTAGCACGAGTACAAAAACTGTCTTTTACGACGCTGTAGATACTAGTCCGGCGTGCTGGTTTTAGACGCTGTAGATACTAGTCCGGCGTGCTGGTTTTAGACGCTGTAGATACTAGTCCGGCGTGCTGGTTTTAGACGCTGTAGATACTAGTCCGGCGTGCTGGTTTTAGACGCTGTAGATACTAGTCCGGCGTGCTGGTTTTAGACGCTGTAGATACTAGTCCGGCGTGCTGGTTTTAGACGCTGTAGATACTAGTCCGGCGTGCTGGTTTTAGACGCTGTAGATACTAGTCCGGCGTGCTGGTTTTAGACGCTGTAGATACTAGTCCGGCGTGCTGGTTTTAGACGCTGTAGATACTAGTCCGGCGTGCTGGTTTTAGACGCTGTAGATACTAGTCCGGCGTGCTGGTTTTAGACGCTGTAGATACTAGTCCGGCGTGCTGGTTTTAGACGCTGTAGATACTAGTCCGGCGTGCTGGTTTTAGACGCTGTAGATACTAGTCCGGCGTGCTGGTTTTAGACGCTGTAGATACTAGTCCGGCGTGCTGGTTTTAGACGCTGTAGATACTAGTCCGGCGTGCTGGTTTTAGACGCTGTAGATACTAGTCCGGCGTGCTGGTTTTAGACGCTGTAGATACTAGTCCGGCGTGCTGATGTAGCACGCCGGACATCAGCACGCCGTGATGTAGTGATGTCGGAGGTGGAGACTCTCTCGGACCATAAATATATACGGTTCGAGATCTCCACCTCCGACATCCAAGGGAGGCGCGTGGTGCGTGCGGACCTCCCGCGCTGGTCGATCAGTCGCCTCGACGCCGAACTGGCAGTTGAGGCGGCGATCGTCCAGTCGTGGTCGGCCGCGCCCACGCACCCGGAAGTGGACGTCGCGGCGTGCCACTTCCGGGAGGCGGTGACGGCGGTCTGCGACGCCGCCATGCCCCGGTCCCGGCGCCTCCCCGGCCGCCGCGAGGTGTACTGGTGGAGCTCGGAGATCGCTGATCTCCGAGCTGCCTGCTCGGCAGCGCGGCGGCCGTACGCCCGCTGGAGGAGGCGGCGTCACGGCCGCACCGACGAGGAGCTGTCAGCTGGTGAGCTGGCAGCTGAGTGCCGGCTGTACAGCTCCTATCGCGAGGCGAAGCGGGAGCTGCAGCTGGCCGTCGGCCGGGCCAAGACGCGGGCCTGGGACGAGGCTCTGGAGGGCCTCGACAGGGACCCATGGGGGCGTCCTTATAGGGCAGCCCGGAAAAAGTTCCGGGGCCAGACGTCCCCGATCGCGGAGTCCCTGGAGCCGGAGCTTCTGGGCAGGGTGTTGGAGGGGCTCTTCCCCGACGTGGACCCCCACCACACCCCGCCCACAATGGCGGCGCCGTCCCTCCTCCCTGAGGAGTTGGACCCGGCCTCCATCCCCCTTGTGTCGGAGGATCGTCTCGGGCCATGGTTGCTTCGGAAGATATCTGTGGAGGGTGGCAGGGGCGGAGCCCACCCCTGAGTGCCACCACTGCGAGTGCGCCGAGGACACGGCGCGACACACGCTGTCCGAGTGCTCGGCATGGGCGGTGGAGAGGGCTGCGCTGGTCGCGGTGATCGGAGCGGATCTGTCGCTGCCGACAGTCGTGCGTGCCATGGTTGGCAGTGAGAGGGCGTGGGACGCCGTTTTGGCCTTCTCGGAGGCGGTCATGACCGCCAAAGAGGAGGCAGAGAGATGGCGCGAGCGCGACCCTGTGTTGCGTCTTGGGAGGCGCAGACCAACACCGCGCGCGCACCGAGGACGAATGGTGATGGATGGTGTTTGAGTGCGACGGCCCTTATGGGGAGGGCCTCGCAAAGGGGAGGGTTCCGTAGTCGTGTCAAGTGTTTCTGACACGATGACGGATGTGGGCCATGATGCCATAAGGTGATGGATGTAGTAGCAATGTTATAATGAAATAAGTGAACTGCTGAAGTCTTTTGCTTTATTCTGGTCCGTCTCATGCGCAGCAGGTGTGGGGCTAGAAAGAACTAAAGCGATTGACCGTTGTTATGTCCTCTTAATGTGAAAAGTTGGACAGTAGCAATGTTATAATGAAATAAGTGAACTGCTGAAGTCTTTTGCTTTATTCTGGTCCGTCTCATGCGCAGCAGGTGTGGGGCTAGAAAGAACTAAAGCGATTGACCGTTGCTATGTCCTCTTAATGTGAAAAGTTGGACAGTAGCAATGTTATAATGAAATAAGTGAACTGCTGAAGTCTTTTGCTTTATTCTGGTCCGTCTCATGCGCAGCAGGTGTGGGGCTAGAAAGAACTAAAGCGATTGACCGTTGTTATGTCCTCTTAATGTGAAAAGTTGGACAGTAGCAATGTTATAATGAAATAAGTGAACTGCTGAAGTCTTTTGCTTTATTCTGGTCCGTCTCATGCGCAGCAGGTGTGGGGCTAGAAAGAACTAAAGCGATTGACCGTTGCTATGTCCTCTTAATGTGAAAAGTTGGACAGTAGCAATGTTATAATGAAATAAGTGACCTAGGTAATTATGAATTTATTTCGTTGATTAAGTATTATATTTGTATGTATTAATGATTAGGTTAGTAATACAAATAATGTTATTGTCTCATTGACAAAAATTTACAAAACTTTAAAATGATTATTTAGATACTTCGGGACGAAGTATAATCAGAATGGCCGTGTCAAATATGAAATTATTATAAAACGCTATCCTTGTATTTAAGCTTTGTAAACACTGTCATATATTTTGTATTGAAATATGCTCTGTGGTTCACGAGCATATTTCTGTACAACAACACTTCACACTTACACACTGGCAACACTTCTGAACTAAACTCAAAGTACCGAACAAAACATTGTGATGTTTGTTTACTCTTAGTAAATTGATGAGATTTCTTTAATATTTAATTACAGTTCATCATTATAAAATAATTCATGATTTTTGAAATATTGTACATATGTATACTTTGCTTTCCTGATGTTTTTAGTTTCTCAAGTGATAGTTCATGGTATGTTGTTGATGGAATGTTTTAACAAATATTGTAGTTCAAATGATTATAAAAATAGCACAAATCTTAGAATAAGTTTTAAAAGTATTTCACCGTATTATATTTAGCTATAGTTACCAATGTTCAGAGTTATTTTCGGTAAAATCAACAATCGTCTGTGATTGGTTTAAAATGGCGCTTTGCTTAATGAGGTTTGAAGTGTATAAAAGCCGAATGTAATTCTATGGTTGATCAGTTACGGATCCACTGCAGAATACGGCGCAAGTTAAGTACTTTGTTATTCACTATTGTTACCTGTTATTATTATTGTCTGTGATTATGTTTGATGTTTTCTTGGTATATTCTTATTTTCTGTGATTATGCTTATTGATTATGTTTGATGTTTTCTTTGCACCAATACCTACTTATTACTGTTCATTTATTATAATTGTTGAAGATCTTAATTGTTGTTCTTATTAACATGTATTAATACAACTATTCTATAAGATGAAGTAGTTGTTGACTTTGAAATACACCATTAATAAAATTACTGTTGTTTACTTAAATTGACTGGCTACAATCTTTTATATAGAAACTTCCCTATCCACTCTGGTTGTAGGTTCTTAAAATGACAAACATATTTAGGTTTGTCATTAGTTGTATTATTCAATTTAAAAATAATAACTTTAATATTGGTAAAATCTCTATATTCTCATTGCTCTATCTATTTATCTAACACATGCAAAATCAGTCTCGAAGTTACCACAATATGACATATAAAATGTACTACGTATCATTTAATGTGACCTTAATTATTAATCGTAACTATCGAGGTATACGTTTAAGAGCTTTCTGGCATCTCATGCCAAAATGTTTCCACGTGATCATTGAGTAGCTGCCGGTCACACATAGGTGTTTTTGTGTGCAATCCCCTTTTGTCAACAGTATTTTTTTTCATTGAATTGTATACCTAGTACGGTTTCATTGTTTTTATGAAATTTCAGCGTTGCCAAAAAATATTTTGCAAACTTCTACGTTTGTACCATCAACATTCTTAAAAACAAATGTACATGTTGGAGCTCTTTTAGGTAGATGTTATCTTTCGTTTAGGTATTGATACCGC
Source organism: Perizoma flavofasciatum (assembly GCA_958496245.1). Taxonomy (NCBI): domain Eukaryota; kingdom Metazoa; phylum Arthropoda; class Insecta; order Lepidoptera; family Geometridae; genus Perizoma; species Perizoma flavofasciatum. Next base: position 31,624 of record OY292419.1, on the reverse strand, counting down.
GGTGCTATTATGAACAAGTATTCTTCGTTCAATATGATTTATTGATTTCTTTTCGGGCTTCTGAAGTAAACTTAGCCGAACATCTTTTCATACATTTGTCGTCACATCCAGTCTTCACGCTATAGCTCAATAACTTCTCTTGCTTCTGTTTCAACTTTTTTTCTCGTAAGCTAATTTGGTAGAGTCGGTTACTGCCGTAATAAAAGCAAGCGCATCAGGTGAAAAAACAGCTTCCTGTTCTGAAGTGTTGATTTCTTGGTTAAGCTCAATTATGTTAATACCTGATTTCTTATGTCCGTCATCTGATGAAGATTCACTCGGGCAATAATTTTTATCTCTCACTGAATCGTCTGACGAAAAATCTCCTGTTGGTGAATCCATAAACAGTGTAAGTGACAAACCCTGGTACATATAGTAGTCTGTGGACAAACCATCATGCTTATCATTTGACGGAACAGGCGGACAAAATGGCGGTAGTATAGTATTGTTACAGATCAAAGACATTTCTTCGTCATTTATTCATGAGTGAATCAGCGCTAATAGTTACAATCAGCTCAGAAAAGTTAAGCCCATAATTATATGAAATTTTCGTTTCATCAAAAGTTCGAAAAACAGGCAACGTCATAGACTATTTTGCTGCATTAACTACGTCAACAAGTTGTTCCTCCGTAGATTTTTTTGGATTTTTTTATTACTGCTTGACTGTTTTTATTGCATACCTCGGTAGAATGAAGTTGACGAAGTTGCGGCTGGATTTCTTTGTTCTTGCGCACGTTTGATTGAGATTCATCATTGCAATTTTCTAACATTTCTCTGATTCTATAACAGAAGTTTGATATAGTGCCTAATCTAGAGGTCATAGAGACTTAACATTTTTAGTGTAGCTTCCTTTTGTAGTGTGCAGGTGCACTAAGAAAGGATTTCGGGAAATTCTCGCGGAATGAAGTCCCGGGAGTTTAACATAGGTATATTTAAAAAAAATAACTACCTATCAGAGTAATAATTTTTAAAATCCGACCTGTAGTTTCGGATATTACCTATAACATAACACAAAATGTATTATAAAATGAGAAAAATACATTATGAGTCCTTACCTCGCTTTCGAGTCCACTTATGGCGGCATCCGCGTCAACGCGCCACACGTCCTGCCTCCACAGCGTCTTAGACACGACTGAAGAAGTGCGGGGGACGCACAAAAATACACAGCAACTAGACGTTTTTTAGCGTTTTAATGTGGCTTATCGGTCTTCTAAATGTTGTTATTGCTAACATGTATTCACATTTTTCATTACTAAAAGACAGTCACCGTTTTTTAGAATTGTAATTGTTTCAGTTTCACGTTTCTGACCATCGACTAGCCGACTAAGAACGCCTAGCGGCTGTTTAGTGTAGCACGAGTACAAAAACTGTCTTTTACGACGCTGTAGATACTAGTCCGGCGTGCTGGTTTTAGACGCTGTAGATACTAGTCCGGCGTGCTGGTTTTAGACGCTGTAGATACTAGTCCGGCGTGCTGGTTTTAGACGCTGTAGATACTAGTCCGGCGTGCTGGTTTTAGACGCTGTAGATACTAGTCCGGCGTGCTGGTTTTAGACGCTGTAGATACTAGTCCGGCGTGCTGGTTTTAGACGCTGTAGATACTAGTCCGGCGTGCTGGTTTTAGACGCTGTAGATACTAGTCCGGCGTGCTGGTTTTAGACGCTGTAGATACTAGTCCGGCGTGCTGGTTTTAGACGCTGTAGATACTAGTCCGGCGTGCTGGTTTTAGACGCTGTAGATACTAGTCCGGCGTGCTGGTTTTAGACGCTGTAGATACTAGTCCGGCGTGCTGGTTTTAGACGCTGTAGATACTAGTCCGGCGTGCTGGTTTTAGACGCTGTAGATACTAGTCCGGCGTGCTGGTTTTAGACGCTGTAGATACTAGTCCGGCGTGCTGGTTTTAGACGCTGTAGATACTAGTCCGGCGTGCTGGTTTTAGACGCTGTAGATACTAGTCCGGCGTGCTGGTTTTAGACGCTGTAGATACTAGTCCGGCGTGCTGGTTTTAGACGCTGTAGATACTAGTCCGGCGTGCTGGTTTTAGACGCTGTAGATACTAGTCCGGCGTGCTGATGTAGCACGCCGGACATCAGCACGCCGTGATGTAGTGATGTCGGAGGTGGAGACTCTCTCGGACCATAAATATATACGGTTCGAGATCTCCACCTCCGACATCCAAGGGAGGCGCGTGGTGCGTGCGGACCTCCCGCGCTGGTCGATCAGTCGCCTCGACGCCGAACTGGCAGTTGAGGCGGCGATCGTCCAGTCGTGGTCGGCCGCGCCCACGCACCCGGAAGTGGACGTCGCGGCGTGCCACTTCCGGGAGGCGGTGACGGCGGTCTGCGACGCCGCCATGCCCCGGTCCCGGCGCCTCCCCGGCCGCCGCGAGGTGTACTGGTGGAGCTCGGAGATCGCTGATCTCCGAGCTGCCTGCTCGGCAGCGCGGCGGCCGTACGCCCGCTGGAGGAGGCGGCGTCACGGCCGCACCGACGAGGAGCTGTCAGCTGGTGAGCTGGCAGCTGAGTGCCGGCTGTACAGCTCCTATCGCGAGGCGAAGCGGGAGCTGCAGCTGGCCGTCGGCCGGGCCAAGACGCGGGCCTGGGACGAGGCTCTGGAGGGCCTCGACAGGGACCCATGGGGGCGTCCTTATAGGGCAGCCCGGAAAAAGTTCCGGGGCCAGACGTCCCCGATCGCGGAGTCCCTGGAGCCGGAGCTTCTGGGCAGGGTGTTGGAGGGGCTCTTCCCCGACGTGGACCCCCACCACACCCCGCCCACAATGGCGGCGCCGTCCCTCCTCCCTGAGGAGTTGGACCCGGCCTCCATCCCCCTTGTGTCGGAGGATCGTCTCGGGCCATGGTTGCTTCGGAAGATATCTGTGGAGGGTGGCAGGGGCGGAGCCCACCCCTGAGTGCCACCACTGCGAGTGCGCCGAGGACACGGCGCGACACACGCTGTCCGAGTGCTCGGCATGGGCGGTGGAGAGGGCTGCGCTGGTCGCGGTGATCGGAGCGGATCTGTCGCTGCCGACAGTCGTGCGTGCCATGGTTGGCAGTGAGAGGGCGTGGGACGCCGTTTTGGCCTTCTCGGAGGCGGTCATGACCGCCAAAGAGGAGGCAGAGAGATGGCGCGAGCGCGACCCTGTGTTGCGTCTTGGGAGGCGCAGACCAACACCGCGCGCGCACCGAGGACGAATGGTGATGGATGGTGTTTGAGTGCGACGGCCCTTATGGGGAGGGCCTCGCAAAGGGGAGGGTTCCGTAGTCGTGTCAAGTGTTTCTGACACGATGACGGATGTGGGCCATGATGCCATAAGGTGATGGATGCAAATGAAAGGTGATGGATGGCATGAGGCACGCGGGGGACGCACTCATTGGCGCGAGAACCGCGGTGCTCATGCACAGGTGCGGGCGGTATGAATGAGTGTGTGTTTACTTGTAGAGTGTGTGTGTGTGTGTTTGTATGAAAGTAGACCCGTGCCTGTGAGGGGGGAGGAATGGGGCGGCGAGCGCGCGGTCACAGATATCTGTGCGAGTGCTGCGCCGCCGCCCAACGGAGGGCACGCCGCGCAGCCGCGGTCACCACGCTGAACCTGTGCGGCTGTGATTCTATCGGGGGGTGGAAAGGAGATGAACGAATGGGGGCGGCGAGCGAACGTGATGAGAGGAGGCTCTGCCGCCCAAGAGAGAGAGGGATTGGGGTCGCCAGTCGAGTCGCGGAAGGAATATTGTTCCCGTGGCTCGGCTACAATGGCGAGAGAGGAACACCGGAGGGGTTTTAGTGGGTATTCTGCCCTTTTCAGGGCGGCGAGTCCCACATAACTCCGGTCTCCCCAGACCGGGTGTATTCGTCAATGAATCTCCCCTCCGAAAACAAAAAAAAAAAAAAAAAAAAAAAAAGGTTAGGTTAGGTTAGGTTAGGTTGGCCCCCCCCGGGGTGCCATGTCGGTCAACCTTCTCGTGTGCCTGTGGGCTCTGGTCGCTTATGGATCAGACGGATCCGGGGTGAACAGAAGCCTATGGGACGGTGCGCCTCGTTTAAGCTCGACAATAACTTCTCATACGTGGGATCTTATTGTCGAGCAACTAATGGACCGACCGGGGGGGCCCCTTCGCGTGTCCCTATGAGCCGCATGGGGCACAGCGGATGGGGCAGCATGGTGGGCTCGTGGAGGAGCACCATGGGAGGGCCGGGGCGGTGTATGCTGCTCCGGTGGGAGGGGGCGCCCTTTTTAGGGCGCGGACGAGGGCTTGGCGGGGCCCGGTGTGGTCCCGTCTTGCGGGGTGGGTGTGCCCTTTTCAGGGCGCACCGTGGGAGGGCCGGGGCGGCTTTTGCTGCTCTGGTCGGCTTGCGCGTCCCAATGATCTTCGAGGCTATACCGGCAGGGCTTCCCATACCGGTCAGGCTTGGAGTGAGGGACAGCGTAAGTTGGAGGGGGCGCCCTTTTAAGGGCGCGGACGAGGGGTCGGCGTGGCCCTTTATGGGCCCGTTTGACGGAGTGTGCCCTTTTCAGGGCGCACTGTGAAGGGAAGGCCGGGACGGCTTTTGCTGTTCTGGTCGGCTTGCGCGTTCCAATGATCTTCGAGGCTATACCGGCAGGGCTTCCCATACCGGTCAGGCTTGGAGTGAGGGACAGCGTAAGTTGGAGGGGGCGCCCTTTTAAGGGCGCGGACGAGGGGTCGGCGTGGCCCTTTATGGGCCCGTTTGACGGAGTGTGCCCTTTTCAGGGCGCACTGTGAAGGGAAGGCCGGGACGGCTTTTGCTGTTCTGGTCGGCTTGCGCGTTCCAATGATCTTCGAGGCTATACCGGCAGGGCTTCCCATACCGGTCAGGCTTGGAGTGAGGGACAGCGTAAGTTGGAGGGGGCGCCCTTTTCAGGGCGCGGATGAGGTCTTGCGCGTCCCAATGATCTTCGAGGCTATACCGGCAGGGCTTCCCATACTGGTCAGGCTTGGAGTGAGGGACAGCGTAAGTTGGAGGGGGCGCCCTTTTCAGGGCGCGGATGAGGACTTGCGCGTCTCAATGATCTTCGAGGCTATACCGGCAGGGCTTCCCATACCGGTCAGGCTCGGAGTGAGGGACAGCGTAAGTTGGAGGGGGCGCCCTTTTCAGGGCGCGGATGAGGGCTTGCGCGTCCCAATGATCTTCGAGGCTATACCGGCAGGGTTTCCCATACCGGGCAGGCTTGGAGTGAGGGACAGCGTAAGTTGGAGGGGGCGCCCTTTTCAGGGCGCGGATGAGGGCTTGCGCGTCCCAATGATCTTCGAGGCTATACCGGCAGGGTTTCCCATACCGGGCAGGCTTGGAGTGAGGGACAGCGTAAGTTGGAGGTGGCGCCCTTTTCAGGGCGCGAGTGTGGGGTCACTGGCGGAGATCGGGGGATTCCGCCGGCTTGCACGGCCCCACACATGGCCGGGGCCCGGGTGGTTCCTGGGCCACCCGTCGGGGTAAGATGGTGAATGCTAACGCGACCCCATCTTGCCCCACTACGGCGGGCGACGTTAACCAGGGGGGTTTTAGTGGGTTAGAGTCCCACATACCCCCTTTCGCCACCCCCGTGGCGGAAGGGGGATGCGTGGCATTTCCCCCCTTCAAAAAAAAAAAAAAAAAAAAAAAAAAAAAAGGTTGGCCCCCCCCTCTCAGCAGAAGAGAGGGGTTCGGGGTACGTGGTGGCCAAGTGGGGGGAGTATGCGATCGTCGGCGCATACTTCTCCCCCAATAGAACCGCTGCGGAGCTGGAGGTCTTTATGGACCTCCTGGCCGCAGCGGTGCGAAGGCAGGCGCCACGTCAGGTCCTCGTTATGGGGGACCTGAACGCCAAGGCCCGGGACTGGGGCAACCCCACTACTGACTCTCGAGGGGAGATAGTCAGGGAGTGGGCGGTTGCCGCAGGGCTGACCCTCTTGAATAGAGGGTCGGTCCACACGTGCGTGCGACAGCGAGGGGGGTCCGTGGTGGACGTTACGTTCGCCACCCCCGCTGTCGCGGCACGTGCCCGGGCGTGGAGGGTGATGTCGGAGGTGGAGACTCTCTCGGACCATAAATATATACGGTTCGAGATCTCCACCTCCGACATCCAAGGGAGGCGCGTGGTGCGTGCGGACCTCCCGCGCTGGTCGATCAGTCGCCTCGACGCCGAACTGGCAGTTGAGGCGGCGATCGTCCAGTCGTGGTCGGCCGCGCCCACGCACCCGGAGGTGGACGTCGCGGCGTGCCACTTCCGGGAAGCGGTGACGGCGGTGTGTGACGCCGCCATGCCCCGGTCCCGGCGCCTCCCGGGCCGCCGGGAGGTGTATTGGTGGAGCTCGGAGATCGCTGATCTCCGAGCTGCCTGCTCGGCGGCGCGGCGGCCCTACGCCCGTTGCAGGAGGCGGCGTCACGGCCGGACCGATGAGGAGCTGTCAGCCGAAGAGCTGACAGCTGAGTGCCGGCTGTACAGCTCCTACCGTGACGCAAAGGAGGAGCTGCAGCTGGCCATCGGTCGGGCCAAAACGAGGGCCTGGGATGAGGCTCTGGAGGGCCTCGACAGGGACCCATGGGGGCGTCCGTATAGAGCGGCCCGGAAAAAGTTCCGGGGCCAGACGCCCCCGATAGCAGAGTCCCTGGAGCCGGAGCTTCTGGGTCGGGTGTTGGGGGGTCTCTTCCCCGACATTGACCCCCACCACGCCCCGCCCACAATGACAGCGCCGTCCTTCCTCCCCGAGGAGTTGGACCCGGCCTCCATCCCCCTCGTGACAGAGGTGGAGATGGAGGTTGCCGTCGGCCGCCTACGCGGCAAGAGGACGGCACCGGGTCCTGACGGGATCCCCAAGCGGGTCCTGAGGATCGCCTTGGGGGAGATGGGTATCCAGCTTCGGGAACTGTTCGACGTATGTCTCACGTCAGGACGGTTCCCGAAGCTGTGGAAGGACGGCAAGTTGTGCCTGTTGCGGAAGGAGGGTCGAGCCGTAGACTCGCCTTCCGCATACAGGCCAATAGTGCTGCTGGATGACACGGGGAAGCTACTGGAGAGAGTAGTCGCTTCCCGTGTCATCCGGCACCTAGAGGGGACTGGGCCTGGGCTGTCACAGGCCCAGTATGGGTTCAGAGCGGGGCGGTCTACAATAGACGCCCTGCTCTGGCTCAAGGGGTGGACGCAGGAGGCGGTCCACGAGGGGGACAAGGCGTTGGCAGTCTCGCTTGACATAGCCAACGCCTTCAACAGCCTGCCGCACGGGACGATACGGGAGGCGCTCCTCTATCATGGAGTGCCTCTGTATCTGCGGAGGCTGTTGGCGGACTACCTCCAGGACCGCGAGGTCCTGGTGGAAGGACGCGACGGCTTGAGACACCGTCGCGTCGTCCGCGGGGTTCCACAGGGGTCGGTGCTGGGGCCGCTCCTGTGGAACATAGGCTACGACTGGGTGCTCCGCGGCACGCTTCCCGCAAATATGCGGGTGGCGTGTTACGCGGATGACACCCTGGTCGTAGCCAGGGGGAGGGACCTCGGGGAGGCGATGCGGCTAGCCACGGTGGGCACCACCATCGTGGTCGGCCGCATACGCTCCCTGGGACTGGAGGTAGCCCTCTCCAAGACCGAGGCCCTGCTGTTCCATGGGCCTCGGGGGGGACCCCCTCCAGGAACGAGGATAGTTCTGGACGGGGTCCTGGTCCGGGTTGGGACCCAGATGAAATATTTGGGTCTCATCCTGGACGGGAGGTGGACTTTTGGGGCCCATTTTACCCAGCTGGCCCCAAGAGTCCTAGGAGCCGCGGCCGCATTAGGGAGGCTGCTGCCCAACGTGGGTGGCCCGAGCGCCACATGTCGCCGGCTGTACTCCGGAGTTATCCGGAGTATGGCCCTGTACGGGGCACCGGTCTGGGTGGACGCCCTCAGTCGCGGGAACATGACCCTGCTGCGACGTCCGCAGCGGGTCATCGCGACGAGGGCGATCCGCGGATACCGGACGGTGTCCTGGACGGCAGCGTGCGTGCTGGCCGGTGATCCCCCCTGGGCTCTCCAAGCGGAGATCCTCGCCGAAGTGTATCACTACATAGCGGCGAGGAGATCCGACGGGGAGTACCCAGTGTGGGAGGAGGTCGCGCGCATGCGGCGACTGGCGCGGGCCGCCTTGTTGCGGCGGTGGGCGGAGGACCTGGCTCCACCGGTCCCTGGTCAGTGGACGGTGGAGGCCATCAGACCGGTCCTCCGGAGGTGGGTGCGGCGGCGGTTCGGGTCGCTGACCTTCCGATTGGTGCAGGTGCTTTCCGGGCATGGATGCTTTGGAAAGTATCTGCACCAGATCGCGAGGAGGGAGGCGACCCCGGCCTGCCACGAATGTGGGGCGCCGGAGGATACGGCGCTCCATACGCTGGAGGTGTGTGCCGCGTGGGGTCCCATGCGACACACACTTTCAGCGATCCTGGGCCGGGACCTCTCTCTGCCGAGCGTGGTAAGTGCCATGCTCGGCGGCGAGAGGGAGTGGCAGGCGATGGTCTCCTTCTGCGAGGAGGTCATGACGCAGAAGGAGGCCGCTGAGCGGGTCAGAGAGGATGACGCCCGATCTGACCCGCTCCGGCGCAGACGTCGCGGGGGACGAAGGGGGCGGTTCGCCCGCCTCCTTCATCCTCCGTAGTGGGGTCACTGGTGGAGAGTCGGGGGACTCTCTGCCGGCTGGCACGACCCCACACGTCTGAGGGGTAACCTTGGGTGAGAAGGTTACCCCTCCCTGAGGCCGAGGCCCGGACCGGTTCCCGGGCCGCCCGCCGGGACGAGATGGTGAATGCGAAAGCGACCCCATCTCGTCCCACCATGGCGGTGGACTGCTCACCGGGGGGGTTTTTAGTGGGTTCGAGCCCCACATACCCCCTTCCGTCACCCCCATGGCGGAAGGGAAATGCGGTGGGCATTTTCCCCCCCCCAAAAAAAAAAAAAAAAAAAGGTTAGGTTAGGTTAGTTTAGGTTAGGTTAGGTTAGGTTAGGTTAGGTTAGGTTAGGTTAGGTTAGGTTAGGTTAGGTTAGGTTAGGTTAGGTTAGGTTAGGTTAGGTTAGGTTAGGTTAGGTTAGGTTAGGTTAGGTTAGGTTAGGTTAGGTTAGGTTAGGTTAGGTTCGCCACATCATTCTCGATGTGGCCCTCCGCCCTCCCGGCCACGTGTCCCGCCGCAGTAGCAGCCCGCCGCGACGATGGGCCCTCAAGCGGCTCGACAGGGATCTGCTCGAAGCCGCAGCCATCGTCGCGGCCTGGCCGGAAGGCCACGCCGTAGAGGATCTGCCCGATCCGGAGAGGGAGGCGGACTGGCTCAGGGAATCGATGACATCCATATGTGACGTCTCGATGCCCCGAGCCAGACCAACCAAGCGCAGGGCGGTGTATTGGTGGTCGGAGGGGATAGCGAGGTTGCGTGAGTCGTGCCTGCGCTCCCGACGCCATTACACCAGGACCCGGAGGAGAAGGCGAGCCACTGCCGAGGAGATAGAGGGAGCCTACGGGGCATACCGAGGCGCTACCAAGGCGCTCCAAGTCGCCATTGCCGACGCCAGGTCTCGGTCCTGGAGCGAACTCCTGGAGGGACTGGATAGGGATCCATGGGGGCGCCCGTACAAGATGGTACTGGGCAAGCTCCGGCCGTGGGTCCCTCCACTGACGGAAACCCTGGACCCAGTGTTTGTAGGGAACGTGGTTGACACATTGTTTCCCAGGGTCCAGGATAGTCCCTCGTCGTCCCCCGAAATACCATCGGACCCTAACATCTGGTCTGATGAGTTGGGGGTGACCGAACAGGAGTTGGGCCGAGCCGTAAAGCGCCTCAGGGCCCGTAATACCGCACCCGGCCCTGACGGGATTCCAGGTCGGGCTTGGGTGCTGGCTCTCTCTGCCGGCCTTGGGGATAAGCTCAGGCAGCTATTTGATAGCTGTCTTCGCTGTGGAGTTTTCCCCAAAGGCTGGAAGGAGGCAAGGTTGGTCCTCTTGAAGAAGGACGGCAGGACTGCGGATTCCCCCTCTGCGTATCGTCCCATTTGCCTGCTGGACGAGGCCGGCAAGTTGTTCGAGAGAATAATTGCCGGCCGTCTATGTATGCACCTGTGGCAGGTAGGCCCCAACCTGTCGGATGACCAATACGGTTTCCGACATGCGCGTTCGACAGTGGACGCGATTCTTCGTGTCCGTACGCTGTCGGACCAGGTAGTGTCCCGGGGCGGGAAGGTGCTGGCGGTATCCTTGGATATCGTCAACGCCTTTAATTCCTTGCCCTGGAGGGCGATCCGGGAGGCACTTGTGCATCACGGAGTGCCTCCTTACCTGCAGCGCATCGTTGGCGCCTACCTGCGAGACCGGTGTGTGCAGTATGTGGGCAGGGACGGTGCATTGCACCAGAGGGAGGTTTGTTGCGGGGTTCCACAGGGATCCGTTTTGGGCCCACTTCTGTGGAACCTCGCATACGACGCGGTCCTGCGCGTCAGTCTCCCCGTCGGCCTGCACGTAGTCTGCTATGCGGACGACACTCTCGTGCTGGCTGGCGGGGACACCTTCGAGGAGGCCAAAGGGCTCGCCGAGCTTGGGGTGGCATGCGTGGTGGACAAGATCCACGAGCTGGGTCTGAGGATAGCGCCTCAGAAGACCGAGGCGCTATGGTTCCACAAGTTCCCGAGGGGACGGGAACCACCCAGCATGTCGGTTCGCGTGGGTGACGTTGACGTCCAGGTGGGCCAGTACCTCAAGTACTTGGGCCTTACCTTGGACAGTCGCTGGCGCTTCGAGGAGCACTTCAGCCGCTCTGTCCCCCGGATTCGGAAGGTGGTCGGTGCGTTGCATCGTCTGCTGCCTAATCTCGGGGGACCTAGAGAGGGAGTTCGCCGCCTCTACGCGGGGGTGGTGCGATCGATGGCACTCTACGGAGCGCCCGTTTGGTCAGGGAGACTGACGGGTGTTGGTCGCTGTAGGGCTATGTTTAATAGCCTGCAGCGTACCATTGCCATTCGTATCGCACGGGGGTATCGGACGATATCCCTGGAGGCGGCAACTCTGTTGGCGCGGTTCCCGCCGCTCGACATCTTAGCGGAGATGGACGCACGCGTGTATGTTCGTCTTCGCAATGATGACGGGGGCGGAGCCGCGCCTGCTGAAGTGCGGTCAGAAGAGCGCCGACGTGCGCTCCGGAAGTGGCGCGAGCGGCTCCATGAGCCGCGGTGTTCGCGCCAGCGCATCGTTGGCGCTATTCTGCCAAACCTCGAAGGCTGGCTAGGGAGGGAGGTGGGTAACGTCACCTATCGTCTTACTCAGGTTCTCACCGGGCACGGATGCTTTGGTGAGTTCCTGACTAGGATAGGACGCGAACCGACACCGCAATGCCACCATTGTGGGTGGGACCGGGATTCCGCACAGCACACGCTGGAGGAGTGCTCGGCGTGGTGCGTGGAGCGGCGGATCCTGGTCTCCAGGATCGGGCAGGACCTCTCTCTGCCAAGCGTAGTAGCGGCTATGCTGGCAGACGAGACGGCGTGGAAGGCGGTGGCCTCTTTCTGTGAGACCGTAATGGTTCGGAAAGAGGCCGCTGAGCGAGATCGGGAGAGGGCCGATCCCGCTCGGAGGAGGCGGCGGCGGGGCGCA